>JARQTH010000642.1:931078-953994 GCA_030142595.1 Trachelus iudaicus
AGAGAGAGGGAGAGAGGGAGAGAGGGAGAGAGAGGGAGAGAGAGGGAGAGAGGGAGAGAGGGAGAGAGGGGGAGAGGGGGAGAGGGGGAGAGAGAGAGAGAGAGAGAGAGAGAGGGGGGGGGGGGGGAGAGGGAGAGGGAGAGGGAGAGAGAGAGAGGACGAAGGGAGGGAGAATGCAAGTAAAAGAAGGATACACGTAGACTTCGCACGAGTTTACGTACGTACATACGTAGGTACCCGCGCACGCATATTTCTACCTGTCTTTCGTACGTATACGTATAAGATGCGTTATACATATGTCAACCAAGGGATACACACTATACACGCATGAACCTTACGCGTACGCAATGCGTATGATACGTATATAGGTGTATATATATACATATATATGTATACGTATATTCACAATTAAGTGACGCTACTTCACGCACTGGACTTACGCGTATGTTTATCGTAACCATATATGTGGGTACGCACGAACACGCACGCACGTTGCAGCAGACGCGTACCTGAATCCGAACCTTCGACTTTATCCTCGTCCTGCTGACTCAGAGAAACAGTTTTGACGATTCAGCCGAACCCCGTATACGATATCGTATCGACGGATCTGTCGTCACTGCGAAAAAGCTCGCGAGCGTATATGATTCACGTGTAATACGAAGGATCGTCAAATTCTCAAAGAACTTTCGGTTATTCTTAACGTCCATTGGGGAGAAAAATACATTTGTTTCGTTAATAGCGCTACGGTCGACCGTACATTTAATAATGGCGAAGAAATTTGTTTTATTGACAAATTACGATAATTTTTTATTTCCATAGTTTCGTGACGATTGGATGAAATACCGTGTGGAGTCGATGACTATCCTAGCAATGTACCATGCATGGTTTATATAGTCAACCAAGGACGGTTGTATAGTCGAGACGCGATCTGCTAAGAACGAGTTGCTTCGCGGATGATGAGGATGCACATTGGAAGATGCTGCAGGGTTGGCCATTCTGTATTTACAGGTCTGGAATGAGCGTGTAACTGGTCCCACGTGTGTACGCACTAGGTGCTACGTAAACGACTTAAAGGCCATGATATCAACCATGGTAATTCAAGTGGCTCCTTTATGATCCTATAGATATATTTTTTTCCTTTAGTCGACGCGCTCGTCGTCTAGGCGCTTAATTCAAATTCTGGAATAGGGCCAACGTTAGGCGAGCGAGAGTTAGATGAGAACAAAAAATATGTGTTATTTTTTCTTTTTTTTTCTTATTTCTTGTTGTTGTTTCTTCCACTTCGTCTCTTCATTCCCGTTTTTTTTTTTTTTTTTTTTTCATCGAGCAGTGGGAAAAGCCAATGCAGTCATCGAGAGTGCTCGGTGTCTAAACGTCACTGACCTGCCTCACGCGAGCATAAAATCCTCTTGGCAACCCTCTTTTTATTTAACACTGCGTATATATGTATATTCGTCCTTACGTATGTTACTGTATATATATACATATATATACACACACGTAGGTATAGTATTATAGCAGTAACTACGTCTATATAGGTACCTCCCTATCTAACGGGTGGACTTTTATTCATACCTACGCATACCGTAATACTGGCTGAATACAGCCGAGGGAATGCAAATGTCGCGTTTAACCCTGCAAGTCCACTGCGGAGACCATACGTGATGACCCTGGTGGTACCAACTCGCAAGCATAGCTTGCTCGTTTGGTATATGGCTGGTCACGTAACGTTTTACTTTAGAGTAACGGCTCCGCATTCTTTTGTCGGTCCTTCTTATGTGAAATTTGATAAAACGAAAAATAACATTCCTTAATCCAATCCATCCCTCTTGCTTTTAACAGCCTTGAATACGTATATCGGCTGGATAAAAATTCTTGATAATCCTTGGCTAGCTAACGTAGTACGATACGAGCAGTATTCGTTAAGGCAATACTGCGCAGTACGTGGATATCCGGTTTAATGTAATTTTACAGTATTTTACATATGCACCATCGGTCTTGTAAAAGGCGACAGGATTACTAACTAGAGTGCAACCCCTCTTCTGTACGCGCGCGCTCGTGACATATAGGGATTCCTCTTCTCGACCCTACTGATGCAAATCACGTTCCTGATTTGCCGCAGATTTATCCAGATCAGTTAACTATGTTCACCTTCAAAGTTGGCTTAGGTCGAACTCGTGCAAACCCTCCTTTAGGACGGGGTCGTTGTATTCACCCCCATTTACATATTTTTCTCCTCTCTCTCTCTCTCTCTCTCTCTCTCTCTCTCTCTCTCTCTCTCTCTCTCCCTCCCTCCCTCCCTCTCTCTCACTCTGGTTTCGTGTAAACTTTTCACTCCTTGCCAGCACTTACCATTAAGAAGTTTCAGCCGAGTCATGTGGGTCAGTGTCAACAAAAAATATACATATATATGCACGCCTATGTATGTGTACATATACAAAAACCTAAATACCCATTCAATATTGTTAGAATACCGTGTCCGATATCTTGCCTGTTCTACGTGTAAGAAGGTGGTAGGTTATGTTTGAAAAATTAGGAAAAACTTTAATTGCTCCCAATAAGGTTAATTTATTAAAAGAAACGATACATACCCGCAGTACGTATATAAGCAGTAGTAGTAGCAGTAAGCATTTACGCACTTACGTAAGCGATCATGGGTACCAACTGGAAAATAGTTTCATTACCGTACATGACTAAATTCACGAACAGGTCGCCTAGTGTGCTCAATGATCATCATCCCTGCACTGTATTGTTCTGGCTGGACATAGGTTAGGAAATACGTGGGACTATGCACGTGTATACAGTCCAACCATAATATGCAGGTATAGTTTATTTATTTATTTATCTTTTGAACTGGACGAGCACACTTGTATCTTTGACTTCTCGCACCGCATGACCATTCCATGTAAATGGTGTGACCAAGTCCCAGTGCACCCACGTCAAACGCCCAGTGCAACGGTGCAACGGTGCAACAGTGTAACGTTGCAACGGTGCAAACTGCACCGACGAGCGTTATCGCTCTTGTTGCCGTCGTCCCAGTTTCTGCGCTCCCACACGCTCACGGGGGCGCTGGTTCTCCTATGTGCGTTAGTATAACGTATGTCGCTATGCACCGTCGATGAAAACAATGACGCCACTCAGGATGCATTCTCGAGCGAGATTTAAAGCATTTTGACTTTTTTCGTCCTTCGCGCGTACTTCTTCCTCATCACTTACTTCCTGCCTCGCTTGGTACCCTCGTTTGAATAATGCACTCGGGTACATCGAAGTGCATGAAAATCAGGTGGGTCATTTATGAGCGCCCTCTAGTCCCACGTAGAGTGCTACGTGTCTCTGCAAATAATTCATTGTGTTATACCGAGTGATGAAATTTCATCGCTCGCTGATATATTCTACTAGTTAAACAAAGGAGCTATTGTCTTGTGTAATTAGCTATTGGTAGTTGTATATACTTCGCTGCTATTAACGACGGCGCAGGAAGGAGCGTGTGTGGACGGCGATACCCAAGCACTTCGGACGCCGCGTGTCTTCTTAGAATCAAGGAGGAGGAAATTATCAGTTGAAAATATTATCGTTGCGCTTGGATTTCATGGGGATTTTTATTTATTTATTTTTTTCTTTGTCGTTACTGCGTATTTTCAGTGTAGCCTTCTGGCTGGCTTTTATTATAGTAAACGCGGTTACTGCACGACTAGCGATTCTGCTAGCCGAACTCACGCGGTGCATCTCCTCGGCATCGGGCCTAGGGTTATTTTTGTTCCTACTATATAAACTCAGAAGACAACACCGACCAACAAACATAACACCGCTATCACTCCTCGAATGTACTCTCAATAGCAATTCTTGTAGGAAATTACTTACCGCTTTGGAATTGAATGTACCGAAGACCTGCGAGTGCGAGAAAATATTTTTTTCAACAAAATCACCTAGACGACTTAACCCTAACGGCGAATTTCTTCGTACTCGTCAACTCGTCGACGCGAATGGGGGAAGCTGGTTATGAAAAAAAAATTACACAGTACCCCCGTACTCATTGATTCGAGGATGCATTGGGAGAAGTTCAATGTGCAATGTTCAATGTACCGCACGCGGTACATTGAACGGAGCGCGTGACTCTAGTATAAATTTTCGAGTTAAATGTCTCGGAGATTTTTCGTTTTAAGAAAAAAAAAAAGAACAACGAAAAATATTCACTTACAGTCTCGTCTTTCGTGATCGCTTATACCGGTACAGCAGCCAATCGGAAACTCTCACTTTCGAATTCGCCATTTCTTCTCTTACACCCAAGCAGGTGCGCCTAACCAGGAGTACGTCTACTCCATTGCCGACGAGCAAAGTCGCAAAAGGGAGAGAATACGAGAGACTGGAGACAGAGACGAGAGAGAGAGAGAGAGAGAGAGAGAGAGAGAATATATATATATCTGTATATATATGTGTATGTATATACATACGAGTGTGTGTAGTGGGGGAGGGCGAGATCATTGAACTCGACCAGTAAGCAGAGAATGACGGTGTGCAGCAGCACGGAGAACCGCAGAGTGAACCAAGGATGGTATGCATGCATGCACGCATGCATGCACATACGTTATGCACGTATGTACGGCCAGGCCAGTCAGTAACGATGTCATTAGTTTAGTCAGTCAGCGAGTCAACAACTACAGTGTTTCGCCGTTGTTGTTGAGGCTCCGCAAACTTTTTGCAAACTCCACTCCGCTACACTCCACTTCACTCGGGCCATCAGATCGACACAGTAATGGCTACTGTGTCTTTAGGGCCCCGTGTCTTTTGGGACTTGAGACACTCCTTATCGCGAATGTTGGTCGTTCCGTTACCCTGGAATTTTTTAATGATAGTCTACCAATATAGAAGAGACTCGCTGGTTCCTTTACGAGTCTCATAGAACTGTCCGTCACCATAAGAACTGGGTTAGCAATCTTTTTTAGAATTTAAGTAAATGCAGTGGGGTGGATGCTTAGTGCGTGAATTATTAGTGACAGTCTCCTTTTCAATTCACTTGCATTCTAATCATCAATTTGATCAATTTGTGGGTTACTTCGTGTATTGAAATTGGGAAATTCGTTGCTTGGCTATCTATATGATATATTTGCATTTTTAGTCGTGCATGAATCATTAGTCGACAAGGTCTCGTTACAACACACTTAATGTTGATTATTCGAGTGTTTCTGTTGATACAAACGTAAATGCACGTACTTAACACATTCTCGGTACATTTACGCATACGTCCTTACCCTTTCTCCGTATGTTTGATTTCGGGACGCAGGTACTCCTTTGACCCTGCGATTTACATTTCTTATCTATGTATTGTCGTCAAGCGCTGCATACAGTCAATGAGGAATTGTCATTGTCACTATGTGCGATTAGGGCCTCAGAGTAACGTACTGGAGTTGATAAAGAGTGGAATTTGCAAAGTATAGGAAGCAGACGCATTGCATTAACAGATAAACAGGCTGTCGCAATTTGGAAAAGGTAGAAATTAAAGAAAGTAGGTTCAGCACACATAAGAAAAAACCCTTAATTAGCATGCTACTTTAAACGTTTCCTAAGTTGGCATTACTGACTGTAGTTTAGAAGAAGACGCTGTCATCCTTATGGCTCTTTTACTTGGTGCACTACGGTATCTCCCTCTGTAAATGCTGTACGTAACTACTGGGGCAATTCTTGAGTCAAGTCGAACAGTTAGTGCTGGTTATTTATCCAGATGTCGTGTCGGTCGTAACGTACGGAGACTCGAGAGTCTTCACTATTTCGTTTAGGCTGATCAGATTAAGGAGATCGTGTGTGATATGTAAAGTTATTGTAGTTTATACGCGAGAGAGGCGTTAATTAAGGATTTTCAACGTCAGAGGGTCAACGACATTATTCTTCTTTTGCTTCCTTCTTTCTTTCCTTCGCCATCTCTGTCTCTCTCTCTACCCTCGTTGCGCATTTCTATTTCTTAGTCTTCCTTTCTCTTCCCTGCGTGTTGCAGCTACGCTGTACTTTCGCGGTCTCGAGTGTGCGTTTGACATTAAATATGTTAATATATGGTAGCTATGACTCAATATCGCAGTCAGCCATGCGATTCTCCTATTATTGCGTAGCGACAATTGTGCAAATAATGTACAATTGGGATTTGATACGATTGCTTGAAAAATGACGCATAGGTCTAGAAAAATTGGTGTTTACATGATCGATGCCCGATAATAGTGAAGGCTTAAGCCCGTATTCAGACCTCGTTTTAGTGCTAATAGCACGCTTTTAAATTTTTTCTTAGTGACATTTAACTACAAGCGATTCTGTTAGTGACTTTAAGAGCGAGTTGTGAATACGGGATTTAGTGTGTATCGAGTAGAGGCAAATTTCTTTATGCGAAAAACTCACGGAACGTTCCTCATTTGTTGTCAAGTGGATGCAACAGGATTTTGTAAGAGGGCCGTAACGCATTTAAGTTTAACCGTGTCTCTCAAGTGAGAGGTATCTTGTACCAAGAGACCACGGACCATTTTATGCAACGATTATGCAGTTATTATGCAGTTTTCTAAGTGTCCCGCACCATACGCAGGGCCGAAATAAAATAAGCTGTGGAACCTTGACCCGCCAATTCGCCAGGAGGACTGACGCCGTCTCGGTGAGCCGGCGGGTAGCGACAGTAGCTACGCCTAGCGGCTTAAGATACTAAACACGCGCCGTGGAATTGGGACGTACGTGAGTCTTTTTGCGGCCCGTAAGAATGCCTTAAATCTACGTGACAATTTCGGCGCTCTATTCGTGACTTTTGTCAATGCGCGGGTGCGATCACGCGACGGAAAATTCAATGGGGTCCGTTAACCTTCGCGAATCAAGCACTATTTGAAACAGCCTCTATAGGCTTCTAAAGCCGATGTCGATCGCGTTGCAAACACGTCCGCTACTTTCACCAAGGGTGAACGTCTTTTGACTCTATTCTCGTCTTTAGCCGCCCTGGTGTGTATGTACGGCCGTCTCGACTCTCTTGACTCCATCTCCATTCTCCGCGGTAAAACCTGTTGCACTCGCAAGAGAGTTTTCATCGGCGCGACAAAAGCCCTGCCGGGACGATACACTTTCCACGTGTTTGACTCTGGAATTTTCCTCATGCCCGTCATTGCGTGCAACTGCGTCCCTTAAACTAGTTATCTGATTGTACTGGATTTTGAGGAATAACAAACGGACGGTCAGTCTGCACAATTTTACTTTTTTTGTTAGCCACCATCGTACTCGCGAATTTGGGGATCAGCGTAATCGCATTCGCAGAACTATAGCTAGCAACAAAATATTATCATAATGTCTCGAGTCACTCTTAGAGGATTCTTTGACTCCGCGATGGCCTTGACGCCATGGAATGCGGAGCATCGGGAAACGCCAGGTAGTATCATGCGGGTACGCCCGAAAAAAGTCCTCGGCGTTGGTCGCTCAAGTGAGCTCCAGCTCCTCCGTCAGGATGAATTCTCGAATATCCTGACCTACGACGAGAATCGAAATGGTATAAATTTTTTTTTGGAATTGTCATTTTAAGAAACGGTGCAGGCGGGAATGAGATTTCTTTGGATTAGTCAATAAAATTTAACGACGAGCAGATCTTTGTTTTACCATGTTTTTGCGATATTCGATCGATCATAAAAAAAGTTTCAAATGGAATTTTACATTTAAAAATGATTGCGAAGTTGGATGTGACCTGGTACGATTGAAATTTCTTTTCAGGACCTCACTCACCGCAAGTGAAATTCCACAAATGACCCGACCAAAACAAATTTCAAACTTTGCTCCAATCGGTCTCTGCCGTCGTATAATCCGCCCGTTTCTTTGTTCTGACAAATAGTTAATCTTGATTCCTAAAGGGGGAATTTGCGGCGCGCGGCATTAATGTATACAATGGTTTCTGTCAATGGGCCAGGGCGAGAGTCATTTGCAATGTGAAACGGCGACCAAAAAATGGGCGATAATCACTTTCTTCGAAGGTGCTCACCTTAATTTACGGTCGGCGAGTCTCTATTATGTTTTCCGCGAAACCGAATTTTTTCAATTGGCCGCTCGTTGCGATACGGCACACAACGCGCGGACCTAACCTAGCCTAACCCGACCCAGCTCAACCTAATCACATCGCGGCGTTCGTCTTTTGTCGTCATTCACCTAATGATCCTTTCGTCCGTTTCAACCACGAAATGTCAATCGTGATCGCGACGTTGAATATCGTGTGTCGCAATTCAGCCGCATATTTATCTTTCATGAAAATAACCTTATATGCCCCAGCATAGCGAGCTAGCCGACGGCCCTTTATTCCTTTAGAATTAGTCGAGACACTGACAAACGACGACGCTATGAAAAATCTTAAAATAATCCTCGGCGAGATCCCCGACCGAGTGCAATAATATTTTCAGCCTGCATAGCCTTCTTATTGTATTTATGCGAAATATTGGATTTTCCATTACAGAAGCCTCTTTTGTTCTTCTCTGTTATTATATTGCCATACTGCCTTAGCTGGAATTGCTGAATAGATACAAGTCGATCCTAACCTGTTTGAAACACATGCGAGAAAGGTAACACTTCAGAACTGACGAATGAGCCAGTCCCACCAGACAAACTGTGCATCGTGTCTCAGCTCGCAGATGCTATTTCGAATTTAATGACATCATTATGTCGAAATGTTCGGCCGAATTCTTTCAGCCCTCTGCTGACCCGGGTTTGTGTTGTACACGTAGACATCTTTTTGGTAGCGATTAGAAGAAAAGAAACGATCAGTGTACGTCCGTCTAGTCGAGAAGACCTCTGACCATGTACGTATCCGTTTGGCAATGCGCACGTAAATTAGAACCGCGATGCACAATAGTCACGCGATATAAAAGAAGGAAGCCAATGGCAAAAAATAAAAAAGATAGAATTTATCCTTCATGAATTCTTGACAGAAGGTTCTCCCGATGGTGTTACGTCACTCGCATCACTTGGCCATAGAAAGTGCATAGGAGTCCATAGGAGTGCACGAGAGTGCGTGAGCGGCTGAGAGACGCGCGTAAACGTCCTTGCGTTTGCTTTGCATATAGACGATATGGCCCGGAGCACAACCTTGGAGCTCGTAGAAACGAACTGCAGCTCTCTTGGACGTCATTTTTTTTCTGGCCCCGCCATTTTGTCTTCTCCATTTATTTCTCTTACTCATTTTCTATTGTGCCTCGAGCCTAGTAGAGACGTTTGTTGTGTCTCTGCGAGAAATGAAAACAAGTCTCTCTCGGTGGAAATCGAAATTCTAACGGAAAAAGACGCCGGCGGTGGCGCCACTGTAGACCCAAGCCATTCGTCGCGCAGCAATTCTTTTGTTTTCACATGGATTACGTATTTATATATGTACTTTCGCTATTTTTGACATCGATACGTATACTACTCCCGCGCATTCCCACGATACTTGGCAGTATTAATGTGAGTAACGCCTTCTTCTCTTTCTTTTTTTCGTTGTTCATTCAACTGTTTCCAAATGCAACCAGTATTGGAGAATACTTACCCTTTGAATAGTCGTATACGAATTCTTTTGTTATGCGTACAGACACGTATTTCTGAACTGTTCTTATATTACGAGACATCGTTTTGTGCCAGAATCAATTGTCAATTTCACGTGATCCGGTGTATGGATCAAGCGTCGTAAATTGATGTGTTAATAGATGGGAATGTGTGATACAAAGATAATGACGGGATACACGACGAGTTAGTAGTATCGTATGTGGTTACGACAAAAAAAGAGGATGAAAGGTCACGCGAGTAACGTAAAAAGAAAAACGAAAAATTTTAGCACCTGTCAAGGTTAGTCCTGGTATAAGCAAACAGGCTGATTTATGCTCGTCGCGTTGACACACATTGTAAGAAAAAAAAAAGAAATAAAAAAGACAATTTCTTAAATTGCACCTAAAAAGTTGCTGTCAATATCACATATTCCAACCCTGTGCAATTATTCTAGCCAGGATTCCTATTTTCAGCCGAGGTTAGGAATTTCGTCGTCGTGAAGCCGCGTTCGACATTTGTTTTTCCGTCGCGCGTGGCTGATCGTTAAATTTGAAGTTGTTCTGGGAATTGTATATCGCTTCATGAAAATATGCACGCGAACGGGTATCGCAAAGTGAAACCACTAAACGTGGGAATGTCCATAGAAAATATTTGTGTCAGCGGTTAAATTCGCGTTTCCATCTATCGGTGAAAATAGGAAGTATAAATTACATTTTATTCCATCGCATAGAGAAATCGATTTATTCCAGTATTAAATTCAATAGACTCGTCCTTAAGGACACTATGCATGAGAAATCCGTAGCGATGGGACATTGGACCATTCGCTTCGTAGACCTCTCGAGGACGAAAAGTATCGTTACACGAAATTCGATCGCGAGGACTTCAATCCTTAGGATCTACCGAAGTGAATTATACTTCCAGAAATATCCTTAGCGTAAAACATCCTTTCCAGCTCTAGATAAGTCAGAAATAAGAAATAACAGACTGCATAAAACAGGAAGCTAAATAGAAATTCTTGAAAGAATATTGAACTTCCTGTTTCTATTTCTTCACCCCATTCTCTTGCCATCTTAGACTCTCTGTATGTCTAAGATGCTGGAATTCAACGTGAAAAGTGTATTGACAATAATAGTTCATTGAAATTCATTTTTGATCCTGAGAATGGCAGCATATTCAAGACTCAATTTTCTATGTAAAAGGTGACATATTAAATATTTCAGAATTTTAATTTCACGTTTTATTAATCCCTTTTTTTTTCTTATCGTCACTAAGCTCTCTTCTTGGCCTACCGTAAGATGAAGTCCATCTTTCTCATACGGCCCTACCTGCGAAGTTTCTCTCGTTTATGCCGGGACTGCGCGATCTTTGTTCCACAGCCGTCATGTTGATTTGTTCTCTCCTGTAGAGTCTGCTCTCGAGTCTGCAGTATCTCAGCTCTCTTTCCCTCTCTCTCTCCCCCCTCCCCCCTCTCTCTCTCTCTTTCCTTTTCTTCTTACGACTGTCTATCTCACTCTGTCCTTTACTCTTCTACTCATTCAACGTGTCTCTCTTGATCTTCGCACCGCTCTACCTCTGTCTACCTCTTTCCTCTTATGCTTCCACGACGCGATGCACTCTCCCTGCACTTCTCGCTGCACTGCAACGCCTCGCTCTGTTGCAGTTTGCAGACTCCAAGACTTGAGTCTTGTTTGCACTGACTCAAACCAGGGCCGTTCGATTATGTGGTGCCACCTCGTTCTGTGCCCGGGATAGAATTATTTTTCATTACAACAAATGGCGTATACAAATTTTAGGTAAAAAGAATTACTAATTTTACCGCTGACAAACACTGACACTCAATTCGGTGGGATCTTCGCGAAGGGCGGGAAATTTAAAAAATTTCATTCAACCTCAACCGCAATCAGTGTGAATTTTTAGTAAGAAATTTTTAATAAATGTGAACAATAATCGTTTTTACACTATTCCTCGTTACACAGATACGTTACTGTACACCGTCACGGGTGAATGCTTCGAACGATGATATATGGACCAAGCAGAAGTGTATTAAGATAAGCAGTAATTAAGTATTGCCCGATCGGGAAAATGTAAATGATCATGCGTGAGTTCCTACAGCTCCAATTACTATATCCAATCGAAATGGCAGTAATGCAAAATCTTCATCACCAGCCTCCTCGACCTTATCATTTATTTCGATTTTTCTCCCTCTCCAATCTTTTCTTTTCACGTTATTCTCTTTTCTCGTTTTTTTCTCTTGCCTCCAATTCTCCCACTCTCCATGTAGACGGGTCCATGACACTGACCTTGGCTGGCAACGGTCTGCAGGTGCACTTGCAATTAAAAAATCGTTACGGCATTGTATCGTTGTCCCAAGTTCTTTATACTAATCTCTCCACTGGATTCTAGACGACCGTCCCATTCTGGACCAAGCAGCAGTCCCTAGATCATTCATCTCAATTCCTCACTCCGAGATGAATCGATGCTTTCTTCCTTTGGCCTCACTCTTCAATTTTTTTCGTCTACCTACTTTATTGGTTTAATCCGTATTTTTTTTCCTTTTTTCTATTTCCATTTACAAGGCTCTTACCCCATGTAGTTCATCCGGCACTGTCCTACTGTCGAACCTCCCTTACGCTGCAACCCTTAAATGAGTAATATTTCTCAAACCAGACTATGCCATTACTTAAAAATAATTTTTAAATTGCACTTATACGATTCGTGCACGAAATTACACGTGGCGTGCACGAATGCACGAATCGTCTCGTGTGCATCCTATATTTCTATAAGGAGTACACACACATATATATATATATATATATATATATATACATGGAGCAACCAGGAACATCGGTACGCCTGCTTATTTGCTATGGAACTGAAATGCTCTGCACTCTGTGGTACCTATTAACTTTATATTATTGGAAAGTGCATGTGCATGCTTTTATTTTTATACATTTATGGCGTTTCTACGCACGTGGAAAAATTCTTAGTAGCTTGTACCTTTTTTATACATTGAGGTAGGTCTATATATATATATATATATATATATATATATACGTATATATATCCGTGACGCACGTCATTGACTGTACAGTCGACGAATAGTGGATGCTTCAAGTAGTAAGCGCTATAACGCACGGACAATACCTATAGCATCTTTATTCGTACTAACAAGGCACCTAGTGCTTCTGAGTAATATATTATTATTTGCTTGTTTATTGTATACGATAACATTTAATCATACTTAATTTTTAATGATCGCACCATCATTCCTTGGAAATAACGTGGATATTTTTTTTATTCATCGTTAAGGATGAATAGTCGATCCTTTTCAAAGACTAACTACTCCCTTTTATTATTATTTTTCAGTCTCGGCCTTTGCGCCGATTATTTTTGCAATTTTTATTTATCCTTACTCTTGTTTTATTGTACTTTTGGATTACAGAGTATTTTCTTGTCTTTCCTTACATTTGATTGTCTTACCAGGGTTTAAGGATAGCTCGTAGTTCACTTAGGGTTGAACGGTGATGATTTTGAAGAATTTAATAGAGAATTCAGAAGATGTGCGAGGGTTTATATATATACATAAAAAATTCACATTACGATTCCATAATCTATCATCGATACGATAATGTCTATGAGCGAACGTGGACGGTTCATTGAAATTCTCGAGGGCACCATTTTCTTTTTTCTCATCCCCTTTATCCTACTTCCTTCTTTTTAGCTCCTTCTCAAATTCTGAAGCCAATCCTGTTTCGTCGCGCGGCAGCGCATATGGGGATCATTCGCCAGGACCTTCCCGCCATTATACATGGGAACAATATAACGAATACCCTCGTCAGACTATCACGAATGCCATTGTTACGCATCCGCCGTTTCGTCCCATAGAATGTAATATAGTTTTTTAAATATTTTTTTTCTATGCTATATTCTTACTTTTTTCATTTGTATATCCAATCCTAAAATCGCGAGATAGTCCTTTTTTCATTCTCCTGCCATTATTCTTGCCCTTTGCGGGATTTACATAGGCATTGAAATCGTCGAGTAAGGATCACTTTGACTCGGGATTAAAACAGCCCTTTCTTTCGGTATCTTTAAATTTCATTAGAAAATTATTCTAACCCACGTGTCCCCATGCAGATGAGGCTTATAACGAATGACTTTTTTTCCTCGTAAAATTCCAACTCCATCAGAGCATAATACAGCGCAGTTTTGCATCGTAAATCGTAAAACGCGTGTCGTATACTCTATAGCGCAAATAGCAAATCGTGCGAGACGTCAAGGCCGATTCGCACGTCGCTTACATACAAATCATTCGCGCGAGTCCATCAGACAGAAATTATTCGTCGCACCGCGAATACATATCGACTTGTTTGCGGTAGGCAACAACTTTCATTCAAGAGACACTGATTAAAGGAGCAGTCGTCTGCTATGTACTATATACATATGTAAATTTGAAATTCGTATAATAATCGATTATACAACGAAAATCTTTATCATACACGAGCGATCGTTCAATTATTTCATGCGAATTTCATCATGAATCGTCAATGACATCACAATGGGCTATATCCACAAGCCATCCTTGATCCCTTTCATGAAGACCATTGAATTTAATTTTTAAAAAATTTCTTTTTTTTTCAATAACAAACCTCTCGTACCCGGTAATGACGCGTATGGGACGAGGACGCGTAAAATTCCCCAGCATGTGCGAAATGTGGGACACAGCGATACGCGGACGGGTCTAGGCCTCTAGTCATTCAGATTAATTGTCTTTTAACACGTACCAATGAACACCGCCCTGACATTGCTCCCTTTCGTCGTTTATCCTCGTTACTCGACACTTTGGTTCCACATATCCTATATACGGTACAGGCGTAATGCGCTCGCAGTGCATCCTGGGAATTCTTTCGCCATACAATTTCGCGGTATCATTTCTCTTGGCGGTACGAGATGACACGCAGTGGGTAGGACATAGCGGTGCATTGGATAAAGTATAGGAAGATTTGTAGGGACTGGTTTTCTCGCCTGTCACGCCTATTCCTTTGATATTCTATTCCTATACGCTTAGTAATCGCTTTTTGTATACTGCACAGGTAACAGTGGGTATACACTGGGATAGTAGTTGCCGGTGGTACCAGTACTGTTACTACTAGACACGCTGCTTTTAATCTACTGCTATACTCGCGCAGTACCAGTACCGATACCAACTCGGATACCTTCTATATAGGCCATTTAATACGGCTTCTCTTGGGATCTAGCATATAGCGTATAAGAGGGACTGCCTACGCGATGTGCCCGGTTAACACACTGCCACAGTGACTGGGCCCTAACGGTACCTACTGGCCTTTACGTTCTTTCGGACCCATTCCATACCCAACGCGCTCTATCATACTTTACTTCGAGGGACCGTTCGTCTTTTCAACCTAGAGCCCATCTTCTCTTCCCTTTCTTTTTCTTTTTAGTACGACCCGCACAAATTTTCGCTTCCTTTTATTTTCCTTGCCACTTCTTTTCTTCTCCTATACGCACAATCACACCGCCCGAATGTAGCTTCGAAACGTGTCTAAGAAAATTACCCAGGCTGCATTGGAATTCTCTTACAACGAACGGAACTGTCAGGCCTGACAATATTGATAGTTAAAAACTGTTGAAAAAAATTACTGACACTCTTTCGGCATCTTTCTTGAAGTTTTAGGAGGGGGAAATTTTTGATGTATGAAAAATGTCTTTCATCGATATCATTTATCTTATTGCGTTCGGAATTGTTTTGATAAAGGTACGAACTTATCTGGACTCAAATGTGCTCAACCGAGAGCCAGTGAAACGTGCCTGTCACGTGAGCACAGGAGCGAGCGCCCAGCGACTTGTCTGACGAGCTTGTAGTATTACTTAGTAGTAAATGGCATTAGTAGTATTAGCAGGATTGGTAATGGTCGCTGGTAATACTAACTGAGAGACGGAGCAACCGATTTGCTAGTATGTACGCGTGCGCGAGTACTTTCACACGGAGGTGAACAACACTCGCCGGTATCCAGGCCAGGGGTGGCCAACCACTCCTCGTCTCTTCTACACCGTGTACTATACAACAACAAGAACCATATATAACTAGTATGACGTATAGTCAGACCCAATCGTTCACTTCGTATCTGCGCACTTACGTACGACGTACTTATATCAAATGGTTACCTGTTTTGTTATATACTTAGCGAATTAGAACATTTTTGTTCTATTATTGATCTATTTACCCGCTTTATTTGCGAAAAGAAATTACGTACTCCTTTTTAGCTACACAATTGGACTTTTTTTTGCTTATAATTTTTTTTCATGACTCTTACTATTGTTCGATTACGATTTCTCGTGTTAGATGGGTCCGGGTGGTGGGGGTGGTTATTTGATACCGGTAGTCATTGCAACAGTATGCCATTTGCCTATGGCGTAGTATATCCGTATTACGTTACCGTTGAATTGGTACTAATGGTGATTCTATGGAAGGCATCCAGTCTCGTCGAATTATTTGCAAGTACGATTGTGTTATACTGGAATTAATAGTTTATCGCGTATTAGACGTATATCGGTATGGATGCGTTTCTAATCTACTTCCACCTACATCATAATAGGTTCTAATGTACATATGTATATATATTGGGCTATTCTATATTCTGCTCCAGTCACCTAACCCATATTTTACCTTTCTATTTGGATTCTCGAAAAGTCTGCCGTTAAACTTCTCTGTTAAACTTCTCATTGGTACACCTGTATTTGTCGACATAAGAAAGCTTTCTTAAAGTTTATGTATGTACATGTATATACGTATTTGTGACATTTTACTGCGCCATTCGTAAGTTAACTGCATATGGTACGCAGGTGAGCAGTGGTACCTTCCTTGGTAAAAGGTATCGCAGCAGTCTGTTTCGAAGGTACTTCTTTTTTTCGCCACACTGTACAGGGCAGCAACACTGTACGCTGTTTTAAACGTAAGACCCGTGTCGGGGGCTCGGGTGTGTTAGAAAATTGTTCTTGAAGTTTCAATAGACTTGCATGGGTTTACTTGTTTGCTGGCTTTAAGATCGAACGAGCCACGTGCGTTTAGCGAATCGCGATTAGGCGGCGACGTCGACGTCGAGCCGCGCGTTCCTTTTTTAGCTCGTGAAAATGTCAAAAGGCTATGGGAGATAGCGAGACGATAGAAAATGGTGGGCGGGGAGATCGGAACGATATTTAATGACTTTTTAAATATTGCATAAATCTTGGTGAATTCATAGGGATCGATGTACGTGTTTCTGCCGTTTCTTCTCTTTTTTTACTTTCATCTTTCTCCGTGATTCTATCGCTCTGGCTCTCACTGTTTATTCGCTTAGGATGAACATAAAAACGGGAACTCCTTTTATAGATGGCGCTTGACTCTCAGCATCGTAATACTGGATAGTTTTGAATTTGACTGTATATTATCGAATACATTATTTGTTACGTGTTATTGATTATTATCGAATGATTCCAATTGCCAATGTGCATTTCTTGGCTTGTAGATTTATTTTGCGTACACGGTATACATGTGTTTTATCGGCTGAATGAATTTTGTTATTTTAACAAAAGTGTCGCAACGGGCAAATACAAAAATTTTCATGGCGTTCTCGAGGTCTCGCGCGCTACCACACGATTTCTTTGGCTGGCAGTCAGCGAACTAGAATAAAAAATTTACAATTATTCATTGAGCGTATTTATACATTGCAAATATTTGCTTATATCTTTTTCTTGCTTTTATTCTTATTCCTCCTGATCTTTCCTTTTGTCGGGGAAATGACTTCGCTATAAAGCCACGCCTGCCATTACGCCTATCAACAGCACAAGGTGTTCTTTTGTTCGGTCCACTCTCGGGTTCTCGACTGTTCTTGTTTCTGCTACTGTGCAAATGCGCCTTAAACTTATAAGCGCCAGTCATGTAGATATTTTTCTGTAGCTGTTTCTTCATTTTTTGTTTTTCTGAAATTACGAATTTAAATGACTGATATACATCAGAGTCGAATCGTCTCGGAAAGCGATGAGTCCTGTCGATGAGAACAAGACGTTCGTTGAAGGGAGAGGTTGCATTTTGAACAAAAAAATTTAATATAAGATTCTGCTAATTGCAAGGCTAACGAGAAATCGGCATGACGCTATTAATAAAACCTGTTTATGAATTTCCTTGGGCCCAAAGGTCCTTGCTGGAAGGACGAGAACTTTTGTTCTTTCTTTTCTTATTTCCTTTTTCTCTTCTTTTTTTTTTAATGCAATTTTGCTACAACCACTCCTCGAGACCGTGCTGCATTTTTGCAAATTTTCATATACGTATATTGTAATGTCACGCGTTGAACATCAAACTGGTGGACGAAACGAAGAAAAACAACGTATAAGGCAAAAGGTGAATAGGTGGTAGGTGTATATATATATATATACACTGGTATATAAGCAGAGGTTGATGCCCGGGTTTACTTCCTAGTCTGGTAGCCTGTATCGACCGCGTGTCGTCCCGACGCTCGTGGCCCGATGCCGTCCGTGCCGACGCTTTAGTAACCACCCGCCGAGCGTACGTACATGCATGTCACACGTAAATCAAAATTTAATAGATAACATTTTGCAAAAAGTATCAACATGCCAATGGTCGTCGAAAATTCAAATATTGTCGTTAAAAAAAAAGCCGACCCCTAACACGAACTTTGCACAAAAAATACAGAGTAAACGTACCCTATCATAAATCATGACGAGTATATCAACCCTTAGCAATAAATGATATACCACATCATAGTTTCAAGAAATAATTCGGTACACCCTCCCATCCCCAAAAATCACAAACAACGTCAAAATAAATTTCGCGATTGTTAGGGTCGTTTAGAAAATTGTAACCCCCCCTGCCCCCCGCTCCACCCCCTCAAGGATATGGTGGCTAGTATGGATTTTCCATCCTGCCGCGTACATAGACGGGGCGGCTAGATCCTGAGAGGATCTATAGAGGTACAAAAGGATGTACCTACGGTAGATACATATGGTACATATATGCATATATATAGGTACTCGACTGGTTCGGAGGGCCGGAAAGTGTATGGAGTGAGTGGTATATATGTATATACTATATATATATATATATATATTACAGAGAGAGGAGGGACGGTCAGGTAAAGTTAGTGGGAGGTAAAGAGGGTTGGCTAGAGGGCGTAGAGTAGGGGATGAAGCTGGTAGAAAGGTCGGTGACCTCTGGGTCGATACCCGGCTCCAACTAACTCTACCTACCCTCTGTTACTCCTATATACCCTAGTGCATATGGTATATCTACTACCGCACAATCTGTATATCTATATATCTTACCTACCTATATATAGTTCTTATACAACCTCTCCTGGCCAGACTGAAGGAATACACAACCAGCAACCGCTTTTGCAACCCCGCCATCATCTGCAGCTGGGCTGCTACAAAATTACGCAACCCCCCCTCTCTCTCTCTCGCGCGCGCATTCAAGATTACTCTTAGTTAAGGGTTACCACCCTTGGGGATTTTTTACTTCGCTACCACGGTTTACGTACTGCCACGTCGGGTCCACAGTGTCCCTGTTACTGTACTATTGTCTGACCTAACTCGATTGTCTGGTCAAAATCTACTGCGTCGACGTATCACGTTAGATAAGGGATGTTAATAAAATTTTGGAGACTTTAGAAAAATAATATTTAAAAACTACTATAATTTGTATTAATTTTTTTGTTCTCAATTCTTTAGTCCCTGCTTTAAGGGAATGTCAACAGTTTTTCCATAGGCTCTCTTATCTTGGCAAGTATTGTTACGCCCAGCGCTTCCATGCGATGCCTCCTGAATTTCGTGATTGCTCACCGAATTACGTTTATCGGTCTCTATGGCGGTTTTATAACATGTTCAAATAGCGCGTAATATCTTATCGCTGGGTTAGGTTATTGACCTGCAACGTTTATCTAATTGCTTAATTGCTATCTCGCTCCGACTCGTTGAGTCGCCACAATGTTCGAGGCATAATTAAGAGGCGCCTGGCTAGACGGCATCGATTTTCTGACATTCGCAATGAGAAGAAAGGTGGAGCAAGGAGATACGTGTGCATCCCTCGGAATCTCAGTGCGTATCGCCAAGTGCATATTTGAGCAAGGTGTTCAGAGAGAGATAAGCAATGCATTGACATATACATGAAATATCAGTGCCTACGTTACGTATGCATTAATTAAATATCGAGTTTAACATTTTCGTCAAATATAGAATAAGACTGATAAAAAATCACATTCATATATTGATCTCTTATCCTTTATCTTATTCATTTACTCAATTCAATGATGCATCCTGCAGTGTATACGAATATACGATATACTCGCGTGCTATTATACGCGTGCGTTATCAATTATTTTACCCACTTCCGAAATTCACGGAAAAAATTAGTTATGCAAATATGCCAGTCGACTAAGACGCCACGGGTCCACCACAACAAAATTACCATAAAAGAAAGTATTTCCTTGGTTTCTTTGAATAGTCCCATAGCGCCGGATAAGTCACCCACGCTCAGCAGGAGCGGACGAAAATACATATGCGTGACAAAAAAAAAATTCAATTAAAAATTTTGGAGACGAAAATAAAGGAAAGTGTTCAATTGGCAAACACAAGAGAAGAATTTCGTATAAAAGTGTCATTCTTATCTGGGTGTCCAATATACCTGTATTTCGTTCGACGTGTAAGTACGAAGCGTCGTATAGGTAACGTTAATGGTGTTTGTTCTTTTTTTTCGAATTGTCATTTACATTTATATTTTTTTTATTTATTGATTGACGATCAAAGGGAAACCGATCATTACCCTAGTCCAATGCTGTCTCATCTCACGTGTACTAAGTAATTTATCTATCGGACACGTGACCGTCTAAGGTTCCCTGTATTATACTTACTTTGTCGGTCCACTTTGTTATGTGTGTATATATATAATATATCTACGTTATGCACCTCTATGCACTTCTGCGCACTTCTATGCACTCTATGCACACTATCCACCATCGTTATGCTCAGGCTGCTTGCTTATCTAACCGAATCGCCGATCTCTCCGGTTCTAATATCCATAAGCATGAAGCCACTCCTTGGCGCGCCCGTGTTAATTTCCGTGTTTTATTATTTTTTTTGTTTTAACAGAATTGCCCACACTGACGCGAGTGTCCTAGAACCCGTAGTGGGGTGATGGACCACTCTAACCTTATTGCAACAAAATGTCAATACGGATACAACGTCCATAATTATATGGTATACACATATCCGCAGCGCGTGCCATAGATTGAAGATAGCCGACAGTAGGTACAGTCCCTATAAGTGCAGACAGTAAGAATCCAGAGGCTTAGAATCAATGAGGCTAGTTTCAGATTTAAAAAGAAAAAAAAAGAAAGTGAGCTATCATTTCATTTTCGTCAATTAGTGTCTATAATAAGGTCAAATAGTCATGAGAGGTCAATGCGCCATGTGCGTTTATATATGTTTATATACGGTACACACACACACACACACACACACACACACACACACACACACACACACACACACACACACACAAAGGTCAAGAAGTTACTGGACGAAGATACTTCATAGTTTTTGGTGGGTGTGCCTCGGGTTTAATGACCTCTCGGACTATGCTGCGTAGCACAGCCGGCAGTAAGTGGCGTTCGTGTGTTCTACCAAGAGGTTTCCTCGTAAGGAGGTCAAGGCCATGACCCAGTGAGAGGTCGTTGCCATCGGGCTGACTGCCCTCCTCCTACTCTTCCTCGTGCAGCACTTCTATCCTCCGCGTCGTGTTCCTTATCCTCCGGTATTCCGTATTCCAAGTGGGATGCACTGGGCTTGATCGCAATTAGATTCTCTGGAAACGGAGCCTACGGTGTCGGGATGTAATTGGCTGTGACAAAAAAAATTTCAGCCTACGCGTTATACTATGCATGCATGTGCATACTGCATACCGTGTGGATTTCACTAACGTTAATATTATATAAAGCTTTAGCATATTGATTTGCCGTGTATGCAGTTTTATGCATTATTGGTGCAGGAATACCAAAGATCGGATTTTGAATTTGGCGTCTACTCTTGAATACTTTAGCGAAAAGGGGATTCCCCGATATGGGAAAGCTCGTTGTAGGAGGAGGAAAAAGAATGTCGCCCTGCAGCATCACGTCTCTTGTCACGTTCACGTGAGCGCGTGAATCTGCGAGAAAAATTGTCTAGAGAAAGGCGAGAAATCTGAGGCGTAGGTATAACTGCACTGCAGTGTATACATATATGCATCTATGTGCACTGTCACTTAAGGTAAGGTTACGCGCTAGGCTGCAGCCAATCACTGAGCGGCGCTGCATGTGTCTGGCTAAAGTGCATCGATGCAGTCGTATTTAATTGCCAATATGCAACGCGTGTAACCTCGAGTCTACGCTGGTTCGCTAGGGTCACGCGAGGTCATCGTTACCAAATCGTATATTTCTGCATACATATGTGGAATATATATATGTGTATATGTATATATATATATATATATGTATGCATGTCTATACAGAACTTCCTCTCTGCCTTTTCTTTCGCTCTTACGTACCTCCGTACACACAGGCGCACTTTCTTCCTGGCATAATCGAAATTGCATACTGGGATGCATTGGCGCTCGGCGCTATTCTCTCGTTGCAAGGGGAATGCCATTTCCCGGGCTTTGTCAGCCGTTGCTACGCTCGATGCACATTCGGTACGCTCGATTTTCTGCTGCATCCCGTTCTGGAGTATTCGGTGCTACGCGTATCCTGTGCATTGAATTTTTTTTTCGACAGGTACCACCCACGAAATTGAGAAGATAACGGATGTAGGAGAATGCACTTTTGCATGAGCCCGCAACGGATTTCCGCACAGAGTGCTCAATTTTATGCACTCTCCCGCTCCGGGCTAGTGGAGTTTATTTACTCGATGGTGACAAAAAATTGTCTTAATTGGACAAAGAAGCAGCGATGCGACTAAGTCTTCTAAGTATCGTTTATGTACGCTGGAATCGAGCTGCAAGGAAATGCATCCATGTCGGCTGCACCTGCGGTTCGTAATCCATTCTCTCTTTCTTTTCCACATATATACACATCTGCACGTAGACTCTTCGACTATTCTCTTCTCCTTTCCTCTCGCCAGTGCAACGCCCAGTAGGGATGGTAGGGATACTGCACCGGCCTATGCACCCCCGTTGGTTCACGCATGCACAATGCAGGGTGCAACAACCTCAAATCGTAGGAGATATCCTTGCATTATACGGCGTCACACCGGAACACGCCGCGAGGCCGTCTCTGGCCAATAATTTACGACGTTCTATAGGAGTCTAGGAAAGTTACGGAACAGAAAAAGCCAACGAGAATGAACGAGAATGGGATGGAAGGGGG
>JARQTH010000642.1:954094-1003390 GCA_030142595.1 Trachelus iudaicus
TTCTAATTTTCCAATAGTATAGAACATCATTTAGCCGTGATGTGTATAAAATTTAGCGGAGATCGGCAAAACGGATCCGATCATACATATTTTCAAGTTTTCGAATTTCAGCCGATTCAAACAAGCCGCAAGTTGAAATTTGGAATTTGCTTCCTCTGAATCGTCGGTAGTAGATGAAGATTCCTCTATGAGGAAGCCAAAGATTAACAAAAAATAAAAATGCTTCCTCATATAGAGATTTCGTACACTACTTACGATTCGGAGGAAGCAAATTGCAAGTTTCAACTTGCGCCTTTTTTATTTGATTATACGAATTTCAGTTTGCCTTGTACAGACTGTACTTACTGTTGTGAATTCCACGGAAGTGCAGTTGTTCGTTTCCGTGCGAATAGACACTGAATTGAAAATCAATCGTGATGAACATAATTTTTTTAATTTTATGGTTCTTCGGCATAAGTCAGATACATACCCTGTCCAATTGTATATATATATATATATATACTTTATATATAGTTATATAATAATGGACCATTCGCGCTCTTACCTGCATCTGGAAAACAATGCAGCTTTCTTTCTGTATCACGGTAATTCCAAGTCCCGACGGTATTTTATAATTGTACAAAATGCCCAATTAACTCTATCCCTAGATCCGATCTAGTGATCTATCCTTCATGGATCCTCGAGCTATAAGCACACCGTTGCCCCGTATCCGCAATTATTTAGTTGCGACTAACGTTTAAACTAATCACCGGTCTACTACTATCTCGTTATTACTTCTTGGAATCGATAGATTATCTATATTCTACCTAGATTTAGGTTAGGTTAGCTTTTTGGATGGATAAAACAAAAGTAATACGAAAATTTCATTCCCTAACCTCAATCTTTTAAGTGTACGTTAAAAAGTCGAAAATTTTCATATTCTAATCTGCAAATATTACGAGTACAAAAATTTGATATACAAATATATACATATAGATTTTCAATTGGAGTTATATCCAACAGGTTATACAATGCTCCGTAGCCATCGGATGCTTTCTCTTTCTCATAGCCCTGCATTGTGCACAGGGCAATTATGGGAACACGTAAAAATATTCCGAGGACTAGTGTTTCTAGTCTGTTGTCGTGAAGCCAATCAACTCTGTAGTAGACAGTAAGAAAATGTTATTGAAAAATAAAAAAAATAGTGTCTGGATACTAACCATTTCGAAATTGTTCGGTCGTTTGACTGACTGGCTTATTGCATAATGGGCAAGGATCTTTCGAGACACGTGTAGGTACGATTAATGTATAGAGAAGTACATAATTGAAAAATATATATAGTGTCCGTACGTGTATGACCTCTGAATAAAAATACCCGAATAAACTAGGCCCTATGTGTATTATCACGATGTCAGACAATAGCGTCGTCAGTATATTAATACAGCGTCGAGATCCGTGAGGGTAAATTTTCATCGCGTAACATTTTGAATATTTAAATTGCCACGGTTGATATGGTCTCGGGTTAAATCGAAATTCGTCTAATCTTTCATTTGGGCACGGTGCACCGTTGACATAAATGGTCTTCTCATCGGCGTCGACATCTTGGCTCCCATTGTTATCTTAATGAAATTTGTAATGGCGCGGGCTTTGGTCGTAATACCGTATTAAATTTGAATTAAACTTGCCGGGTCGTTTCAAATATACTTATAAGCTTCCTGATGTTACCACTGGCCGACCGAGTGGCGCTGATCGCGACAATAAATTCAATTTGTCGTTGCAATTCCTTTAGTCAGAATTCGAAAGTGTTCTAATAATAAGACTCTGTGCATACGGTGGCAGCCATCTTTGAAATGGATTGACAACATTTTCTAGCATATTATTTTTTACACCACGTGTATGTTTCTTGTTAGTTTACAAAGTACAAAGCTTACAGTACCGATTGCATTGGGGACCTAAGAAAAAAAAATTACCAAACGAACAGCCCATCGTTCGCATTGTTAAATTATCCAAAAGCTATGTATAATTTTTGGTTAACTCAATGATACAAGAGCGTTTCACACGGAGGCCATTAACCTAGGACCTTGACAGTGATCGAATGTATATACATATATGAGATACACGAGTGCAAGATCTCTGATATTATCAATTAGGCATTTCAACAGGTAACTAGAGAATAGAGGTTCGTGTAACAAGTAACAGGTATCCGGTACAGGCAGCTATAATAAAACAGTCATGCAATTTTTGCGTATGGGATTGTTGCAGGACATTAAAGAAATAGCAAGGAAATACAACTCGAGGTCTTAACGGTAAGTGTACTCATCCTGTAAAACGTTAGAGGTACCATGGCCAAGTTATATATAACGCACTCTTTTTTCTAGGTCGAAATAAGTCCAAATGAAAGGTTAGATTTGATTATACGTATAGATATACTTACAATGCAATCTCTATGGTATCATCGGCGCTAGATCACTAGTCATTTTCCAGTCATTTTATGTTTCGTAATTCGAGAAGCATGTTACGAATTTTCACGAGTCCAGGTACGTCCATACTTCCATACTGTACGAGTGCCAAAAACAAGTACGGAAGGTGCTGTAGCTGTAATTTGAATTTACACGAGTTCGACATACTTTACGTTGTACATTCTATGTAGAATTGCGCAAGGGACACAGGTGATGATAAAGAAATGTTAGGATTGTATACTACCGTAATACGAACTGGGGCCTGGTCGTTCGTGACGAAGCCTCGTTGTCCAGACCATACGAAACAGTTTGGTATACAGTCCCGTTGTTCGGAGGTAAGAAAAATGTTTTGAAAAAAAAAGGATGTAAAAGGAACGAAAAGATCCGAGAAAAAAGTTACCTTATTGCGTGTGGAAGAGTTTAGATGGTCTGTAGTTATCCTAACGCTTTACTTTTTTTTTCGGAGATCGACCTCCAGACATTGTTCCATTTTCATATTTTATTATATATCGTATAACTATATTTATGTTGCTATAGCCCGTTTTATTGCATGGTATTCTGGAGGGGCCATGTCCTTACAGCTTTCTACGTAAAAGAGTCCCCTGTCATCGCGTTTCACTCGTGGATTGACTATACGTATAGTCAATAGTCACGCATGACGATGATTGTGAATTAAGTAGCATGAAGTAGTCGAGCCTTTTTTATCCCTGATTCGTACGTTATTGAAAATGGGAGATATTGTTAGATCCCATAACGAAATATCGGAGTATTCATTCCATTCGAGCAAGTTTATTTTTCAATGATGAAATTATGATTCAATTATTAAATAATGTAACAATATCAGTTAACCAATCGACCACTGTATCAATACCAAGCCTATAGTTTCGGAAACGAATGAAACTCACGATTATACTTAACAAATTAATCACTTAATAACTATACAGTTATGCTACGATGATTGCATGACTAGGCAGATTTATAAGCTTCTGACATTGGGCCAGCAATGTGTACGCGCTTGTTAACATCCCTAGACATACTTTGACTTACCCGAAAAACAATTTCGGATTTTTTGTAAATAATCTGAATTCCATTCGATAGACGTGTTGTGCAGTCTTAGACTGCAGAATCTCATTATGTGCGAGTTCCAGATAGCAAAAATATACAGACGAGGTGTTGGCACAAAGGTGTTGGTCTTGTATGCCAAATAAATAAATTTAGACCGGCAACTATCATCTAAGTGATACTTGCGATCCTAATCGAAATCTAATGAGATTCACCAGTGTCGAGGTTGAAAATACGTCCGCTAGGTGGCCAAACGTGAAGTAACTGAGTCTCAACTGAACTTAAAAAATTATTATTATTGACTCAATTGTATAAATCAGGCACTAAGGTTCCCACTCGAATGCATGTGTACTTGGCATTAGCATACATACACGTATTAAAACGTAGAATGAGAACAACTTAAATCTTTTGGAACACTTTGAGTGACATTATATCGGCGTCTTTGATAGCCATTGATTATCATCTGGTCGGAGCGCTCTTCATAACAAGCACATTAACCTCTACAGGGCCGGAGGGTAATTATTACTTCTCATCCTTTAAAAACCGTTAGAGAGAAAAAAAGATATTTTATATCAATCGTATAAAAATTAATCATCATCTTCGGGATTTTTTAGAATGTCTCAGACTTTTACAGGCTAACGACGATCGGATTTGAAATTAAATTATTGTAATTGTAATTGAAAAATGCATTTACGCTGCCCTACGAATTTACATGACTGACCTATGAGGATTGGGTCACTTAGAATGGACAGGTACGTTCGAGCTAACGGTATTTTGATTTGAATTCTTTATATTCGTTTTGGCTTTACTGCTTATCTAAGACAATTAGATACTCCGAACAAACATTTCAGTTGGATTTCGCTTATATTTGGGTATCCTATATTCAATAGCTAAAGAGAGGCTTTGTCAAGTTAAATTTTTTTGGTTGTCCAAATTTTAGTTTTTTGCTTGCGTGCGTGACGATTAAAGACCCCAACGCCAAGATCGTGAAGGATTGTATGTATAAGGTCATAAAAAACCAGGATGTGTGATACCCACTACGAGTCACAGCCATCTACAGATTCATTGACCTGGTCTAAGTCTTACAATCTAAGCCTGGTGACGTTGACCTAAATTGTACAAAGAGTCGGTTAGTTGGAAGAATTTTACAAGGGAATAAGTACACAGAGAAATAACCTCTATAACAGGTATACTTGTGAAAAACAGCAAAATCCAAGCTGCTCGTACATAAACAACGAGGAGTGCATAGACCTGTTTTTATGTGAACAAATGTATACACGAAATTGTAGTGCAGCCGCACTCGATGTATCGAAAAAATAATTAACTACGTAGTAAAATCCATAAACAATCACGACGAAAGCTAAATAAATTGTATACGCTTATCCGAGCCTGTTGTATGTCCTATTAAAATAATTGCTTATCGCAGTCAGATAAAGGATTTCGATTGTTTTTAATTGCAAAATATTTTGCACGTGTAATTACACTCCGGTGATGCAACTTGACACAGAAAACAGGCGAATTTGTTTCCTCCAATCTGCTCGGAGGCAGCTGTAATGTAAAAAAAATATTTAAGACGAAAAAAAAATGAAACAAACATCGGTACGCCGTTACGTGATACATACAAGACTTTGGATTTTCTGTAGGCGAAGCACTGACGTGAAACTTGGAAGTCAAGAGCTTTACGGTCAGATGACATGCGATGTCCACCTTAATGTAAATCGCGGACATAATAAGAATTTCAACGATTTCATTATAGCGATCCCAGTCAAGAGAGATTATGCATAATTACACAAAACGGCGTAAACTAAGAGGGAAGTAAATATAAGTATGAGTATACACAAGTTGGATAATTAAAAAAAATATATATCTATACATACGCTACCGCATTATCTTACTTAATTCATCGTTACGCAATTTCCAATAGAAATCTCTTTGCGTATTTCATGCACGTTCGAAAAAGCGCCTCGCGACGAGGTAACGATAGAATTTCGAAAAGAGGAGAAAAATTACCAAACTACAATCGGTACGAGTTTGCACAGAAAAATATTGCGTTACTTCATGGTACAGAAACAAAAGAAACGAAAAGTCCATACCATTTCCAAAAGCATACACCTACTACACATAAACTTTAACTGGTCCCATAGTGAAACGACCTGTATATCAGCAACCTAATAGAAACAAATGATCGTGAACGTCTTTCTTAATACATTACACCGTATCATACCGTACAGGCTGTTACATATCAAGTATTCAAATGGTGTCGCCCGTGTCAAACAGGCACCATTAATAGGTAAGCAAACATCTATATGAAAAGAATACACAGGATACCCAGGTCTCCTCTGGCTACTGTACAAACATGGTTACCTTCTATTTGTCACAACAGTTTCTGTTTGCTCAGGTCTCCCGAAAAGATTTTCGACCGCGACTCCATTTGTCGAGGGCACGTGACATTTGCATTTTTGACATTATTTACAGGACGCCGCCGTAGCCTACGTGCGTATGAATACTTACGCGTGCATATCTCCACGCATGGATACATAGCCCCGTTATGTACTACATGCTAATATATATTTATATACATCAGTGAAGTTAGCCCTTTACCGAAAGCCGGTGTCGCTTCTATGCACAATAAATGCACATACGTAACATGGTCAATATTGAAATCCTGTCGATAGATTTTCCAAGAATTTTTTCCAACCACTATCGTTTGTTCCAAAAGAAATACTCGATTCCTTATTAAGTATTTAATCTCTCGTTACTAACGTGCATCTGGTATCGTAAGCATACTTCAGACCTGTATAACGCGACGCGCCTGTGATTACCGTAATAAAGTAGTTTAATTAGGGTACACGTCATGGCTCTGTGCGATACAGGCGACCTGCTTACAGTCTAACAGTGCTAACCTTTTCGAAAGTACTTCCTCAGTCGGTAAATTAGGTATTTCGGTAGCGTATGCCATTTTTTAATTTTATTTCGATATTTTACGCTTTTGTGATACA
This sequence comes from Trachelus iudaicus, assembly GCA_030142595.1. NCBI lineage: Eukaryota > Metazoa > Arthropoda > Insecta > Hymenoptera > Cephidae > Trachelus > Trachelus iudaicus. The sequence goes on from JARQTH010000642.1 coordinate 960,594, forward strand.
TACGGCGCACCGCACTCCGATTTCAATTCGCTACGAGTCATATTGAAATAGTTGATTAATAACGTAACTAGCAGTGGCATGCCTAGGGTCGACTAATGATACAATTCTCGACTGTGGCTTCAGGTCGTCAGTATTAACGTATTACGGGCCGGCTGCTCATCTCTAATTCGAATATTCTTAATACAATTATCTACTAATGAGCATCATACCTGGCACTGCTGTATAAGCAGTGTTTACCCTGTAACGAAAAAAAAAATATTAAAATTTTACTACCCGCCATAGATTCGTGTGTTGCATACACGTTAGGAATTATACAGTCAGGAATGTGTATCCTTGGTGTTTACGTGTAACAGTTTTTTTTTACTTAATTATATATATGGATATATTGTATATACGCATGTATGTATATGTATATACGGAATGCTAAGTACCTTCCGCTTTACCTCTACTCAAAACGTGCGTGCCTCTGCCTTTAATAAATTATCCAAGACGTTTGCACTTGTCTTGAGAAATTCTTTCGGAATCCCAACTATTAGCGACACGTGAATACGTTTTATCATAACGAATCGCGCTTTCCTAAAGTCACGCGATTTCGACTGGAAAGTCACAACGGTACCAATTGATTTTTAAATATATTTTTTATAACTATGTACGTATATAATAGTTACCCCATAAACACGCGAGATTTTAGTATTGTCGTTTGATTATGATGTATGGATATATATATATATATATCATATAACTTATTATATATCATATAGCAATTGCATAAACGCAAGTTCATCCTATAGCCACTGTCATGCTTTAAAATGGTAGGGATAGGCGAACCCGTGTATCGCGTGACATTTGAAACGTTCCTACAGGTGTTCTATTACCGGGATATACATAGGTACGCGTATCCTTGATGCAATAACAATTTCCTTTTTTTTTTAACATTACACCATCATTCGCAGTCTTCGAACGCGACGGGTAAGCGCGCCGTAACGAATTTTTACTTTGCGCGAACTCGCAAAGTGACACTAAACGCAAGTGCAAAGTGTTTAGCACAGGGAAATAGATTTTCTCAGGTGCAATAAATAGACTTTATCCGGGTCGCTAGGTTCCTGTGCACAGTATATCTTTTTATATTAGTGAATATATACCGCGTCACGTGTAACAAAAAAATATAGTGCAACGAAAGAAGATGAAACAAAAGTTCTAAAAATATTCGTTACTTTCGATATCATCGTCCAATTTGACAGACAGAGCTATATTAGGTTTTAAGTATTACCGAACGTCGTCCAATTGAAAAAAGTCGCACGTATTTGATAAATGGTTGAAATTAAAAAAAAAATTGACTACTCACCGAAGTCATATCCAGGAAAGAAGTGCCGTTTTTATTTGACAATTTGTTTCGGGGACTTAGCCATTTACCTTTGGGTCCCTTACGTGTCCATTGGTATGCTGGTACCCTTCGGTATGTCGCAGGAATACAGAAACATATTAAACAAAGGAAATTTCAGTATTTTCCACATAGCCTCGAACCAGCCTGCGATAAATTTTATGCCAAATGGAATTCAGTTAAATGGAATTGATAAGGTGGGATAAATTTAAAAAAAATTATAAATCATAGTATTTATACTCAACGAGGGCTACGAATATATGTATATATCAATATTAATAAGGTTAATGTATCACGTGTATGACGCAACGTTCGGTCTCCACCTGGTTAGTGATTTATTTAATCAACGCGTAATGAAAAAAACACTCGAAAAAGATATACGTATTTATAGATAATATACGTATTTCAAGATCATCGTAAAACGTAGGTAGTTTCGAAAATAAAAAAAATGAATCTTAAGGCACTTCGGATATTACATTAAGTATACATATATCAATGTGTAGTTGCGCGATTGAAACTATGTCATTTGTAAAACCGTCTTATGGTAGCTCATGCGGAGGTAATATAATGGGGATATATTTCTTCTTCTTTCACCTCCGATTCTATCCCCTTCTAGAGGTCAAGTACCGGCTATATAATACTTTACGATGGCCAATTAACTTTAGACAGGCTACTTTCCGAAATTCCCTACCAATGTCCGATATCCTTATTACTCTTGTACGGACCTGAGAGAGACGATAATACTGGCAAAATTGTTGATCAATAAATTCTATCAAAATGCGTATCATGTCTCGTTAAAAATAAGTTTCACTAATTTTTAAGTCAATCATATTAAAGTTAATTATAGCGATAATAAATGATGTATATTTGTACCTTTTTATTACTTAACCTTGAAACTCTCTATGAACTTGATTTACATATACGGACTTTTAAAAATTAAATAAACTTGCCGAATCGCGTGAGAAAGCGGCACACTACGTGTACTAATCGCTGATCATTGAATGAAAAGTGATTTATGGCGGCTATAAACGATCATGCAGAAAAAAAAGTGAAAAATTCATTGACTATAAGTGATCAATGGCTACATTTGATTATCGCATGTATTTCTGGGCAAATGCAAATCGTGTGGTATCACATATCTCTCTCTTAGCCGTGAACGTACTATGACGTTATTTGGAGGTTAGGTACAAGATTGATTTTTTTTTCAGTTGGAAACGTAACGACGATGACCGAGGTATTAAAAAGCTTTTGTGTTAGACGATATGAGAAACATATAAAAGTCTATCGAACATACGACAATTTCCTTGGGACAAACTTGAGGCGGCCTACGTACGTTTAATAATGGAAACGTACCGTTTAGATAAATTCAAATAAGCAAGAGGAAGAAGCGTACCGTTTTGTTCGTGACGTAACTTACGGACCTTGTTTCATTGGTAAATTTAGCCTGTTTTAATACGTACAACAAAAATGTACCGGATGTAAGAATTCAATTCACTACCGGGTGTGTTTGTAGTTTGTGCAATATGACTAACCTACAAAACTATTGAACGAACGTTACATGGGTACGTAACGGCAGTGTATCTTATAGCGTATGATTTTACAGTGAACAATCGTATGAGTTATATTTTTGTTCCTATTCACCGAATTAATATAACACACGAAACGAGCCAAGAACGGGAAATAAAAGCAATCGTAGTTGGGCGTATGGCTTCTACACACCCGAGTATATAATTGGCTCGTGCCTGGTCTTGCGCTATTATCTTGTACTAACAATAAGTCCATTCCAGAAGAAAAGGGAAAAAAAGAAACATACAAGATGAAGGATAAGAAATTGAAAGAAAAAAAAAGATGCACCCAATTACGGCGAACCGGTTGTCGAATGGCTGACTTAATATTATTTAATTATAATTAATGCGCGTTATCTGGTAACACCTATGACTTATTATGACCATGTGAAATGCGCGGCATCGTGGCCCACGCGATGTTACATCAAGAAGAAATTATACGAAAATACACTATAAAAAGAAGTGTTTAGAAATATTAGCATATATTGAAAATCGATTTATTAAATTGACCAGATCTAGTGGTGTCATTGAGAACCTAGTGTTTCAGTTATTTATGATTATGATTACATTCTCCAGCGGATTCTGTTTTGGTTGATGTAAATTTTTTTAGTTCTGCAACCTTGGTGTAATTAAATCTTTAAGAAGGGTACATCAATTAGTGTAAAAAGGAAAAAATTTTGAAAAATAATTTACTATACCGAAGTACCACGTACACATATGGAAGCACGCAGAACAGCTTTGTTTCGTGTTATTCTTTTTATGTGAGCAAAAGGAGTCTAAGTAAAGGAGAATTAATGAGAGGAATGAAGAACGTCCTATTGTCTCGTGAAGAAAGAAAAGAGACAATAATAATCTCGTTAAATGGGCAGAAAAGCAAGATCGTGGCATCGCAATGGAAGCGTATGGAAACCCGGTGTAAGAGTGGAGAGGGTCAGTCAGGCCACATGGGAGGAGTTCTTGAGTTCTTGAGAGAGGCTGCAAGGAGCAAGGAGTGCTCTGCTCACCTGAAGTGTTCGGGTTGGCAGTTGCCCTACCGAGGCGATCCGCGACGGTTTCATCTAAAGTCCACGTATCCGATCGGCTCCTGGAAACTGTCTGACGCCCGCCCGGTAGCGTTCAGGGTCTAGTAAAGTAGTACGGGGCCGTTGTTTGTGATAAACAAAAATTAAAAATTCTTTCGCGATACGAAAGAAGAGCGAAAAGATAGAAAAAAATTTATAGATGATTAATTCTAGAGAGTTGCACGTTTCAAGTTTGAAAGGGAAACATTGGGCAAGACTGATTATATTCCTATGTGAATTTTGAAAAAAAAATATTTTTTGGCTTGGAAATTAGAGGAACTTATGGAAAAAAACGGCCCAAAGTATATTCTGCGATTATTACGGGATAATTGAATTTTGAGTTTGACAAAAAATTTTTTTTACGTCTTGTACTTGGGATCAATACGTAATCAGTGTTGTGATCCGTCGTGGAATGGTGGACTACAAGGATATGGAGAGTGATTGAAAAATTATCTTCCGGGAATTCAACTGATCTGGGAGATGATGGGCGAAGTAATAAGAGTTTCCGGCCAGGCACCGGACGTTGGGGATTTCTTGCGTGAGGCCATGATATCACAAAGATTTGCGGATGTTTCTTTATGCTGTCACGGTGGACAAAGATTTCTTGCTCACCGTTTGGTACTTTCTGCCGCCAGTCCATATTTGCAAGTGAGTTTCGATTTACTCGGCAATACATAATAAACGTACGGAAAAGCAATAATTTTTCCTCCTGTAAAATATAACAAATCATTATTTATACTCGTTCCCTTTGACTTGGACGAGTAACGATAAAATTCAATTTAGGGGTTAAAAAATATAATTAAAAAATTTTTAATTCCTATACCGCATTGAACAGTCAATTATATTATACACAGCTTATCGGACCGTTACTGTATCCTTGTGCAATTCACAATGGAATCACAAAACATTGAAATAAAGATTTAAGACAATCGAACACAAAAGACATTGATCTCTCTCTTTCTCTCTATCTCTCTCTCTGCATAATCTACGATCGAACCGTATGAAATTGCGAATAACGAAGAAATGGAAGCCGGAAGGTCCGAACTTTCTCCAATAGCATCACTTATAAAGACGATACGAGATCAATTGATAATTGACAAGCACAGTCTTGAGCGTTTGAATTGCACAAAGTGCAAGATTTGACAGCAGACCGAAATCACGTGACAAAAAAGGAAGCAATGAAAAAAAATCACCATAACCACGATTCAAACAGTCTGGTCCTTTCTACATCGTAACGAAACGCTCTAAACCTAACGGTGTCAACATGTGAGTCATAAAAATCTATTGGCCTTCGTTAATCAAACAAATACAAACGTATCGAGCGATACCAATAATACATTTTCTTTCTCAAATGCAGTCTTCGATATTGGGACCTAAATCGTGGATGATCAAACTCCGATCCAACGACGGCAATTAGAAAACAGACAATCCGAGCATACCTGGACAAAAAACCGTTAAATCTTGATAAAAAGATGGCCGACAAATTAACAAGATAAAATCCATCACGACAATATAACATAGTAAAATCACGATGACTTGACTTGTATCGACTTTAAAATCACGTTTGTTTCTTTGTAAAAATTCACGTGATACACAAGACACACCTAGTCAAGTTTACAACCCAAAAATAGTTGAATCTTGAAAATCCAACAAAATAACATAATTTTCCTACAAAATTTCATACACCAAGAATTTCAATTTGTTGTCGCATTAATAATTTCCCATTTACCCTTTAACCTCTTTTACTCATTTTCACCTGCCCGATTTTCCATTTGCTCCGATCCAACGTCACATTTTCCCATCAATACCGTTAACACTGCCGCGCGTCGTCTCGCCACACGTTTCGTTCACATGTCCCGGTACACATGAAAACAAAGAGAAGCGCACTTAAATTCTTTGGGTCACATTAAAAATACTCACAAACGCCTTCTTTTTCTTTTTCCCCAATACGTCGCCCGTATAACCTAACGGAAAAGTCCAACGAGATATTTTAAAGATGGCGGCGAGCCCGTTAACATCAAAGAGGACAGACACTCGAATCAATTACCAACTACGTTACTCAGGGAACTGGGTCGGCTGGTCCAACTAATTACAAGTGCATACACATACAATAATAAATACAGTCCACGTTATCTCCCGTCTACAGTAGTACGTGGTAACGTACTAGATCCATTCAGAAACTACATAACCTATAAGATTCCGAGGTACACGCCTGGTAACGATAATGACTATATACGTCAAGGAATGATGGCTCAATTTATAAATCAGTAACATCCCTGCAGACAAATGACTTTTACGATTACGTAGGATTCTCTTATCATTAAAATTAACACCATAATAAATTATTCATAATTGCTACGTACTTCCGCGTATAAACAGTCGCGCTAGTCTTATCAGAATTTTCGTACGGCATAATAGTAAATTATATCGCTTCTATTTATTTATACTTATTTAGGTTATACCAGTCTCACAATACTAAAAATAGTATCGTTCCTGTTAACGCGATATGACCGTGACTTTCTACTACGAGTCTCGTATTATCTTTACGTTAATAGACTCGTGGCTTACTCGTGCAATTTCTGGTACTCTCAAAAAGATTGTAGTACTAGTTGCTATGCACGAAAGTCATTTTAAGCGTACTATACATATGTACCGCTTAATAACACTGGTGCTTTAGCCAGTATATTCGAAATAGGCTCGCAGCATTCTATAAATATGAGTGTTACGATTTTTTTTCTCTTCAAATACGGTTTTCCGCATATCCCGTAAAAAGAAATCATGATAACCCGTGAGAATACTTGCGATCATTACAATCATTAATATTACGATCGCGAAGTAGAAAAAAATAATTATAATGAATATAACACCGGTATCATCATTCACCTGTAGATATCGTCATTGGTATCGATGAATTAAATGACGAATATATTAGTCATCCATGTAGCAAGTGTATATTGATTGTCTAGTCATTATGAACTTCTAGCCGATTAGAAAGGTTCGCTGGTATTTCGATCGAACGTCGCGATAGGATGCATTGACGTTTACGTTACTATTAATAGTCGGCGTTTTTAGCTGATAGAGATATTTTCTTGATTAATTTCGTGTCGCTGGGTACGTTAATTACTTAATCACCAGATCACGTTTCGCTTCTTATTCTCTTCACAATTTCCTTACGGACGTTGATTAGAGACCTTGGCTAAATGAGCTTTTAATACGTAATGCAAATTCACGATAAGGAAAATGACCAATCAAATAAACGTGTATGGTGTCGCGGCATCGCGGGTAGCGTTAAGAAATTCGACCACGGATAGATCGTTTAATTTGAAAGCTTTTGCAGTGGAACAGAGAGTCAGTATAGTCATTTTATTAGATACCCGGGAATGATCTATAGCCGTAACGTAGAGCGTCGTACCGTGTAATTTAGTGAAAGAAAAAAAAAAGAAAGAATATCCATCTCAACTTCACACTGTAAACCACTATGTCATACACGGAATTATAAGCATCTAAATATGATTAGGTAAATTAATCATTGAAATTGGATGGTGATTATCGCGAGCACATAAACGCGTATCAATAGTGACGCACGAATTGTCACTCGTTATATTAATTTGTAAGATCAATGACATACTTTTGAAAGATATACTTTTTTTCTCTTTAAATTTTTTCCAAAACATACATTCCAAATTTGGATAATGTCAAACCATTTAACGACGGGACAATACCTCACGCGTACAGTATCGGAATTGTGTACGTCAATCTCTTCACAAAGAGGACATATACAATCTGGTTAGGCCTTAAGTCCCCTAATCGTTTAATGGGTATCGACGTAAATCATTGGCATAGCCTAGTCAAATTATGTGACTGACTTCACTACAATGAGAAGTTCATTGCCGATTGGGGTTTTGCGTGGACATCGACACGGTTACGGTTGATCGATCGGACATTGTTCGAGTATTTCCAAAGTGTGCACTGCGGTAGCGAGGATTATTTGCATCTGTTGTAACAGCGTGTACTGTATGTTTACAATGCAGCGATCTAACTTATCGACGTGGCAAGTGCAGGGGCCCTAATGCAATATGCATTCTTGTATTATAAATATACATATATATATATAAACATATATATACTTAGGGAGTACATTAAATTGTAAGGATCCGTGTCGGGCTTGGAGTCACTGTGAATAATACAAGGGGCCCAATGGGCCTTATACTGTACAATCACAATAGCGTAACACTTACCCGGTAGAGTGAGGATGATGACGGCCTCTCAGGCATGAAAGGTACTTGGAGGGGGGAAGTGGAGGGGGGGGACTCGACAACTGCGTCTTAACAACGGGAAATTCTTGTGCGCGAAGAAAAGAATGAAAAAAGAGAGAATAACACGAGAAAGAAGGAAGGGAAGAAATGGCGAAGGAGTCGGACAAAAAGGAAAATATTTTCCACGATAAAAGGTGCTGGAAGAACGAAGAGGCATCGCGAGAGTGAACGGAATGAGTCTTTTAGAAAAATTTCGTTTATTTTTGAGAGGGGAGAGTTTTTTGTCTTTTACGTAAATTAGAAAAACAATGTTCGGTACTTTTAGGCCATTACTGCGATACGGTCGACGGCGTACGACAAGAGGTGTACTACTAAAGTGTCCATGGTTTACGTTTGACCGATGTCCTGATATGATACGTTAAAATAGTCGAATTGGATGAAAAAAAAATTTTTTCAGCCCCAATAAGAAACTCGAGGTTACTTCAAAGTTTGTGAAACCGGTTCAACTAGTTGTAGACTAGTCACGATCTTCTGAACCTGGCATTAAAAGGTACTCAAATGAGGTATCGTGCATGGATGATTGACGGCTAATGACATTAGACTACATACAGATATGCATATACATATCTAAGCATAGACGTTAACCAGTTCAAATCTACTATTCAAAGTTAGTCAGTCAATTGGACGTATACGGGAAAACCAACTTCGGTTAGTGATCTACTCGTTAGCTTCGTATATAAAGATAAGAGAATTTTTAATAAAATAATTTGCACGTTCAATTATATAAATCTGTTTTTATTCGTTATATTATATTCTTGTACCACTTCGAGACTATTTTTTTTTTCATCGTGCATTTCCGTATTTATCATTTTAAATGTCGCACAAGAAATCGAAAATGGAAATCAGATTAGTGTAATTAATCCAACGAATAGACTGGGCCGAGTCCCGAAGGGGACTGTTTATACCGAAACGTTTCCATATGCGGATTAGTGGTGAATGTGGCTGCATACAAATATCGAGAGGAAAAAAATATGGAAAAACAAGAAAGCACTGATAAGTTCTGCCTTTAAAGTAATTAGGTTATTTACGAACACGGTGATTTTGCGAGGTGACGGAATTTTTGCGCAACACGGCACGCGACGTTGTGGCTCCTTATGATATCGTCTAATGTGATTTTATCTTAACAAACACTATAAAGATAAAAAATTGCAATACCGTATTCAATTTGCATTCAGGATTCTCTAAAAATATTTAATTACCGAACGCTAATAAAGCGTAGTAAACCGTATGAAATCATTTTTAACGTTATTCTGTAAACAAGTACGTTTAACCTCTGAACTCGAAATTTTAATAAGAAAATTAATTATGTCTTATGCTACTCTTTGATTTCATTAATTTTTTCTTTCATCATTCCCTCTTGTCAAAACAAAATTACCAACCGACCCATTGATATCCACCAGGTCAATTACTCAATCAGACTATACAATCTTATAAAAAACATTCAAATAACTAAAATTCCACGAAAATCCGTTATCCCCGATATCGTATCACGCTAACAGAAATCGCATCGACCAGGAGCTTGATAAATTCTTGACTGTATTCTGCAATTCTATATTATTCAAGAAATTAGCATAAAAGTCTCGTGTCACGAGAAGAGTGACCATAACAGACGATAAAAAGTCGGATTATCGAAATCGTGAAATAAAACAGAAAGAATATACAAGAGTAATTAGAAAAACGGAGAAACAAGACGAGTGCTGATCGTTATATATTGCGTGCCGATATTCTCGAGCAAGTGTCGTTTTTCGTGTGAATCCATAACCTCAACGAGTGCCACGTGTCACATTGCGAATTTTCTCGCTAAAAAGTGCATCTATCATTCGCACGATTTTGATCGAGGTGAACAAGTATAACGCGTAGTCACTATATATATTCCATATTATGTATATATGCTCTTATACTGAAAGTGTGTTTATGTAAAAGAGCGCGAAAGAAATGAGAGTTCTCGGCGGTAGTGAAAAAAAAAGAAAAAGTCAAAAATCAAGTTTTAAACGCGGCACATTAAACGGAATAACAGATAGGTTTTGAAAATAAGTTGCAAGAAGAGACATTCTGGAAGAGATTTCTAGACGATAAATTCCAAAGCGGATACGGTAACAAGTGAAACGTAATGATACGCTAAGAAAATAGCAGCGTATAAAGCGAAGCTATCTATTTTACAAATAGTGGAAGACGTGTTCGTTTACTATGGACTTCTCGCAGGTTCTGTAATGATATTGTAGTTGAGAAATATACTAGCATTAGATGGGTATAAAATATATAATTATATATTTTATATTTATTCATTAACATTAATATCAATATTAATATTATTGTTAAATTACTGTATTGCAATACAGCAATCCAGCGAATCATCATCGTCGTTAGAATAAAATAAAATAAAATAAAACGCCGCTGATTGGGAAATACGATTAAGGTCGTGACAACGCGTCTTCCACATTGATTTCTGACGTTATTATGCAACACGACTATTAACGCGAGTGCACACGTATACCGTGTAACGTGAAATTGATAGGTGTACATCAGCACGTGCATTCGAAAGTAGAATGGCGTTGGCATTTAACTTAAGGGGTTAGGCCACTCCAGAGGCGGACAAAATAGACATATTTTATAAATTTTTTTTCAGCGGAACCACGAAATAAATTGGAATTACAAAATAAGATCTTTATTATACAAGTATTGAACTATAAAAAATAATTTTTTCAAAGCGATATATGTTAAAATGGCGACTGTACAGCATTTTCCGATGATGCCTTTATTTCTGAAAGGACCAGTAGGTTCTGCAATTTTTAAGTTACGATAAAAACCAAAGTTTTTTTGATTATTTTCGAGAATAGCTATAGAAGTATGTAGGATTATTTTCGATATATTGGCTTTTGCAAAAATGGCGTATTTCTGAAAAAAAAGTATAAAAAGCCATGAAAAATTATCAGAAAATTATTCAGAACAAAAGCACTATGCAAATAATGAAAAAATCCTGCGTATTGCCGTAAAGAATGTAATTTTAAATATACAGTTGAAATTTGAAGTGAATCGGTCGAAATTTGTTTGAGTTATGATTCGGACCGACTTGAAGAATGTAGTTTTGAGATAAACGTGTTTAAAGTTTGTAGAAAGTTAGAACATGAATAATGTTTCAATACCTAGAATACGAAAATCGAGTACTTAGGGATTTTTCACGCACATAATCTTTTGTAATGTAATTTTATAGATACTAAGCTACCTTTTTAATAAAAAAAATCGATTTTTTGAAAATCCTAGAGTGGCCCAACCTCTTAACGATGCTGACAGTCGGTTCGACGTAGGACGGTGGAAAAAATTAATTTTCACTTTTCGTATTTACGAGACGTGAATGACACCACGTTTCGAATTTGATTTATTAAATTTTGCCAAAAAAAACTATCGGGGGTTGATAATGGTATAAAAGAAATTTGAGAAAATAAATTATCGTTCGTCGAACGTACCACCGGTCCCTGGTAACAGCCCTGACTGTACGGTTGTGAGAATTTCCAAATTTCTGAACAGCACGAAACTTTTCACTTGACCTTTTGAAAAAGTTCATTTGGTCTCGTTACTATTTCGAACGCTAACGAAAAAAAAATCCCATGCGCCACGTTTAACGCAGAATTTATTACCTCAGATTGGTATCTGTGAGTAGCATGACTTTAGTCAGTAGTGCTACGTTGGAATATCTTTCTACGCTAGATAGTCGAGTCTACCTGTCCTCCCTACATTGCATACAGATGTTACGTGTAAGGTGAACGGGAGCCTTTTAAGCAATGTTCACCGGTCGATCCTAGAACTCGTGGAAGCACCTGTACCATGAATCCCATTTCCTTTTTAACTAAGCAAGGCACGTCTTTTGCGTGCTTCCATGAGAAAGAAAGAAAGAAAAAAAATAACTAGAATTCACCGACCATTTATGCTCACGGACTCCATTTCCGTACGTCTTCCATGCGAATTTTGCGAGCACCGTAAATAAGCCAAAACGTATGGTAATATTCGTATTTAAGATTTTTTTGTTCAATTTTTTTTCAGGAGGTCCTACTTGCGCACAGTCGTGCCACCGGACACTGCGAACCCATTACAATTATTCTGGCGGAGGTCGAGGGCCCCGAATTGGCGGCCATACTTGGTTTCGTGTATACCGGAAGCGCCGCGGTACCAAAGGGACGATTGGATGCCTTCCTGAGAGCCGCCAAGGCTCTGAGCATCAGATTGCCACCGCTACCGGAAATGATAACGTCTTGTATGGACGATTTAAAAGTGGAGGACTTTAAGGATGTCAAAGTGAACGCACGTTATCTTAGATGCGAGCAATATCCTTGTCATGACGGTTGGTGTCACGCGAGAACCTTCGACAGGAATTACTGTTCTTCAAATTACACGGACAAGTGTCATCGCGCGATACCGATGTTGTGTGAAGGATCATTAAATAAAAAAATTTGTAACTCATCCAAGGACGAATCGCTCGATGCGTTTCCTGTCGGAATGACCGAGGCTGCTTACGCAACCAGAAGTAAAAACGGCAGAATAATTTTGGAAAAGAATTTGAACCGAGTGGATTACCCGAAGGAACCGGTGAGTAAAAGAATTTTGGAAAATTCGGAAAAAATCAGCGAAACTCATTCTTTCGTGAAGATCCCCGAGGCCAAGGACTTTTCAATGGGATTGTTGGGAGCTTCCGGAAAAATGATGGAAATTGACGAATTACCCGGAAACATTCAAAATCCATCAAGGATCTATGAATCATCGCAAGAGCCCGATCGCATCTTAGAAAATTTACTCGAGTTACGTGTTCCTACGATCCGATCCAAGGTCGATCTTAAGGATCGACAAGTCCCTGCGCTACAAATGGGCGAAGATTTAACCTGTCGCGAAAGATGCTGCAGATGGAAATATCAAAAGAGACAAGTAGCCAACAGAGTCACAGCATCCCCGTGGAGACAACTAGCTAGACCACATCATTCCCCAAAAATGCAACCGATAGTACTTCGAAATTATCCCGAAAGGGTGAGTAAAGTTTTCAATTAAATTTTCAAATTTAACAAAAATCATGACCTATTCTCATTCCTACAAGAATAAATTCATCCATAAAAATTACTCGTACATTCAAATTCTACACATCCATAATACGAAATTTAAATGTCATCGGATACTCAATCACCTCATATTATCCAATAACTCCTAGAAGTTTCATCGAATCTGATTACCATCACGAATCAAGCAAGAGAACACAGTGATCCCACACAAATTTTTATAGTTTATAAACGATCATAATTTTAACTGACTTCACACTAAATTTAATATTTAACAATTTAATTATACCAGGAAATACTCTACCTCAGGCCAAAACTAGCCAGCTCTTGGAGCTAGGCTAGCTGAGCTTAGACCTAGAGTACCATATTTCCTATATTATACTTGGGTATTACTCGTACCCCCTTTAATCTTAAAACCACTGTAAAGTCAATGTTACGTGCTTATCATTAGACAATAGTTCTATATGTCCTATATTTATAGGTATAACGTATACAGTAATACCCAACATGCACCGGGCAGTAGCACACGGTCTGTTTCTCATTACAAGACCCTGTTACTAATTTAACGCAGTCTTTGCTGCCGGCTACTATTTTCACTGTCTACTCTAACTAATAGTAGTAGTTTACTAATATCGCTGGTAGCAGATACTTTAATGTAACGCTATATACCATCAATATCACTGTCAGAACTGTAATTTGTATATTAAACCGTAAATAAGTACCGTTACTGCAATTACTATTAAACATGAACAAAGAATGTTATTTTACTCAAAATTGTCTTCCTGTTTAGTTTACTTGTTTCATTTTTTTTTCTTTTTTCATTATTGACAAATCTGTGTTAAAACCACACTCGATGATGCTTACGTCCGTTACGCATAAACTATGCACGTTGTTTCCAAATACCCTGTGTTTACCGAGATTTTGTAACACAGCAAACTCGACGCGGAATTCTCGAAAGCGTGTTTACCGCTTCCAAAGTATTGAGGCTTTCCAATTTTTTTATTTTACATTTTTCATTTTCAATTTTTACTCAAACTTTTTTTCGGATAACTAACCCACCCGAGCGGTCAACGATCACAGCGTGGGAGATCGTCGAACGAGTGAGAGGGACAAAATAGCAAGAACAAATTTAAAAATAATATACGTAAGTCTCCGCGTGTAAAGGTTTTTTTCAAATTCTCCACTAAATTCCATTAATTTTATTTTAAACAAATGACCACTCGTACCAACGATTTCGCCTCGATCGATCAATCGAAGAATTCAATGTAGACCTAAATACACCCAGTCCTCGTTAGGTTATCCGTATTTAACGTAGAATTATTCATCGCGATGAATGTTTGCACGATCATCCATGATTTCTCCGTCAGGTTCCAGGTTCAAGTATCGCGGGAATACTTTCTCACTCAGCGTCCAAGCCATTTATTCTCCATCTAATCCAGGAATATACACGAAACACGCATTCATTATACTAAGCAGGTACACATGCGACGTAAGTGATAAAGTAAACACCTATGGGACCTAGGAAGATAAAAAATCGTAAAACTCAACAAAAAGTAAGCGTAACATTCATTTTCGAAGAATTTAACTTTACGATAAAAACATAGCGTCGCTGTAGGCACACGTGACAAAAATAACGTATTCGTCATCGAAAAGGGGAAGAAATATAGTACCGGATTCCAATTATTGCCGATAGAGAGGTCAGTAAATTATAGTAATTGATAGTTACGTCGAATATCCGTAGATTACGGTTCACATAGCTGCTAACGTTTACGCGGGATATTATGAATCACGTAGAATCCGCTATATGGCGACTAGCGTATATATAATATTTCTTTCTTTTCGTTGTTTTCGCTGATTTTCTTTCGCTTTTTGTATCCACACCTATGTACGACCATTTTATTGTTTTCTTGCAAGTGTCATATCCCGAGGTTTTTTTTTTCGTGCAATACGATAATATTCATCGACGTTTATTTTCAAACGGGCTTAACGCAGCCATATCGATAAATCTTCGCGACGTTACGTTATCGGCCAATCAGTATGTAAATTTATAGGGAACCTGGGATACGGGAACTCGGTCAACCAAGGTTGAGAGTGACAAGTATATAATGAAAAAATGTCAAGGCTGTAAACTTACGGAAGGATATTAACATTTAAATTTATAAAAAAAAACATGTTAAAAGAGAAAGGAGACAAATTAAATACAATTCTAGAGATCTCGTCACAGTGAAATTTGATATGGTGCTTGGGCACTTTATCGCCTAGAATATAGATCGTAGCTAATTTTTTAAGTCAAAATGAAAATTCTCATTTGCTCCTAAGCGGTGAGTATGGCTGTCAATGTTTTCGTCTACCTGCGTGCAAGACCAGTCGGACTTTTGCTGTCTGGACATTGAGAACGAGTTAGCGAAGAATCTTCATGTTTTGTAGAAAAGAACGGTTTACGGTTTTCTACGAGACTCGACTTCCACTCGTAGAGGCATCCGAACATGATCTCTTCGGGGTCACGGACTAACAGTTAGGTTAACCGAGTTCACCGCCTAGTTTTTCTCTTAAACTTATACAATTCTTTTTTTGCCTAGACCATTCGTCTTGTTCGTAACTTGGCTGATCTTTGATTTAACATTTTGGCCTGGACGTTTTCCAATATTTTACTTTGTAAGCATATAGAATACGTCAGTTATTACAGCAAGGTCAACGTCATCGCATGCTCATAGATGCTTCAGTGATATATTAGACAAGACCTATGCGTCTGCCATATAAACTGTTGGAACGTTTAAAAGGTGTTTTGAAAAATTGCCATTAGTAGAGAAAACGTCAGAGATCGTTTCGACCGGGAGGATTGTCAAATTTCATTTTTAAGACTCTAGATTCGTCGGAAACAAGTGTCGTTAACTGCTTAAATACGTAAGACTGACGCCCACGCTTACAATTAGTCACCCAATTGGAAATACAGAGAAAAGACATAGTAAAACTGAGAAAGAAGGTATAAGGGCATCCATTTTATTTCTTATAATATATCTCTAATATTAAATATAATTTATTGTAACAGTACTGGGCGAAAACAAATCTCACTGTATATCATCGAATACCATAATCGTTCATAGTGACGCGGAAATATATTAATTTACGCATTAGTATGCATGGCTGTTAAATATTCGTCGACATGTTAATAAGTCCTATGTTTTTCGCGTTTCTTCACGCTACCATAAAAATTGATAGATTTGTTGCTCAGGTTTGAATTTTTTGTACCCGAAACGGAAACGTCATTTTTCACCCCGAGCGTTGACAAAGAAATCGCAGAAATCGTATAAATGCGTAATTCGCGATGCTTCATTTTAATACAATTTTGTAACATTTTTTTTTTACATTTTTGTTTCAGATCGAATCGGAAATAACCCGCGATTTTGGAGCCGATCGATTCCCAGTGACTTCCGGTATTATTTCGAAGGACTCTTGCAGCACGATTACCGAAAAACCATGCGCACACGAAATTTTCGAATGCGAAAAACGAATTTCCGGCGAATTCGAAATTTACATGAGAAAAGACGAAGCTATTTCACGTCAAGACTTTAGCTCAGGCCAGACGATCCTTGTGAACGTAACGAATCCGGAATGTAATTCTCAAAATATCGGTGAAGTTTCTACCTATTTTCAAAATTCAACCCAAGTCGCGACACCCTCGCAGATTTTATTGTCTGCTGTCGACAATCATGCGAAGTGCACCGATGGCATAGGAAACGCAGGAATTTTGAATAAGAGTCCTACACCAACTTTAAAACCAGAACTTTCGTTACCTGTCAGTAGACTTTGCGACTCGACGCCCGATACGGCCAACAATGCAACTAGTACGATCACTGTTCCTACCGTGGACAACGAAAGACCAAATTCAATTGACAAAACTCACCGGAAGCACAGTGACAGTAATAACAACGAGGCGTCATCAGGCGATCATCGGATTCCCACAGTAAACACTGACGATCACCGATGCGATCAGTGTGGAAAGACTTTCGTGACCCGAGCCTCGTTAAAGGTAAGTCAGGTATTAAAAAAAAAAAAATAATAAATCACTATATATCGACGTTAAAAGTCATAAAATACACACCAATTGACACGAACCGTGTTAACAATTAATATCATTTAACCCTTTGCACTTCAAGCTTTTTTCCCAGGGGGGGGGGGGGCAACAACTCCGCGCTATTTTCAAAGAAAAATAAAATATGTTCATATATAGTTTGAAATGAAAATAACTTTTTTATTTGAATGTTTTAAATAAGAAGAATAGCGTGGTGAATGCGACTCACCGTTGGAGTTGATGCAAAGAATAGCGTGGTGAGTGAGACTCACTATTGGAGTGCAAAGGGTTAAGTCCTATATGCCATACAGAAAATAGCTTTTAATGACATAACCAACAGTAATAAAGTTCGATTGAAACAAACTGGCGGTACACTAAAAGTCACAAAGTATAAGCCAGTCCACCCCAAGCGAGGTAACTATTGAAAAGTTATTTCTATTCCATGCAAAACTCAAAATTCTTTCAAACGAGACAAACGCCCATAGTAGCCGTTCGAATGAAGCAAACTTGAGATCATATGTCTAATAAAAAGAAATCACTCAAACAGTTTTCATTGACCCAATGAAAAGTCTAAAATTTTCCAAAAATCAGTATAGTCCTCGATTTCATAAAAATAATTAAACCAAACAATTTTGATCTCATGAACATTCCAGGTACACAGTCGCACGCATTCGGGCGAAAAACCGTTCAGGTGCGCTGATTGCGGCAAGGAATTTTCGCAATTGCGAAACTACAAGTATCACCGCAGCGTCCACGAGGGTACGCGTGAGTTCGCAGCGACGTGTCCCGAGTGCGGTAAATACTTCAATGATCGTGGCTACCTGAGTTCACACATGAAGATCCACCGTAACCGTAAGGAGTACGCATGCGGCGAGTGTGGTAAGAGTTTCAATCAGCGAGTGGCGTACAACATGCACGTGCGGATACACACTGGGGTGAAGCCGCACCAGTGCGATCAGTGCGGCAAGGCGTTCTCACGGAAGATGCTGCTGAAGCAACATCTCAGGACGCACTCCGGCGAGCGTCCTTATCAGTGCCAGGTCTGTCACAAGGCATTTGCTGATCGATCGAATATGACCTTGCACACGAGGTTGCACTCGGGCCTTAAGCCTTATCAGTGCACATTGTGCACCAAGGCGTTCACGAAGAAACATCATCTCAAGACTCATCTCAATTATCATACGGGAACTAAACCGTACTCGTGTCCTAATTGTTCCTTGAGATTCTCACAGAGCAGCAACATGCGTACGCATTACAAAAAGTGTACTGTCAATAATCCTAATGGGATACAGGCGAGCGCGGAACAGAGAGCCAACGATAAGGATACCGACACAGCATCATTGGTCCATGCGACCGGCAGAACTCGTAGCGCTGCACTTACGCCACCTAATTCGGATCAGGAATCCGGTATATATACGCCCGTAGGGAGAATCGTTACGGAAATTAGGCAGTCTTAGGTATATACTGTATATGATTGTTAGTTTTTAACTGCTCTGTATAGTTGTGTGTCATACTTGCTCGGTATGCGTGACCGGCGCATAATGACGATTCCTTATTATTTATTGTTATTTGCGACGACGCATTCCTCTTTCTTGATCTTTAGGTAATCAAGTGAAAATAATATATTGCGCGCAGGCGAAAAAGAAGTAAAACTATATTAGGAAGAAGATATGTCAAATAAAAAATATTTATATTATCTGTTCCTCGTGACTTGATCTCCCTCCTGTTCTTTCCAACAGTCATTTACGCTTTGTTTTAATTAATTGTGTGCACTGTTGTTCCGTGAGTAAAAGGATCAAGTCTGTGGGACTCGTTTACTTTAAAACGCATTGGAAAATGACCCCTCCAAAGGCTCTTTTACTCGTGGACGTACCATACATACATTCTATTTGCGCTATCTCTATACTACTCGCCATAAGTTCTCGTTATATGCATATTTATTCTATATATACACTTCTTCATGTGCTTACTGACATGTGACTGTTTCAGTATGCATATAGGAAATTCACTATGTGTGCAGTAATACAGTAAAGCATTAGTGAGCATGTGTAGATGTGTATATATAGAACAAATTTATATCGAGCACTTATGTCGTGCAATAGAAACGACGAAAAAAGTATACACATATATTTTCACACGTGTTCACTTAGGTATAGCTGTATTTGGATGCATGAAGCAAATACGTATGAGGAACTATGAAAAAATGGTAATGACATTGCCATTGAAATCTGCATGAGTTATTTTGTATTCACATTTCCTGGCTGTAACCACAAGTTGATATTTCTTTTTTTTTTTTGGAAGTTCTTGTTACACATCCTATATTCAAATCGCATTTGAATTTCTTTTGACATTGACGGATCTATGTTTGCCTTCTTATTAAAACGGAAAAAAAAATTACCAGACATGCATGTTATAATAAATTAGTCTTATGTTATAGTCGGACACTTTACGTCAGTTCGGTAATACGTGCAACACATGCATATGTAACTAATTACCTATAGCCTCCAAAATAAAAATCAAATCTCTAGAGTCGTCAAATGTTTTCCACGTATTTCGCACGACTCTACCGATACTATAGCACAGGCGTCGGGCCAAAAAAACCGGCAAAGATATTTTTTACACCCCACCACCTAACCTAACGCACACACACTACGTGCACGCAGAGATCCGATCGATAAAATTTTTTACTAACGCCAATTTTATACAAATTACCAGAGCAGATCTGATGATCGAAGGTAAAAATAATAAGCGAAAAATGCAAAAATAAAAAACCGCAATCCAATGCCGTCAATCTCCGAGAGTCGTATATCCATAATCTCGTATCACATATATTCATATATTTGCTCCTGTTAGCGCATACATATATTATAGATACGCATTACACATGCTTTCATACGAAATACGACACACGTATCTCTAATTAATGGATGTTCAACGTCACCGTCTTCTACACCCAATACATAACATGGAACTGATTACTTATGCAAAGTATCCTCTTTTGAATTTGCCGCCATTAAAAAGCATTTTGTAACCATATAAAATGATTGGTAATGGGCCCATTGAATTATCGACAATCATCCATGACAATTGGCACGTGTGTAAGTGTAAGTAAGCACCTAACCATCCGTGTAAGAATCGCGTTTCGACCGTTACGCATTGGCCGAATAAAATTCGTGTCAAGGGAAAGTGGTCGGTGCGAGCAATTACAGTGCGTTATTAATAATTCGGCAGAGCGACATGACCGTAGACGAAATAAGATGGACACGCGTTAATATTATCATTGAAAGTATCGTTATCAGTGCGTGGCGATCCGATTAAAACGCAGTGGGACGTCTCGTTCACAGCAGAAAAATTGACGTATTCTTATTTTTTCTTTCCATCTGTCCCTATCTCGACCCTTATGTCACTACGCTACACTGCCTCGTAAGTAGTCGCTGTCATTTTCTTTCTTGTTTCTGCCGTTTCTTTCTTTTGCACCGTTCCATCCTCCGTCAGCCTTTATGCAATCGCAAAGAAACACTCTGGAACGTAATTCGTGTCTCTACCTTTTCGTGCCCTCTTTTTCCACCTCTCGTGGCATGCGACCATTCTGCAAGCAAGTAAGTAGAGACGGCAATTACACGGCTGTTCGTTACAATAACGTCGATTAATCATGCGTAACGATATATACCTATATATCATTCCCTTTAATTGCACATTGCAGTTGAAAAGTAAAGTTGATTATAATTTTTGAAAGGATCCTGCCGCTCCGTTTATGCATTTTTGTCCCGGCTCTCGTAAATAAAAAAATTGTCTAAAAACAGAACAAAAAAGGTTTACATCGATTATCGGTAGACTATTTCGATCGGATTGCAGATTAATATGCTAATTGCCATAGAGAAAATGAAAGTGCATTGTGTTCTCTTATTGATCTCGTTGCGCGTGCAGTCTAAGCACATATATGTATATATGCCTAAGGCATTAGCGCAGAGGTCCAGTTGAGAGATTACAAACTTATCCATAACCTACCCAACACTTTATGCCTGATTTTTTTTTATCAAGGCCATGTGTACTACAAGCACAACCGGAATTTCTCGTCATCCAACCGGACCAAAATATTAGATAATACCCGTTAGAACAGGTTATGGTATCCTGGTTCTTGTGCAACGACTTCGACAGTGATGTGAAATTGTACAAATCTAATCTCTAAAATAGTACTAAACTCGTTTTAGGTTTTAAATTTGAGTACGTAAACGTGCACAGAGATACATGAGACAGGCGTGTCGCGCGTGACTGACGCTCATTTCAATTTCTTTTATTGTCAGTAATATTAGTCATTGACATTGACCACGACGTGGAGTCGCGTAA
Source organism: Trachelus iudaicus (assembly GCA_030142595.1). Lineage (NCBI taxonomy): Eukaryota > Metazoa > Arthropoda > Insecta > Hymenoptera > Cephidae > Trachelus > Trachelus iudaicus. Next base: position 982,375 of record JARQTH010000642.1, read on the forward strand.
CACGGGATACATAGATTAGCCGACTAATAATATATGTATAGTGGAGGCTGTAAATGAATCAGTCAATAGAGATTACAAGAAAAAGTATGTAAACGGAAGAAGGAGGGGAACTGTCAATCAAAGACAATTTCATTAGATAGCAAAGTATAATTATTTGGATGGAGGATATTGTAGTAGCGGATTAACCTATAATTTGAATATGAAAGGCAACACTTATTTGTCATAACCTCAAAATGTTTTTGAGTATGTTTAGAAGCGATAAAAAAACTCATACCCTTAAATACGTAGGAGCGAACAATACTTATTGCATTAGCACTGTATATTTAAGCCGCATTTATCTGTAACCACGTTATGTCAATATTACGAACTTTTTGACAAATCGTACCGTCGTCGTATGGCAAAACGCACCAAAATCAATCACACTGACAATCGATATGGAATATCTTGAGGTCTGCGATTTCCTATTGGCTATTGATCATCGCCGGAAATGGGCCAGACGTGTCACTTTCGACGAATTACATGCCAGTGGTGATAAGGGATCGAGAGATCGATGTAAAGGTATTGGTAATGATGAATTTCAAAAATCAAAAGTAGACGGAAAGAGTGAGAGAGATAGAAAAGGAAATACGCAAAATATTATGTACGTGAAAGGCTAGTCGGCGAAGACATGCAATATTGTCAGATAATTAATAAGACAGTGACCTCTATGTGGCAGGCTTTGGAAACAAATGCATAAGTATAAAAGTATCGAAAGAGTCGAGGTAGGTTCTTTTTTTTAAATATCTTTCTTTTATATCAATATCAATACTGTTACCGTATCCATGTAGACGGTTATCTTTATCCATAAAGCCATATGAGACTGGAGCACTTACACGGTGTGCCCCCATGAGTTGCACAGTCACATTGCAATTTCGATCCAACGAAGCTGTTTCTTCTTCCTGTCGCGCGAAAGGACGCCCAGAGCCATTAACTTTATAGATCGTAAAGTATGCTAATGACGCGTTATGTATCACTTTCTAGGCCTCACCGGAGCGAACCAGTTTTCCTTGCTTGGGAATATTTAATCTACGGCCGATTAGGTTAGGTCGAGTCCTCGAACGCCCACCCGCACGTATGCCGCCATTGTTACGTTGATCCGGCAGAATAAGATAACCAACAAATTCCCGGATTCCACTTAACAGTCCGTTCCATTATTATCCGCAGATTAACAAGAAAAAAAGAGAATAGCGCTATTTCATTTGCATAAGAGACGTAACGATACTTTTTAGCTCTATTAGATTACCCAATAGCGAAGCCTGCCAGTTCGGACAATAGCATCTGCGCGCATGCGCACACAGCGCTGCCTTCCAAGAATCATTGAAAGTACTTCTATAGAAGATATTGACGAAATAGTCAGGGTACTAATAGCAAAATGGAGTAACAATCATCGTGTCATTTGATAATGGATTTCAGGTGAATTATCTACGCGCGTACTTTATGACGTATACGTTTGATATATTGGCAGTACCTGACATATAGCTATAAAAGATATTTCGACATTTTTTCTTAACACTTACCCATGTGGAGACTGAAACGATGTCGATTGCAGAAAACGTATATATTTCTAATAGGACAATGTATTTTTGTTGGTTAAATCGATACGGTTTCTGTGTCTCAATGTTTGTGGATCAGAAATGGCGGAGGCGCGAGAGTATAATTGTGTAATGGTTAATGGGTCCTGTTTCGCCATTAAGAGACAAAATGTATTATAGTCCCTCTTCCAAGAAATCCTTATTGTGTACTCGGACTGTTGATTTTTACTTTGTCGTATCGCAGCGAGTGTACATATACATATATATACACATATATATAAAACATCGATTATCCTTTAAGTGGCTGCTTTTCTTGTTCACCACTCGTTTTGCGACTGCATGCCGATACGCACTCTGAAAATTTCCGTGGCCTCTTAAATAGCACGTCCATATTGAATGTTTACTGAACAAAGCAAAACTGTATACAATAATGAGATTTATTACGGGCGTTTACTGCAGCAATAAAGCATAAACCGGTCGTAAGGATAATTTAGAAACTGCCCTGGTAAAGTAATAAAAGAAATTAACAAGCCTATTGAGAATTAGCAAATACTGTTATCAGGAAAATTATATGACGAAGACTGTAAAAAATAAATTTAAAAAAATTTCAATATACTACACACCATTTATATGTTAATACTATACACTATAGAGTAAAACTATAAACAGTCTATATATTTTCAAAAATCCTTATCTAAATAATGAATAAAATTAACGTTCTAAAAATAATTTTTTTTTCATTACGTCAGTCCCCACCCACTCACTCAAACGTTTCATCTATTCTCCTCCTTTAATTCAATCAATTAATTCACGTGATCCAAACAATTCTAATTCCTACCCACCATAAAATTCGATAGCTTACAATTCAGACCCGAAATATTAAAGCGAAAAAGATCTACTTTCGCGATTTGTCCAACCATTATGTTAAATGCGTATCAATGTCGTGTGACCCACCACTGGCAGATACATGTATACACACGTGAAACGTGTCCCAGGTTGATTTATGCTCGAACCGTAAAAGCCCGTAAAAAGCCTAGACAAGACAGAGTCACGTTGAACGTGGGCGTAGCCGAAAAGTGCAGCGACTTGAAAAGTGGGCCTGTTTGTCAGGTACATTAATCAATATTTAAATGCGACAAGAATGCACAAGTCGCGAGAGATCTCGATTGCCCTGGTTGACTTGTACCAAGGCGAGGACATAGATACACTTATATGTATATCAACGCATTGCAAAACGAATTAAAAAAAATTATTCATAGAACCGGACGATCGAACCAATAAATTTTGGTTCAGCGCGAAACACAATTCGGCGTATATCAATTTGTTACGGTGAAGCATTGGAGGAAGCCGTAGTGTAATTTTCAAAAGCGAATCGATCAATATTTTTTTTTAAATATGTTTCTCACTGGCCTTTTAACCTTAAATATCGTCAACATCCCGTTTCGAGAGATCGAAAGTGTACACGTAGATCGTGATCGAAACTTCACAGCGCTTGAGGAACATTCCGCGGATGCTTTGGGACCGAGACCCCACGATCCGAAGGATTTATGTCACTTTTTTTCTAGGTAAAAATGTCTCCCTGGAATTTTGTCTCTGGTGAATAAGGAAAAAGAAAAAAAAAAGAAAAAGAAAAAAGATGAATTACCGACAACATTACTAGACTCATTATAACCTAACTGAGCCGAGTTCTCCTTGGCTTTTACTCGGCAGTTGGCATTCCTGAAATGTATATAGTCTATCTCTGAGTGTCCCATCCACGTGAGAGAGGAACAGGTTCACCAGGTATCCTGGGAGAGCCAAGAAGAAGGTGTTACAGGTTACACGACCTTTTTAGATATTAATCTGAGAAACGTGCTACGCTTGTGCCTATAGTCGACTCCGAAGGTCACGGAAGCCAAAAGGAAGAAGATAGAAAAAAAAAGAGGAAAAAAAAGATTCATCTCATTTTAATGGTCACCATATACAAAAGGGCTTAAAACAATAACGATGATGATAAATCACGGGCGATTGTCAATTTCGAAAAATGTTACATAATTTCACTTTAGAAGCCGTACACCCTGATTGTTGTTATTATCGTGTGACGCGCTCCAAGTTACTGGTCTAGTTTTAACGAGATAGCAACATTTATATATTTTTTTCTTTATTTTGACACTTTTACGCAATCACAGAACCACGTCACTTAATTTGCAATAATCGCACGGTTCCCGAGCGAAATCGAGGAGTTCTAAAAGAAACCACGAAACTTCTCACATAGAAGCGGAGAACGACGATTGAAGTTACAAGAACAGCCGCTAGAGGCGCTGATTAATAAATAATTAATCATATTGTCAAATACTTTACGAAAAATCTCGTCCTCGTATAAACTAACTAACTAAATTTCATTCGATCCCTTACCTGTCAAAGGACTCGTATTCGTCTGGCAGAGTAACAGCTACCGTAAACAGTACAATGGGCACGTACATACAGTTGTAGATCATTAAAGTTGGTAATCATAAGTACCAAAGCATAGTTAGAGACGCTGAGAAAGGCAGTGAGAGAGATTAAACGAAATAATTGTGCGTCTGCGAGAAGTGAGGTTATGTCCGCACGTAACTACAAGTGACCAAGTAAACAAGAGGAATCACGTGGAGAGTAAGGAAGGATACGACGTGACGCTCGCGGTAATGGTAGACTGCGTTTTAATTAAAAAGGACTGATTTACGCGTTTCTCAAGATTATTTCGGATACAGAGTGTCTCGTGTGTCGTATGTGTCAGTTCCGTCTGTCCATCTCGCGGCGCTCTGTGGTACTTATACTCTTTCTTTCCCAGGCTCCCTCAGCGTTAATAAAACACGGCTTAATTGTACCAGGACAATTAAACCCGGTGAAGATAATGTCCCGCTCTTTCTCAAGGGAGGCTGGGATATATCTAATGGGACTAAGACGCCCCTCGAGACGTCGAGACGCTGGGACGCGAGTGAGAATTCCAGAGCTTCATCTAAAGATCGTCGACATAGGTACATATGCCTGGGTAAAGCTGAGTGGACGTACGTAACACGAAAAAAAATAAATAAAAAGGAAAAGCAGACCTTTTTAGAAAGGTTACGTGAAAATCTTGAATATATAACAAAATGGATGATTTTGTAACATCCCTGTAAGCATCGTCCCTCGAAAATAAGATTTATATCCAAATGACGTACATACATATATGTATGTATATAATCAACATTAAATTTCCCTTTTACTCTCCTCGTTCGTTATTTGGCTTAATCCCTCCAGGGGCCAAGTGCCGGAATTTTTATTTTTCAGGTTACGTATGTTCCGTCAAACTTTAATGCCACGTTCGCAAGACAGGAATGCAACCGTCGTACAGCAAATGCACTAAACGTCGTCTCCTTTTTGCGCGGAAATTATAAAAGCGTACATACTGACGTACTCAGTATTTTTATATAATATCTATACCTACGATGGAATGTGTCCTTACCATGTAAAATACAGCAAGGGAAATAGCGTCCAGTTTTTACATAAGAAAAATTTCCTCGTGCATACTGACGAAAGTGTTCCAATCCTCTTCAAGAAAAAGAAGCATAACCTCAAATCATCTTGCTGGCAACAATGACGCACATACGAAAACGTATAAATGTGTCAAATCAATTAAATATTTTCAATGGCGCCAACATTCTCAAATGTCAACATAAAATCTCTCTTTTCACTATTACTCTCAATCGTACTTCCTTTATCTCTTAATTGCAGAGCACCTTATTAGCGAAACGAGTCCGAGCAGTCGAATTCGTTACCTAAATATCAAGAGTCAACGGTATTATACTTTTATGATCGGTTTATGATCCACTCGAGCGGATGGTACGTTTCTGTCGATTAATTAATTATGCCACATACGTTGGGTACTTACGTTCGCGTACCTGTACAAATAAAGCCGTACGAGCTCATACGTACACATACGGTGTCGCGAAATGTGCGTAAGGCGTCCTTTCACTTCAGAGGCGCCTTGACATTTCGAGTGCACCTTCTTGCCACGGACACGCACATTACTTGGTGTTTATGGTGCCCCATCGTGACTCGAACAATCAGTGGATAGGATTGAGTGCATCGAACGATGCATCTGGCTAGAACAAAGATGACGTGGATGAATCATTTTTTTTTTTCAATACCTGTTGTTACCATTAGACGTATTGTTATTATTGTACGCAGGTATTCACATGCTACACTGTGAGTAGCGTCTAATAATAACGCATTTATCTACTGGGAATGTACTAGGAACTACTTAGGGGTGTTCGGCTTTACTATTTAAATTCGTTTGACTCGTAAGGTGTGGCTTGATTCACGTTGGATGCTACTTTACATGTATCTATGCACGTAGGTATCCGCAAGCTAAATCCATATGTATAACGAAGCGAAGGTGCTTCTGGCAAATCATTTTGGAATGTCGCCACCGGTTTTTTATAAAGCCATTCTCAATTGGACGGATTTCAATAATGCCAGGCATTGGGAAGTGTCATCGACAAGTCCTCTTATCCGCATAATGATTGTATGGTAAATAATTTTAGTTGTGGTATGACATTTTTTTCTATCGTTTTATGAATCGTAAAGATTTCATTGAAATATGTCGCAGGTCGTTTTTTCTTTTTTTTCTTTCACGAAGTCAGAACGCTTAGGGACGTTTTTTGTGGGTGCCTAAACAGGGGCCCTAATATTCGCGTGCACATAAGGCTGTACTGTCGCAATACGATTTCGGAAGGTTTTCAATAAACTCTGCAAAAAATATACAGAATTTATAGTTTTAAGCGCGAGACTTAGACCCGAAATTCACCCTGTTCATTGTACATTTTATATTTTGGATCTCAAGATGATCAACACGACAAGCGCGATTGAAACACTGGATAGAAACTTTTTCCTTATGCCTCTGTATTAACATTGTATTTTTTAAGTGACAATTAATTATTAAAAAATTTTATATTCGAGTCTGAGATTTTTTTACACGATGCCACGTAACGAAATTATATGTTAGTAACAGAATGATTAATTTCCGACGACCATCGTTCCACGCTCGCAATACCTCAAACGTATCAATAATAATTGCCGCATGGAAAATTCATTGGAATCAATGAATATTATATAACGCGTATAAATGTTCATCTGCAGCGGTTACGGCCATCGAACAAAATTATTAATCATGCACGACCCTCCATATGTTATTGTTCATGTAATCTTGAGCTTTGAAATTATCAAATGCTCTTTTTTCTTCAATCAAAAAACCATAATACTTGATTCGGCTCCGTTTAGCTTACAAAATGTTATTAGGTTAGTCTCATGTAATAAATTAATTCGTAACAGTGGCACTACTACTTTCCATCGAATTTAGCATTTCTATTTTTCGCTCGGACAGCTTCCCTGGACATTTCTCTGCGACATTCCTTATGTATTGAGATCATCGAAACTCTCGAAGCCAACTTTTACCAATCATCGCTTAATTATTGATGAGCATGCGAAGTAATGTCACCCGACGATACAACCCTAACTTTGTGTGAAATCTTCATTTTGTCATTTTGTCATTTTATCTTTAATGACAAAAAACTGCAATCATATTGCGCATAGCGCTGCCTCCATTGTAGACATACGCGAAGACACTGATTTCTTCGTTCGTATTTCGGAAATGCTGTGCATACAAAAATTGTACATTCTACATGGAATAACTACAAGTTCTTCATACTATTAGCATCCTGTCACCTGCGAATTACACTCTTAAGAAAATCCCAAGGCCGTATATTAAATACAATCTTGTTTCACGTGTTTCGCCAAAGTTTCGAGTCATCTTAAATTAACTGGCCGACTGACAATTGACCTTTACCACTCAACTAATTGGAAACCATGACAACATGCTATCGAGAGCTAATCGTTTATCGTCCTTTGCGAGAAGGAACTGCCAAATACTTATCTATATTAACGTATTTAATAATTTTGCTTTCCCCAAAAGTCATCCGCACGATCGGTCGAGATATCATTTTTGTTCTCGTGAACAACGAACGCGCGAAATTTATTTATGTACGCGATTGGAAAGGAAAAAAAAATGTAAACGAATAAAGCGCGAATAATACATCACGCGAAGCAGAAACGCAAGCGAAATAATTTTCACCGATGTAAGATAAGGACGGCCGCCTGTAAAAAGGTACTTCCACAGGGGCCGACCAGGCAAGATGATCCCGTGCTCACGTTTATCCTTACTTCCCTGGGTCATTTGTTATTTCGAGATAACCTTTAAATTCACCTCAAAAATACCGTATGTGGAGTTGACCATATAAATTTGCAATGTTATCAGAATTATAATTACATACGAAAATATAAAGAGTGCTCTTAATTACCCTTATAAATCTGTATAATGAAAAAAATACAATTAAAAATAAATTTCTTAGAGCTGCGCCGTTCCAACGCATATATGTCGAAATCGAAGATATATTTTCTCTCTCCGTAAGGCGTGCAAGAACAAGAGAGACGCAGTACGCAAATGAAGTTGACCGATTCGCAAGTGGATACAGTCGGATGGTGTCAGACGCTGCACAAATTTTAACGTTACCGGGCGTTGCTTTTTTTTTCGTCTTCCGACTTACGACTTATAACAATCATTGGCAGTTACTGTCAAATCTGTAGGGGACAATCCTAATGGTGGTTATATGATAATTTATTCGATTCACCCAATATGTCGATCCATACTGATTTGCAATAACGAGTAGTCGGTCGATAGTTGCCAAGTTGAATTCGAGGTCCGATAAAACTTGTTTTCCGTGAAACGGCGAACCTGTTCACAAAGTGGCCATGGATGTGTTCCAATGCTGTGTGGATGAAATAAGAGCAAAGTTTGTCTATCCTGAAAGCCAAACATAAATTGGATTAAATAGGCTGGTAGATCGATAAATATAAATAAAACAGACAACACTGCCAGGGATAATTATGTTTTCTGAATGAAAAGAAAAAAGTATTTTTAACAATAATTCATACCCTGTCGAAAATAATAATAAAATCGAGAGTCAACAAGTTAATGCAAATATTTCCTAGACGCAATTCCCACGCAGTTAATGCAGCTCAGCATCCCGGTCCAGACGCAATCTAAATCGCCCATTAGAGATTATGAATGCAGTAGCAGTGGAGTTCTTCCGACGTAAACTGCATCAGCACACGATAAATGCCCTCGTGGATACACATAGCGAATAGCTGCGAATGTACCGTATGGAATCTTGCGCAAGTTTATTGCGTTTTTGCATCGAACCAAGAAACCTGGAAGGAAGATTAGTGTTAATACATTTAATCCTTGAAAGTTCATCAACTGTATTAAGGGTTACGTTAAGTACATCATTTATTATATTTAAGTATTGCAAACATGTAGCCAACCGGATTTCGCAAGGAATACAGTGCTTATATAATATATCTATATACGTAATAATTTTCATACTATTCTTCACTATCATAATCAAAATGGACCGAAATACGAAAGATCACAAGAAACGACTATTTCTCTAATGTTTTTGCGAGTTTGAAAAATCCTAAATAAAATCCAAACAAGTTCATTCCATAAATGTCAAAATAAGACACCCTGTATATACCAGCCATGGATAGTTAAAAAGTGAACGCCGCGAGAAATCAAATACGGATATTTATAAATGCAATCAAATTGTATAATGTTTGACAAGTCGACAAGGTCGAGACTCACCAGGATCTGCTGCCATCCTGGAGTTCTACGTGGTATCCATTTCGATCCCATATATAAAAAAAGGTGTTACAAAAAATCAAAGATAATTCCCACGGTCCCTGTTCAGTTTGACATATGAGTAACTTGGTAGCAAATTATAAATATAAGAGAAAGGAAAAAAAATGTCTTTACGAACACTCGAAGATCAGTATGATTGCACAACCAGCCATTTTGCCGTATGATATTTTCATGACAATGATATAAAGTGGCTATATCAATAGGATACTAGGATTTTCAAGAAGTCATTACTGCAGACCGTATACAAATTAAGAGTACAATAGCCGTTAGCAAAATTTCAAATCGCATAATTGAGATCATGATTGACAATCGCAATTTGCGAAAAATTCAAGCCTACCTGTGTACATTTTGCCTTGAAACTGTATCATGAGTTCAAAATTTCGTATAAATTAATTCAAAGATTTGTATAGCCTAAACGGTAAGCATATCATACATAAATTTGCCATCATCAATTATTTAAACATCGTAGATCCCCTCAATTCAAAATGGTCCATTCCACCATCCATATTCACTACGAACCATACCTGTAACGCTTTGACAGGAACAATCCAATGGTAACTCATTTGTCTCAAAAAAGTGCTCAAAAATTATTTTCGAACCACTTATCGTGCCTACTTCAAGTACTCCCCAGATTTAAATTACACCTACAGGACAGTGAATAAAAGAGACCTGAAGACCTCAGACCTACCCAAATCTCACATAAAGTGTCATCCAAAATGCAAAAAAAAACCAAGAAACCTATATAAAAACGAGACACCAAAATTTCATTGTCTCTGAGACAATAATTAAAACGTCTCTTTCATCCTTAACCTAATCATAATAAATCGCGTATTTCCTAATCAACTTATAATCCGAGTATCGATTCCTCACAAGATCTTGGTTTATTTTAAATATATCCGTTTCGCCTCCTCTCAAAACGTCCTCCGTTCACTGGAAGCCGTAAAAATAATCTCGGGCCGCTCTCCTCTCGTTTAACGCGATGCCCACGGTAAAACATTCGTCATTTAACGAATAACGTAATAAACGTTAGACGCTCACCCAGAAGTCGAGATCGATGGACTCGTTCACTTACGATTTCGTCGTTGTTACGTAAACGGATGGCGAAGGAGAAAGGTGAGGTGGGACAGGACGAGGGAGTATGCGGGGAAACGAGATGAAAAAGAGGGTATACCAGAAAGACGTAAGAGGCACGGAGGGTAGCGCCGGGAGAAGAAGTGCATATCACGAAAGGATGCACGCGAGCCGCATGCAATTTAATCGACGCTACGCGATACACTGCAATTTACGAATAATTTCACAGAGTTTTGCGAGTAAACATGAATTAACGATCACACCCTGTGATCTCGAGTGAAATTAACGGTCTTGCCTTGGGCTGCTATTAAAGGCATAAATATACGTTATACGGTAGGAGAAGAAAAGAGAATAGTACAAATATACATATTTAAATACAATCGATCACTCTCTCCTCACGAGAAAATTCAATATTTTTCAATTTCGCGGGCTTTTTTCTGCCTCCTTTCGTATCCTCGACATTCCTCCAATGCCGGTTTTTCAACATATATTGAATACATGGTGTCTTATAGCCCATTGGTACATCCTTGTATACATGTATACATACATATACATATGTTGCGAGTACATACCTATATCCACGTGCATTTGTATCACGACGAGAGAACAATATGGACGACCTCATTCGCATATCCTTACCCGCTTGATATAATCGTCTCGCTGGTCATTATCGCCATTAGCGTCATTTTGGACGTTCCAAAAGAAATCCATTCGGCATCGATGAATCGCGATATCACTCGTAAAGGTGAACGATACCTGTCATTCGAATTACGTGAATCAGAATGGTGCATTAAACAGTACAAAGGACAGACCGTCGTCGGTACGAAGATGAATGGATATAAGAATGAGACGAACTGCCGTGACAAAATGGATAAGAGAGAGAAGATGAGTGGCTGCGACAAGACTAATGAAATATTGAAATCATCATTGTTTTCTAAGCCAAATGGAAATTGCTCTTTCTTATTGATATTTTGTTCCTCTCTTTCGACTCCTCGTAGTCACCAAAGACCCCCCCCCCCTCCCCCTCCTCCCCTAACAGGCGTGCCACCAGATACACACGTGGCTGCTCGAAAAATATTCCAAGGCGTGGTACCGCGCGCATGCGCCATGTTACATTATCATTTGTAGCCGAAAACACTTGGGTGCTTGAAAGAATTTGCATTCGAATTCATTGCCTTCTTTTTCTCGTAGATCGAGAACATGAAGCTGATGCAATTACACTGAATAATTACGAGTAAACAAATGACTTATTAAGGTTCCAGAAATATATATATATATATATTATATGTATATATTTGCATAGCTCCAATTTTTTTTTCGATCAACCAACCAACAAAACCAGAAAGATCTTAAAAATGTCCAACGAAAAGCAAAGCTAGATCTCCAGATAAACGGTTCAAATGGCGAACCCAAGGTACATAAATTCCATGTAGAATTGGCTCTGGCGAGCGAGGCAGCAGCTGCTAGATCATCCAGTCTTCGATGGACGATGAAAGTGAGATCCCAAGAGCGAGTGTGTAATTCCTGAACTGGATCATCCGGAATGTAATTTAACGAAGTTGGCAGAGAACTCATGCCCGACGCAGAGATTGCCACACGGAATTACAAATACACACACTCAACTGGCACTGGTCGATATATTCATTAATTCGCTCTTATACGATTAGGCAATCTTAGCTCTATACCGCGTGGGACTATACAGGATTAACTCGTCCGTTTTACACGAAAAACAGTAACGTATCCTAATTCCATGTATACGCGGCGTCTACGCGTGGACACGCTCGTATCATATACATATAATTATTGCATAACGCGTTATCCCGTGCAATTTTGTCATCAGACAGAATTCGAGTCGTCCGTAGGTATAATTAACCACTTAACCAGAAATCATGCCCCCCCCCCTCCTCCTCCCCAAGACATTCGGCTATCAGCCATTCGCAATTTCTTTGCACATATCAGACATACGCGGTCAGCTGACTTTTGACCTAACACTTGTTTATCGCGAGACAGTTTGGACCCTACTTAATAATAAAAGTAAAATTAATTCGTCACTCGCTGTCCTCCAACGAGCAATTAGGTAATAATAATAAACAGCTACCTCTGCATCCCAATTATACATATGTACTGGAAATACATTACGCAATTAATCACGTATTTAAAATCATAAAATATAGATATACGCAGATAATTTTGGCGTTGGGATATTTTCGTGATGCTTTCATTTACGTATTGGCTCTTTTCAGGAAATGTGGCTGTTCCGAGGTCTGTCCTCAAAGAATTTTCAGCGTAACGGCTGTTTCGAGGGCCATAAAGCAGCCAACTTTTTTCAAATTTTTCCAATGCTAGGCACCAGGAGTTGTAATTCACTTAGAAAAAGTTTCATTAGATTAGGATATGATAGGATCCCAATTGTGTGATGTTCCATGCTAATAGTTTTTTTTTTAACGCATCAGCTCGTTACTGTGAACGCCTCCTCATGCTTCCTTAAACCATACGATCTATAGGTTAATAAAAATATACATACATATAATTCAAAGGTATTAAAATTATAAAAAATAATTTACAAAAAATACAACAGCTACTATTACCCGCTTCGGTACGTATAGTCAAGTTAAAGAATGCACGTTGCAAGTAAACCATGAAGAATACGTAAATCGTATTTAATATCGTTCTGAGTCTAATCGATTACGAACAGAGAGCCCGTAAATAATTTTTACATGACCGTTAGACTTACAAATCTTCTTACGTCCATATAAAATGTTAAATAAAGATCGTACTATATTCTAAAAGCATCGTGTATACACCATTAGGTGAATGTCCATCCACCCATTTATTCGCCTATCCGGTTCTCGACTTCTGCAACGCGCATCTACCTAGCTTTCGTCTTCAGGAGAGTGTACTGATAGATACGTGTATGTACATATATACCTTTATGCACATCAAGCTACCAAGACACCTTACCGAGAGACTCTTTCGAAAGAGTATTAAGTAACAGACGATTCCCTAAGCCGATCTCTACGCTATTAAGAGTCTCAATGGGAACTGCTACTCTCTAATGTATCTCATCCGTACGAAGATCTATATTCGTAGGATATAAGAAAACAAGAATAAAGTATTTATTTAATTAGTATATATATACATGCACACATACCTATATACGTATATAGGTGATTTATATGCCACTGATTCTCGTTTATTTATTTGTCCACATTCTGTCCCCTAACTGGATCGACTTGCATAATTCGATGTCGTGGCCAAATTCAAATTGCAACCGCACGAATATTTGCATAAACGACACGCAACTCATATAGTGGACAGATATATGTAAGTAGGTATACATATGCATACCGAAAGCGGAGACGGAACTGGAACGCAGCTTGATACGTGGCTCGTTATTCATTTTGGATAGGGTTAAAAATGTCGATATATTAAACCAGCCATTATTTCTCCGTCGCGCACACATGCATAAACAGCTCAAATGCAAATTCAAATTTTCGTTGGTTACGAAAAAGATTTGACCTGATTAGCGGTTGGTATGGGTGGTCGAACGTATTTGCTATCCCGACTGTACCACGTGTATGAGGTAATTCGGTGACCGAAAAAAATTTAAATATGATAACGATACGCTGGTTCGATACGTTTCCTCTTATACTCGTCCTTGCCGCATCGGTTGATATTGAAATCGAAACCGAAAGTCGCCGTCACTTGCGGTTCTGTCTTGTTTATGCAAATGTACTTATATACATGTTGCTTCCTTTTTTTAAATTTTTTTTTGCAAAATCTCCTCGCGTAACACATGGCTCGATTTAATTGCCCTAGGACTACCATTTAATCGTAGATTGTCTTTTAATGTTATAGCCAAACACACAGACTCGCTCTGATGCTCTATGGAATCTGGAGGAAGAAGCCAGAGACGTATAAGAAACTGATAGAAGTACGAAAAAAGACTCAAAGCGTTAATTAACATGCGATATTTATTGGTAAACTTTTTTATTAGGCGACAAAAAATTTCGCGACAAATATACGAAAACAGGAACTGCTTTCCAAGGAGTCGTATGGGCGTCCAATGGTCTTTAGCATATTAACATTTCCGTTGGACATAAAACGCCCGTTATAAATAAATTAAGAATTGGATGTGGGTACATTTCATTAAAGATTCAACATGGCCGAACGAGGCAATAGGAGAAATAATGAAATGTCAGACAGACGGTTTTTTGAACTTTTAGACGATATTTTTGAGAATAACAAATTGTGGCTTATATTATATAGGGTGGTTCTGCCTGAAATCAATTTCATGTTCAATACAGTGATGCTGGCACTGGAATTAGAATTGTATGTACGGTGTATTTAAATGCGACGTGTAATAAGCGCGGCTGCTAATCGGTTTGACGATGCGAGAGACTCAATAATCGTACCTAATACCATTCTAATACCGGCCGATCTTTATTGTTTTAATGTCATAATCCCTTGGGAGGGACATTGTGGCTTTTTCGATTTTGGCATAATCGCCCGAGCGCTAGTTCGAAATTACCTGTCAAAATTGATCAGCTGTATTACACACTGACCTTAATCCTGTCAATTGGAATATCTTGCTCATGGAGTTTAGCTTGTAAATCCGTATGCTTGCACAATCGGCCTGCTAACAGCATCTGTAATAAAAATACAGACAAAGCCATTGAGTGGACCGTATAAATAAATTGTCTGGGACAATAGTTATTAGATTCAATTGGTCTTATAAATAAAATAGACGTTCTATTAAAGTATGGCCTTGTGCGTATAATTTTGGGATCAAAGTTTTACGAAAAAATTACCTGCCTTTTTTTCTCTACACTTTTACGGTCCAGCCTCACTGTAATATGTATCGTGATTTGTCGGCCAATCCGAATTTTTATTTGGCCGATATCGATATTATCGATGACTTCGATCGAATGTCACCGGGCGCAATTACCACTTTGTCCAATCGATAACGAGAACTTGTCATAATGATTTGCTGGCGATAATCATTATGAATCAAATGACAGATCTACGTGCATCTATTACCTGCTCTTATAGTTAATGTAATTCATCAAGTCATATAGTTTCTCATGCAACGGCGACACCTGCTTGTGAAAGTCATTTTTCAAATTTTGTAGTTGCTTTTTAGTTCCATAAAAACGACTATCGAGGATCTTAAAGCTTATACGGAGAGGGAGGATGTGGATCATGTTAATAAATAGTTCAAATATTTCATAATCATTATGAAGCCTTCTTAATAACTATAAATATACCCACTCAATGAGAGAAACTCGATAATAAATTTAAAATAGTCCGGTCCAATTTTTATTATAGTGGAAAATATTTTAAAATTTATTTTTAATTTAACTCTTTTATTGTATCCTTTATCCTTTGCAATTTATCCAACTTTTTCGTTCTTATGTTAAATCTTTGGAAAGGCCTTTTTCCAGAGTGCATCAACCTGCCATGGAGAAATGGCGAAAACAAAGCCAAGGAGGATCAGATGGAACGGCTTCAAGATGTCGGAGATTAGGCACTGACCCGGAACAAGAATCAGTTACGCGGATGCTGTGAGCCTGTGCAAACCGCGCAGATTAAATGCACATTGATGTCCTGTGCACCTTTAATAAACCGTAGAGAAACGGTTGGAGTAACGAGATTGAAAATGAAATGAGTAACAGCCGTGACAGAAAAAAAAACGTGTTACTGTCTTTCTTGGATTTATTTATTACCGTATATAAATAAAGCAATGAAAATCAAACGTTACTGAATGATACTGAGTAAGCTTGTAAGCAAGCATTCGCTCAGTGAAAAGTACCTATCCTGAACCAGTGTTCAATTACGCGGAAACGTAAATCAATGAATTGCAGTAGAAGATCGACATCTTGAAAGATAAACGCATAGTCATTAATATATATATATATATATATATATTCGCTTCTTTTTGCATTCCTTCCATATTATTTTTTACCCTACTTGAATAAATGCAGGGTATATAGTATTCATATTGTTAAAACAAATTAATTCACTTAGTATATATATATTGAATGTATGATTCAATACTTGAGATTTGTTTTAGGGACTTTCAATTCACTGACTTGATTTACGGTTCTCAGTCAATTTAGATATTTTTGTTCGTAAATATTTTTTTACTTATAAATCACTATGAAGCACTCGGTATATTTAGGAGGGTCGATTAGATTTTTATAGCGGATAAAATGGCACGTCCGGTTATGATGAATGTATTAAATATATTGTTCAGCAAATAAAACGTTTATCGGACCGTAAGTAAAAACTTGAAGACCTCCATTTTGCTTTGACCATGAAGCCACATACTGCTTACTGCGAAATATGAAGGAACGGAAAAAAATGTTAGTGGAAAGAATAGAACACACTTTTAATAACTTGCCTAATATTAATAATGTCTTCGAGATTTCACTATGATGTTTTTCTAGTTAAATGAAGAAAGAAAACGTATGACCAGTCTAGCCAAACAACTTTATTCGATATCCGAGTATAATGTTACGTCTCGTTACGAACGTATACCGTTTCTGCTATTTCATTGCAAAACTCGTACACGGTGTGCCATTACGTTCCACAAGTATATTAAGTAATAACGGCAATTACATTTAGGATTGATCTGTAATAAAAAATTCGACGCATACAACTTACCGTTTACGTACTATGAGGAAAGCTTACGAGAGAAATATATCAAATATATTTGCTTATTGCACTGCTCATTATTATACACTTCATTAGAATTAAATTGTTGAGTAAATAATTAATTCTGCAATAATTTACTTAGGTTTTGAAAAACAATTCTGCGTTACTTTATTGGGTGAAACGCATTGTAGCTCCATCTTGTACGTGTATGCGGAATTACGAAATGAAAGTCAAAATCATGTTTTACTATCGAACGATAAATATGTTTGTTTAATATTATCCGTAGTGATAATCCTTAAAGATATTTTTAATTATTTTGTGATATTCAGAAACCTTCTAATTATTATTTTAGATTCATTATTACTAATATTCTTGTTTTTTATTTGATTGGTTTCAGACATTTTTATCACATTGTATTTAATATTTAGTTTGATTTAGTTGTAAAAAACATCGAGAGAGGTCATGATCGTACTTTCTTCAACTTGGCGCGATAGTAAACGTCATTTATTTAAGTTTTCTCAAGAAATGTCTAGGGCAGGGTCCAGACTTGATGCTAAGAAAGTGGTAAGTTTATAGATTGAACTGTCACGTTTAATAAAAATCTTATTTCGGAAATCTATGTTATCTGTATTCTATCATATTACTTATTTGGATGTTTGAGGTTATATGATTAAGCGTCATTGTTACAGAATTCAGAACTGTTCACTTTAACTTATGGCGCATTGGTAGCTCAGTTACTTAAGGATTATGAGAACGTTGAGGATGTCAATAAACAGTTGGAAAGGATGGGATACAATATGGGAATACGTTTGATCGAGGACTTTTTGGCACGCACTGGTTCTGGGCGTTGCTATGACTTTCGAGATACAGCAGAGAAAATTCAGACTGGCTTCAAAATATTCCTTGGTATCACACCAACTATCACTAATTGGAGTACGGCTGGAGATGAATTTTCTCTTTGTTTTGAATCAAATCCACTAACTGAATTTGTGGAATTACCAGATCATTGTCTGAATTTGAAATACTGCAATATATTAACTGGTGTACTAAGAGGGGCGTGTGAAATGGTACAAATGGAAGTTGCCTCCTGGTTCGTTCAGGATCAGTTGAAGAATGACAGTGTTACTGAGCTGCGTGTAAAATTTATTAAGAGATTAGAAGATGCTATTCCAGCGGGAGAAGATTAAGAACTTCAATAAATGTGTTCATTGGGACATAAGTAATGCTGTATATAAGTATTATTTCTATAACTACATGCTCCGTAAATATATAAATACGTATATTTATTCCAAAATAAAGTACTATGCTCTAGACGTTCCAGTTTTATTAATTTATTTAAAAAATTACTACATATTTAGAAAATAGTGTCAATTACAAATATCAATGCCTTTAGTGGATAATTAATAAGTCTTAGAACTTTCTCAATTAAGTATCTTCAGATGCGCATAAAATGTATTAATTGAAAAATGAAATATAGGAACAACAGGTTTGTCATGTAGCATATCTGTATTATCAGTGTCATATTTTATGTATTTACCTCCACAAAACAACCATCGCACGTGTATCATTTTAAAATCATAATCGCTGCATGTCTTAAATTCTACATCCTCAACTTATTTTTGCCTATAAAATCTATTTTTGGTGGTTAAGTAATTCGAATGTTTTCATTTTAATACCGATTGCATAAAACATCTACAAAGTCGTTGCGAAATATAAACTCCTGTTCTATAACCATGTGATAATTGTTTCCAATTGATGTGTTTTTAAAGATTCTCGGTGTTAAAAATCGAAATAATTTTACGATCACTATTATATTTAGACGAATTTGCAAATTCAAGATACACGCAGCTGCTTGTGTAATGACAGCGATTATGTAACTGTATTATTAACAATTGTAGAGTGAAGAACTGCATTTTTTTACAAATTAGCATAAAGAATAATAGGGCAATGATCACTTCCATATATCTTATCTCTTATGACACAATCGCAAATGGAATCTTTTATTCGTTCAGAGACTAAAAAATAATCCAATCTCCTGTTAAAAAAAATGCATTACTATAATTACTCAAAGAAAAAAAGGCACGCTTGCAGTTTTCTTTTTAATACATACCATCCAACATTTTTACTTCTAGCATTTCCAAGGTATGACCAAAATGTGTAAGCATCTGTCCTGTCAGGGTACAGTGCTCTAAAAGTATCAACGAATCCTTGTTCAAGAAAATCTGTCATCCCATCTCTTTCTTCTTTAGTAAAACCAGCATTCTTTGTATTCGTCTTTGGATTCTTCAAATCTATCATTTAGAAAAATAAAATAGTGATCAATCAACAAATTAGAACAGGTAAATCAAAATAAATAATTATATCAGTTCCCGTTTATTATCAATTCGTACCAATTTCTTGATGTGCCACATTCATGTCGCCACAAACAATTACTGACTTCTGCTTGTCTAATTCCTTAATATATTTTTTGAAATCTTCATTCCAGCGTAATCTTTTAGGCATCGTGATCAATTTTTGTCCAGCATTTGGCACATCTTGGCAGAAATATAAATTAGTATTCAATTAATATACGTTTTTCATAATTGACCAGAATTGTTGAAATACTCACAAACATTTACTATATAAAAATTCTTATACTCCGCAGTGATAAGTCTACCTTCGTCATTACATTCCGAATCTGCTAATCCATATGTAACCTGCAGTGGTTTTTCTTTGGAATATAATGCTACTCCACAGTAACCGGGTTTTTTACCTATTTAACCAGGAAATGGGCAAATTAGTCACATGATCTGGCAGTAATTATATTGAATTCTTACTATCAAGGAAATAATGATGATATCCTTTCAATTTAACTTCTGGGGGTAGTTTATTTGTGTCACATTTTGTTTCCTGCAATACTACAATGTCTGCATCTTCTTTTTTAATATAATCTAATGCATTTTTCTAAAAAAAAATATTAACAAAATTAATATATAACCATATTTAATGTATTATTATTACGAGTGAACGTTACTCAAGCTACTTTACTATTTAAAAATACAAATTACCTTTATACAAGCTCTTATTCCTGAAACATTCCAACTGCAAATTTTTAAATTGTATTTCTCCCCCTTTGCGTTGAGCTTATCGCAATCAAAACTGATCTCATCTAAATTGGAATTAGTTTTATTCATTGGCTTTTTAGCATCGGTTTTTGCCTTCTTAGCAGGGGGTTCCTCAACATCCTCTTCTTCCCTTTTAGTTTTCTTCATAAATATCTTAGCTAAAGGTTTCTTATCTTTATTATCTTTACTTGCAGAAGTACTAGCCTGAAATACGAAGCCATTAACTATTCAAGAGCCCTAAAATAATCACCTAACAATATAGTCTTAAAAATACTTAAAATATTAAAATACGTATTCTAATAAAAATAGCTAACCTTTGTAGCCTTGGTAGCCTTTGTAACCTTCATAGATGACTTCTTTTTAGGCGGCATAATGCTGTTTAATAAATTCCAAGAAAATTTACAAGTTGTAGGTACTTGGCGTTTAAACAATGCACAATAATTGTGAGATATATTCACTACTATTTTCTGTGAACTTACTAGCAATATTTTATTAAGAGTCAAAGAAATACTCAATAATTTTCGTATTATCATAAAGAAAACAATCTTGGGTGAGAGAGCCAACGTGAAAGACGCAGTTTCGAAACGCGTTACTTACGCTACTCCAAAATTTGACGCTAATTTTAACGGATCGTCTAGTCCCGCCAAAAATGCGTCAGTTCGTAATAAAAAAAGATCAATAAGTAGACACAAGGAGCGTTTATATTGAACGTACAATTTAAATATTAGGTATACAACTTTGCTTCCGCCGTTTTGCAATAGATGGCTGTAGCGGTAAGTAGTAGTCGAAATAAATAGATCGTAGATGTCATACAATAAGCTTAGGTATTTGTAAACATAACGCCATCGAAATATTAG
>JARQTH010000643.1:0-17188 GCA_030142595.1 Trachelus iudaicus
GCGGGAGAGTACTCAGGGCACCTCCAGCCATCGCCCACTTTCCGGTCCAAAAGTAGTTCTGGGACACCCTGTATATAGCAGCCCTCGTACACCTTTAATGTTTAAGCTTAGCAAATAATGCAATAAATTAGTTCGTACAACTCCTGCATGTCACAGGTTGTAGTGATTATACCCTCAAGTGTTAGGAATACAGGGTTACTCAAAAGAGCGATAAGATATTCCGTATGTACCTTGATACATATCTATAATCTGTCAATTTTAGTCAGTATGTGCCTTCATCTCACAACAATCCTTACCTCTCACCTATGAAGTTTCTAGAACATACGACCAAATTGAGGCTCTTTACCCTGAGATTGATTTTAAGTGTAATACAATTTTAAAGGGATTCAGATCTTTATTATTTCCTACATTATCATAAGATATTGCAGTTTTCAATTAGTGCATGACTGTCCTCAGCGAGTGACACCTAATAGGCATGGCTTCGCCTGGTTTCAGTCTGCCCATAGTCATTGAGAAACAAAAGCCAGGGAAGAAAACTCAGAGTTCTGACAACTCTGATTGGTTAATTTTGACCTGCTCCCATTTAAAAACTAAGAGCTTCCGGACAAAACGAAGGTCATATTCGTGATCAGTGATGCCTCCCGAACACCGCCATATCCACCCGGTCAGGTAGTTCCGAAACACCCTGTATAATGAAAAGAACGAAATTGGGTATTTTAGAAATGATTCGGTTAATGCCAATTTATGTTTAATAATATGTGATATCTATTATGGTCAAATGTAAATGGTTGACAGTTTGTATAAAATGCACCCGTGTGGGTCTATGTTGGGTTTCAATTCGATACGCGATTAACGCTCCGCAATAACCATGTTGTGTCCGTGTGGTGTTGGGTTTGTGTTACAATGGTTGAGTCAAGAAGGTGTAGATGTATTGGGTATTTCTATCTTGTGGGTACAAACAGGTTATATTATAATATGGTAGTTTGATAAAATATGATAATGTAACGAGCTCACCAGTAAAGGCAAGATACAGGTACGATATCGTGGTTGAGATGAATTTCCAGAGATTGTAGTAAGTAATCCGAATTTCCGAAAGATTGGTCCTTGTCCTGGCCGCTAGTGTAGGCACTGACAGTAAATGTGAAGACCCGCCCCGCGAAGGGACGGTAGCTGTGCGACCTCGCCCGTGCGGGCATACGCTACATAACTTCCATCCACTACCCAACGGCGGCAACCATGGCAGGATAAGCGGACCAGGAAAAATCCAGCAGCGTCTGCGGACTTACACGCAGGATGGGCGGTTTAGTCACGGCGCGCCACCGGTTCTCCAGCGCTAGCCGGAAGCTTGGTGGCACCTCGCGTCCACGGGGAGGCCCGCCCAATGTGTCCCTACCCGGACACACGCTCTGACCCTGTTAAGGGCGGAAGGAGTGGGCTCCGGTGGTGGAGGGGTAAGTGTATGGTGGTGAAATGAGTTTGTGATTACGAAGTGAAATGGCGGTGAATGATTGATGAATTCGGGCCCGCTCGACAGCCGGTACGACTCTGCCTTGCGGGCCCGACCTACCCGGTGTTACGACGACCGATGTGAAACCTCTAAACCACCTGGTTGCGCGGTGGGCCCCCGAAGGTTGCGGGTCCGCGCCCCCTTTCCCGAGGCCTCCGACTAACCCCGAGTGGGCAGTCCCAAAAACTAATACCGACGCGGCGCAAACGAACTTAAGGGCGGCATAGGGAATGCTCTCCCCGGCCAATGTTAATTTTTTTCCTGCCTACCCGGAGAGTCCTTGATCGGAAGGAAGGCACTCGCTACAGAAATCCGCGAAAACATTGAATAGCTCGTGGGTGGACCAAAACTACGCGCCACCTCCGGCTATTCCCACGCAACGTCGCGTCCCGCAGGGCTACTCTCTGCGGGCTGAATTCGGCGCAACCTAGGACAAAATGTACAGCCGTGTCCAACCCTCCACCACAGACACAGTCCCCGCCATCGGCAAGTCCGAGACGCGCGAGGCGCTCCCGGAAATTACCGTGGCCCGTGAGGATCTGCGTCACGTAGTAGCTGGGCCGGACCCAGTGCGTCGCAGTGAGCCTATCAATCACGTCAGGGAAGAAGGCATATGTCGCCCTACCCTTGTCCGACGCCGTCCAGTCGGACTGCCACAAGTGCACTACCTATTCCCTAATTTGCCTCTGCGTGCCCAGAACAACTACCTCCCCGATCTCGGCGTCCTTCGCGATTCTAATCTGATACCAAGCGCGGTGTTCGCGAAGCAAATTGTCGACGGGAAGCACGCCTGCGACAACGCACAAAGACGGTCCCGATGCCGTGCGATAAGCGCCTGTAACGGAGATGAACGCCCGACGCTGCATCGACCTCAAGGCCCTCAGGTCGCCCTGAGAGCAAAGGTCGGCCCATCCCGCGGCCGCATAGGCGACCGTCGGGACGTACACGCCCCGATATATCGCTGAGAGCGACCTGAAACAAAGGCCCCTCTGGGCTCGCGCCAGTCTACCGAGCTTGCTAAACAGCGACCCGACTTTGTCGCTGAGATACCTAACATGGTAGCTTACTCCCATGTTTCTACCGAAGTGGACGCCGAGATATCTCACGGTGCTTTTAAATTTAATACTAGTTTCCCCTAGTCGGATGGTCGGCGGCCTATCGCTAAGCTTCGCTTTAGTGGCCCTAACTGCCTTACGCTTCCTATCCGGACGCGCTCCTCCCCATCTGCTTATGAGGGCCTGCTTTATAAAATCTTCTTTCAGCACGATTGCCTCCATTTTGGTCTTCGAGACCTCTAATTTCGCTACCTTACACCAACCTTGAATAAGGTTAACTATCGCCTGGCCTTTGGCCTCGAGTTCCCTACGAGATTCGCCGCACACTAAGACGACGAGGTCATCCGCATATGCGACGAACTTACCCTCCACCGACGGAGAGTCATCAAGTTGCCTGAGAAGGCCGTCGAACATGACGTTCCAGCACGCCGGGCCAAGGACAGAATCCTGCGGACACCCCCTACTGGCGCGCTTGGCGACCTCAACCTCGTTGCTGCGAACGCTTATTTTTCTATCCTCAAAGTAACTAAGAAGAACGTTGAAAACGTTCTTCGGGCAATCGTGCTTCCTGAGGCTATCGAAGACAAGCGGCCACCAGACGTGGTCGAAGAGCAGCGCAACGACGTATCGCTCCTCGGAAACGGAAACCATACGGCGCAGCGCCACAACAGCGTCCTCCGTCGACCTTCCGGGTGTGAACCCATATTGCCGATCGGAGACCTTCCCAGGGGCCATCGCCGTGTCTGCTAATCTAAGCTTAATAAGCTTCTCAAGAAGCTTTCCTAGCACGGAGAGGAGACAGTTGGGACGGTACGACTTTGGTTCCTTCACGTCCTTGTCCTCGTCCTTTAGGAGGACTCTGCGGGAGCCCTTCTTCCAAGCAGAGGGAAAAACACCCCACTGAAGGCACCCATTGTATAAACGCACGAACTGACCGGGGATTGCCTGGCATGCGGCCTTTAGCATACTGACCTCGATCCGATCGGGGCCAGGTGCCGTCTTAACCTTAAAAGTCCTAACTGCACCAGCGACCTCCCTTTCGGTAAAGGGAGACGAATCGCCGGTCTCGAGCATTTCCCTTGCCCGGTCCTCAATTTCACGCAGCTCAGGCGTGTCCTCCTGCTCCCGGTCATCAGGGACGTGAGCTTCCAGGGGAATGCTGGCGGTATCCTCCATACTAGTCGTGAAGCCGTCGCCACGCCTGAGGGTGCTGATCACCCTTTCAACGCGGAGCTTGCCCGCCTGGGGCCTGTAAACGAAGCCCCAGGGCTCCTTATTTCCGTGCGACATGACGAACTCGCTCCAGCTAACGAGCTTCGCACTCCTCCCCTCCCTGCCGTACTCCTGCAGCAGTCTGCGGTAAGTCGACATCTGACCAATGGCGGGAGGCCTTGTCCCGCCCCCTTTGAAACTCGCGTCGCTCCCTATACACCGTCTGCTTACGAGTGGTGAGTTCGCGAGTCCATCACGGGTTAGACTTCCTAAACGCGCGTTTTCTAGGCATCGACGCTTTATAGGCTTCCCTGAGGATGACCTCGAGCGTCTCTGCTACCCTAACGACGTCGTCGCGAGACGCCAGCGGTAGCGCCTCCAGCTTCGACCCCGAAAGATCTTTCAAGCTCTGGGTAAACAGGTCCTAATCGGCACGACGAGTGTCGAACCTAGAGTTCCCTGCAGACCCGTCACTGCCTGCGGCGTTTGGCAACCTCAGCCTGACGTCGACCGAGTTGTGGTCGCTCGTCGTCCACCCCTCCCTCACTTTCCACTCGCCAACGAATCGGCTCATGGAGGGCGAAACCAAGGTCACGTCGATGAACGACGATTTCCCAGCCGCGATGAAGGTAGGTGGCTGACCCGCGACGTTCACAACTTGCAACCCAAACGAACGAATTACCGATTCAAACTGTTCCCCCCTTTCGTCGGTGCTCTGGGGACCCCAGAATGACGACCTAGCGTTGGCATCTACCGCGATCACGAGTCTCTCCCCCCTCAGAGCATGTAGCATCACCTCGAGGTGTCTGACGTGTTTCTCAATGTCGTCAGAGTACTGAAAATAGCACGAGTCGACGTTGAATGAGATGCTGGGGCTTGGGATCTCCGCGCACGCGCAGTGGGGAGAGCTGAGCTGCGAGACGAGAACAATCCCGAAGCTAGGGTTACAGGCAGCCACGAGGATCGTGTGCAGTTAGCGGCCAACCTCATACCCGTACTTAATCCATCGAGTGCGTACCTCGTGCCCCGCTTCCAAACGTACGGCTCCTGAAGGAGCAGCACATCCAGTCGCTTACTGGGTACGAGCTCACGCACCTCTGCCGTTACCACAGTCGAACGACGCATGTTCAACTGTAGTATTCTAACACCCGCAGCGGTTCCGGATTCCCTCTGTGTTCCTGGACCTCGTCTATCCTAACCAAAACGACACGAGCAACCCGGATGCTGCTTACTTGGGACCGTGCTCCGCCGTTGGTGCCGGGCACGGCACGGTGAGGCGCTACCGACGAGACGGAGGCCGCCATCGAGCGCGTAATCCTACGAGCATGCAACCCGACGACGGAGCCTTCCCCGACCTCCCCACTAGTGGGCCCACCTGGCTGAAGGCGCGATGCCAGGCGGGAATTGCTCCTCACCTTTTTAAAATGAAAATTCATATCTGAATCCCTTGAGTAATGCAGAACTAAACGTCCAGCGCCGCAGAGCCGCGTGCGGTGCCAAGCATAATTACGCCGCGCGTTTCGGCCGGTGCCCCCGGGTCGGACCGTTCATGACTGCGTTCTCTTTTCCCGTCCCCGCAGCCATGCATCGCACAGGCACGGCACCTACACCAGCGATTCGGGACGTCCGTACCCGTCTAAACCTATACTATTTCCCTACGCTAACTGAAAGAAAAATAAGATTAGTAAGACCCCCGGTTCCACCGCCACCGCAGCATAGCCACAAAGGCGCAGGGCCCGGGTGGTCGTTAGGGCAGCCTTCCCGCCCACCTCACCCGTTCGAGATTGGGAAAAGCGGACAGGAACGGGCGACCCCAAGGAAGGAGAGGAGGAGGAAGGAAGATGTGAGGACCCTGAAAGAAAACCCTGAAAGAAAAGAATATATTAGTATGCCCCCGGCCCCAGTGCCCACACGGCATAGCCGCAGAGGCGCAAGGCCCGGGAGCCCGTTGGGGCAACCCCTGCCATCTGCCCCCGCCTGCAGGTCGGGAGAAGACGGCGGAAGGTGATGGGTCACTCTTGGGAGGGGGGTAGGATAGAGGGGAATTAAAGGATGCCGGCGCGGGAGGGTGGCAGTCACTCGACTCCAGCTCGTCAAGTTAAAAGTCTTCGCGGTTTCATCCGCTCGAGTCGCCGACTGGCCTTCTTCGACTCACAACTGTCACCCAGCCACTCCCGACCGGGTTGCGGGAAGCCTGCCCGCTCTTGGCCCCACGACTCACCATGAGCTAGGCATATGGATGGTTGCCCACCCTTTGGGGCGCACGCATACAGGAGAGGGAAGGAAACCAGGGCACCACCGCGATCGGGTGGCAAACCTTTAGTTCCAGCCCTCTTAACGACTGTCTCTGCGATTTCAGCCGCTCTAGCCGCCAGTGGACTTTCACGTTTTCGCGAATGTCACCCAACCACTCCCGGTTACCCCAGTCAGGGTTGAAGGAAAGCCGTAGACGGGTATATGCAATTTCTCGCCTTATGCGAGAGTGCCACCGCCCGGCCAGAAGAGCCACAAGCCGCTAGGCACACCAGGCGCCTAAGCGCCCAGAGCATCCAGCAGCCAGCAGCCTCGCAAACGGTCCTGACAGGTGTACACAGTCTTGGAGGAGCTAGGTGCGCGTAAGACCCGATTGTTTTGAATCAATGTTGCTCAAAAAGAAATAGGGCAAGGAGGTGTTTGGTGGAAAATTTGGGACGTAGTTGCGTCGAACGTAGCAACGAAACACGTGAGTTTGGATACCGTGCCTGATACGTCTACTGCATCACCATCACCATTGCTGATGATGCAGACGGTTTACAACTTGGATAATCAGAAGCGCATAGTCGTGGGACTAGATATTCATAACGGATATCTGCCGACGCTACAAGTTATTGGTTATGAGGGGGATTCCGTCACACTTCTACTTTTTGATTGGTGGTTTCTTTTTGAGCACTCTGAGAAATTCCTTAAACACTTTATAACTAATGTTACTGTACTAAAAAATAATAATGAATGGTTCAAAGTTCCCCTTGAAAGTTAAGAAGAAAGTTAAGAACTACAGTAACGCTCGTGGAAGATAATTATGTTACCGCAATCGGAACTCGTAATAGCTTTCTCAATGAAATTACAACGGCCTTTGAAACTGGAAAATTTTCGAATATCATGCCTAGTGCAGTGGCTGACCTTCGTGATTCACATTCTATATTCAATCACCTCTGCACGGAGTTAGTAACACTAGTAATACACGAGTTAGTAAATAGTGCACTCGACCATTTAGATCGCAGTTTCAATTGTTGCGACTGCAGACTTTAAATTACTGATTTCATTCCATTATCCTTATTCTTTAAAAATTTTGTGAAAGTGTTAAGGTTTTCAACGATAAGACAAATTCGTAATATCTTAAAATAAAAAAACATAATTTTTTATTTAAATGAATATTATATTTACTAATCCTTGACCTCCAAATTAGACATCATATTCTGTAAATGTATTAAAATCACGTTTTTTAGAATTGAAAAGATCCTTAAAATTTTACCATAAACATGTACCCAAGTTAACCGCTTCGTCTAATCCCAAACCTCCTCTTCCCTCTCTCTATCCTCCGCACCTGCCACTTCCTCCACCACCTCCACCACCTCCTCCGCCTCCTCAACCTCAGGCATCATACCCTGTGAGTGTATTAAAGTAATGTTTTTATAGAAATTTGTTTTAACGGAGTTACTAATTACATACCCTTACTTCCCTATAGAGATGAAATGGTACCTGATGTATACGTAGCACCATTTGTCCAAAAGTATTTATATAAAACCACCTTTGCATATCACTCCCTACCATTCTCTTGTCATCTATATTTTTAGAAAGTTCCCGTAATATAATTGTTATTAATCTATCGTAAATCCTAATTTTCTGATCTTCCACCTCCTCGAAACCCTCCAGCATTCTCCTCGGTCTTCTTCCGTATTGGGAAGAAGATGGTCGTTGGTGGTGGTAAGTTTCGAAAAAATGCATGTATGTATATGATGGAGCGAAATACATGGTATATCTGGAAAGAATCTGATTTCTTACGGAGACGTAAATCGAAATCGTAGAATAATCCAAATAAATTGTTTTCAAGGCTGGAATACTGGTTAAATTCTTTCAAATCATCTTATTTTATGATATTGTATAAAGATATATGTAGAAGGAAATAGCGATCTGTAACGAGCTCCGTAAGTCGATTAATAACTAAGTGCATGAGTAGCCGATTAATTTTTAATTCTGCAGTCTCTCTGCAGTACTTCTCCATAAGAAATCAGCCCCTTTCCAGTTGTACCATGTATTTCACCCTGTATGTGGAGATTGGCAAATGTCAGATTTCTAACTCAGTATTTTCGCTTTTTCAGGGAACCTGAAAATCAAGACACCCTTACAAATTAAGATTTTTTGAATAAAATACTATGATATTATTATTATATCTTCATATTTATTTTACATTTTATAACTCCACGGAAGAGTGTCCATTGTACCCGAAGCAATGATTCTCTTGTTGTCATTCCAGCTGAGTGCTACTTTCCGCTGTCGTAACGTGAAAATTTCATGTTTTATTATAAAATTTTGTTCGCAATCCTAAAAACTCAGTCACAATTTTCCCATTGTTTTCATCCTTCATTAGACCTAACACCTTTTCATTCGCCAGTGGCATACTGTAAATGTTATTTGAAGGGTATTTTGACGTATCAAATTATGTAAGTCACGCTTGATGCAATCATATATGTATATATATGTACCTTTTTTTTATTCATCACGCTACATTTGTACACTTTTTTTACGTATCATTAGCTTTAATACTTATTTATCGTTATACATATATTTTTTGCTTACTATATGTATTATCATTATTAATAATACTTTTAAGTTAACCACTACACTACATCACAGCCATTAATATTGCTTTTTATTTTATTTTAATTTTTTTATACAGCTTTACCCTATTAAATAATTATTACTGTTTCTACGCTTTAAACTGTTATTATGATTAAAAAAGCATTAACTTGTGTATCCAGATTTATTTCGTGAACATTGTATCCTACCACCACCACCATAGATTTTATTATCCTGCGCATACCGGTGATCCGCCAGACACATCTTTCGCACAACACCGTCGTAGTACTCTCGGACGATTCTATCGTTTTTCCGCAAATCAGCGCTAAACACATTCTGGAAGGTATGTATCCCGAAGCCGGAGGAGAGGTAGTGCAAAAACATCATGCAGAACTGACCGCACACCGTCGACGCCTGGCTCTGAAACTGCTGAATATTCCATCGGAAGGATCGACAATTCCGTCCAAGTCTTGATGCATAGTGATGATTCAGCGGTGGTAATCCGTAGCTGTCAAAGTAGTAGCTGGCTCCGTCGGCGTCCACGTACATGGCAACCCAACGCGCTCCCGGCTTCGTATGATCGTCAGTGTTGGCGACAATCGCTGCGGGTTTCGACCAGTTTCGTATGCCCGATATACCGCGAAGACCGAGGTAAAGGTCTAGCGTGTTCATAAATGCGGGCCGTTATTCCCAAGCAAGAATTCAAGACGCAAGGCGTTGTTCAGAGCGCAGGTACACGAGCCTCGTGTTTCCTTACAGGCGTGAACGATGCACTCGTAATGGTCACGATTCGGCGGGAAGTCCTCGTATGGTGAGTTATTGAGGGTTTCATCTAAATTTATAACCTCCCTCGCCATAACGGTCTGCAGAAAAAGTAGGCTCTCCGGAACCCGCGTGTATATGTTCCGCGAAATACGGGTTATATTTAGGAGATTGGCGTATAACTGTTTATACGTTATACCGCCGTCGAACCACCCTAGGCCGTGCTGATAGCGGGTCATGGTATTGTTCTCACTTCTGATCACCGGCGGTAATTCGTTGAAATCACAGGGCGGTGAAACGATCGAGTGGATTATGTATCTTCTTTCCACAGCTACGACGCCAATTTCCTTTGGAGCCAGGCGCCATGACCAAATCTATCGTTGCGGTGCTAACTCGAAGGCGTTTAACGAAAAACTAACGACAATGCTAACGATCACAAGCGATACCGAGTGCACAAAGAGATTCCTACCTGGATTCGTACACTACCGTGCTTGATTAGGTTCCAGTGGGTGTTGCTATTTGCCGAGAGATCGGGTGTGAGATCGAAAACGAACAGGCAGTAGCCGTCTGCGTAAGCACTCCTAGATATCGAATTACCTTCGTTGAGGAAGTGTATATGCGTACTACTGAACATTGTATGATACGCGTCTACATAAAGACCGGCTTTGCCGAAATCGGTCTGCAGTGCTTTCGAGGGTACTTGAATACCGTCGACGTACAGCGATAAGAAATTAATACAGTAGTTTTTAAAATTGAACGGGTTGAGTTGATAGTTGCCGTTGAAGACCTTGTTATCGACGAAACCCATTATAATCCGCTTAGGTAATTGACCAAGAATTACGTTATCCATTGTGCCATCGTGCAAGCCGGCATGCATCGTCAGTGCCTTGACCAACACACGTGTAAGCGGATACTTTGCCGTTGTCTTAGACAGCATTTTAGAATGCGCTAGTAGAACATCGGGGCTTGTTTTGGCGCGTCAAACGAGGGGCGTGGCTTCCGTTATATATAAAGAACACTCGCTCTTGGGGTCCATGCGGGAGAAACCGTCTCTTGTGGGTACGAGACGTAAACGGAGCTCAACGCCGTTTAATAAAAATTTTTCTTGGGTAAATACATCGCAGTGTAAATGACCGATCAAATCAACCGTCCTGTCTTCACCGACGAACGCCTGCCTATTCGCGAGACCTATATTCTTGCCCGCGGTGTCGTCCATATGACCGGGCGTGTCGTCGTACCAGAGCACGCTCAGAGGTGTGACCCCTTAGCGGCGGGCCCGTAATTTAATAGCGTCTCTATATAAGCCCTGTAAGTGTACGTGTTATTAGCGGCGATACGAGTTTCTGATTAAGAAATAAGTCCACCTGGATGAACAGAGAGTGTAGCAGATTGTTAACAGGGGCTGCTTTACTCAGAGCGTCCGGCGCTAACGCATCCTTGGATCGCAACTGCACGCAAAAACTCAGCATGGTGTGGGCTAGATCGAGATATTCGTCACCGTTACCTGGCACAACAAACTCCATGGGCGAGTCATCGGTCAGCGATGAGATGGGTTTATAGTGCACCCACTGAGCACTCTGTATAGCAGTCTGCGTCTGTGGTAGTGTGAAGAGCTCGAGCTCCGATTTTATACACTCGCAGGAGTGCGCGTGTAGGAAGGTCATGATAGAGATAGCACTCAGGAGAAGATATCCAGCACGCTCCGCTTTATTTTTTTACTACTGCTTCTGCGACTATTTTTTGGTTTCTTGGTTTAGGCTTTTATTCTTTTACTACTTGTTTTTTTTTCCACGTGGGACGACTTTTTTCGTACTCCTCTTTTTCTTACACTTGTTAGCAGCTCTTGAGGGTGAGGCGATGCTCCTTTCAGCGACGCCGATGATACAGTGGCCACCGCGTAATCGTTTTACAGCTTTATATTCCGAGCCTTTCATGAGCTCGTCAATTTTCGCCTCCGCTTTACGTTTAAAATTCATATCCAATTCGGCGCTCCTGGTGCGAAACGCCTGTTTCAGCGGAGCGCCGCGCTCGCGGACGTCTGTCAAGATATTGATGTCAGCGCGCACCGCTTCCTTATTGACGGCTCGGGCTCCTCTCGATAGCAGAGGTAGCATGGGCCGCAACAGGCCGCCGAGAAAGCTACCGATACTCTGCCCCCGCCGATACGGTACCCCCGTGAATACCCGAAATTTCGTGGAATACCCCCCACCGATCTGCGAGTCGTAGTAATCGATGTAATGAGCCATCAGTCTAGCCGTTTAAAGTGTAGTGTTATGGAGAGCGTCCCTGATTTGAATGGCATAGGATCGCCCAGTTTGTCTCTTATATCGATTTGGATTGTTTGAAAAGTCCTGCGGAGCAGCGATATATACTTTAGCGGTGAAAACGAGAGCCCTTTTACGGCTGCGTACGCGTATCTATTATCCGTCTGCAGGGGGACCACGCGAAGCAGGGGCGTTTGAACGTCTCCGGTGATATACGGCTCGCAGACGTTGGTGTAAACAAAAAGCATCTTAGGTAGGGCGTTGATCAGGCTAGCCGCTTGATCAGCTATGACAACAGGTTCTGCTTTTGATATCACGACCGATTCGGTAAAACCTAGAATGCGTGCCAGAGATCGGCAGAGTCTCAGCTCGTGCGGATCATCTAGATCGTTAACGGTAGAGATGAGTGATACGCTAGCGTAACCGCCTCTACGGAGCTCTAGTTTCAGGTGGCCCGTCATAGCTCTGGTAGCGTTTATTTCGTCAAAGAGTGTCTTTACGTCATCGTAAACGCCGTCCGCCACGTTAGAACCTGTCATCATAAAGCCCACTATTGGTTCTTTGTGGTTCTTCCTCGGTTTGGTGCGGGTAGTGGTCACGCCCACGTGGTCCCATTCTTTTAGCGCTGCGGGCACGTAAAGAAAGGTCATAGGGATCTGTATTTCAACCAGAGAAACAGACCATGTCCCGTGGTCCCAGGCTTTTCGATCGGCGGGTACGTGAAGAAAGGTCATAGGGATCTGTATTTTGACCAGAGCAACAGGCCGTGTCCCGTGTAATTCGATCTGATGCGGTGGATGCGTCATAAAATTTGTAGTTTTATTTTCGGGATAGTACGAAATACTGCTGTTACTAGGAAGAGCGAGATAAAATTGGTCCTTCACTGTTCTTTAAGCGGGACGCCGGTATCCACGAATTAAATTTATCGGGGTAGCCTACCCAGCTGACCAGTACTTTTTGGGCTTTCCCACGACCGCGTCGTTTTATCACACGATCGACGAAAAATGTGTCCTTTGCGAGATCCTTGCGAACTCGAACGAGCTCCTCCTCGTAAAAAATACCGTCAATTTCTTCGCCTGCGAGATCTTCTAAGATGTAGACGAGCGGTTCCCTCGTTGTACCCAGGCGTACGATTTTAAAAATCTCTCGAGTCCAGCCACCCTCGTAACCTTTCGCAAAAGGGTTCCTAGCGCTACTGATACGTAGCAGGTCGCCGACACCGTATTTAGGGATACACGGACTCGCTGTGGCGTACCGCGTGCATAGGTTCATACGTGCCTTAACGGCATTATACATGGTTACGTCGACTGGGCCAATTCTTATCGCAGAGTAGCGTGTGCTGTTGTACGATTCCACGAGGCTCTGAAGAATATCTATGTACCGCCGCGTGTCTCTATGTGTAAAGTAACGCTACATACGATCCTTCAGAGTACGATTGTAGCGTTCGACCACAGTTGCCTTTACGTCGGGGCTGCGCGCTACGCGGAATCCTATAACGAGCTTCTCGAGCAGACGCTGCAGTACACCGTTGGTAAACTCTTTACCTTTGTCTGTTTGTACGTACATGGGTATCCTATTCTTACTACGTGCCAAAACCCTGCGGAATGCCGCTGCTACCGTCGCACCGGTCTTATCGCATAAAGACTCTACCCAAGTGTATTTGCTGAGTACATCGATTATTACAAGGATATGCGTGTAACCATCGTTGTACTCCTTCAACGAGCGAAAGTCCACAAGATCGGCCTCCCAAACGTCGTCGATATTGCGGACGGTGTAAGAGCGGCGTTGAATTGTACGACGCACGGGCTTATGCAGTGTATACGCGTCCTGAGCCTCTAATCAACGTACAACGGAATCTCGCTTTACCCTACCCCTAGGTACTCACTCGAGGTTACCGATACCGGCGTACGAAGACGGCTCTGCTAGTGTGTAATAAAGACGCCCCAGAAGACTGTCATCACCAGATTTCTTCTTCTGTTTCACGGTAGCCTTAACCATTCTACTCTTTTCTTTTTCTTGTTACCGTTGGCTGTACTGCCCTACATGGACCGCGTATATTTTTGCCCCACGAGCTCTTCTTCCCCGGAGTCTCTAAACACCTCCTGAAACGCCTCGCCAAATTCCTCCTCTGTAGACGAGCTCTGCGTTGTCTCGGTAGGGCGCGATACGATTGTTACACGGCGGGGTGTCTGATTACCGAGAGACACCGTGTTACTCGCCTCCCTCCATAGACGCTGATTACCGATAAATTCGCGCGGTATACCAGCAGTACGGAGGAACTGTGCAAACTGCCGGCTCCCCGCGGGTCTCGCCGTTTTTCTCTCACGCATGGCGTCGTTGATTAAATCCACGATATTGGCGTCCTGCACGACGGCTCCACCGATACGCGTAAAGCCCTGTTTACTCCACGAGATTCGTGGTGAGCCAGCGTTGCGCAATCTGCCTAGTAAGAGCCTCGCCTTAGTCCTGTACTTTTGGGGTACACTGGCGATGATGTCGTCATCACCATCGTCGGTTGAGCTCCTGACGTTGTCCTCCGCAGAATTGTTTTTTTTTCTTGACATCGTTATCGGCCTCGTCGGCGTAATTTCGTAGGTCCTCGATAAAGTGTAGATAGCGCTGCAGCACCTGATTGTACATCTTTTACTTTTCGCGATCGTCAATGAAATTCTGCGAGTGTAGGATCTCCTTCATCGATGAGTCTAATCTGCTTAAGGGGTTCCCAGGGGTTTATGCGTATGAGGCATCACACGGTGGTGCACGGTACCACGCTCTCCTGAGGAATGAGAATCATCTTTTTGGTGTGCTCCATCTCGCTCTCTCTTTCTCTCTCTGCGTTGCGTATATCCTATTCACCTCCCCCTATGAGCTTCGATATGACGGTGCCCAGTATGGGTGCTAGCAGAAGAGGTAGAAAACCACCGCTCTGAACGATAAAGCGTTTTCTAGTTTTGACGGCTGAACCCGGCCTGGATAAACGTCTCAGCAGCGGTGCATGCTTTCGTAAGTGGCGCTTCTGAGTCGGTTTGAGAGGCACGGTACTGCGAAGAATATTCAGAGCGCATTCGCATATAAAGTTGACGAGCCGCGGATCGGCCGCTCGTAACAAAGAGCTGCATTGTTTGCTATCCAGATGGCAAATAGCGTTTAACACTGTGGCGTGCTTTCGCCCTATAGAGCAGCGTGCGCTGGATACCATTACAACCGAATGACTGGTACGTCTCGATCGGTGTACCCACCCTGTATACCCTTTCGCGGTACGTACACTGCGGGACATTAATGCCGTCCTTGGGTGGAGCTAGTAGGAAGCGTGAGTGAGGGCGACCGGCAGTGGCGACTGGTGGCGAGCAAGCCAGACCGACTCGTAGAGGGGGTAGCCTATTCCCCTCGCTCAGGACGGCAATATTGTCACGAGCCCAGGCGTCCCGCATAGGAGTGTCTCACAGAATTTCAACATGAGTCGCCCATAAGACCCTCTCACTCGCTGCCAGCGTTTGGCTTAGGTCTTATGGACAACTAGCGCTAGACGCAAGTGAGGCACTCTTATACGCAATAGACCAGGGCTGGCAACGAATGAGAGGGTCTTATGGGCGACTAGCGTTAGACGCAAGTGAGACGCTCTTATACGCAGTGCAGGCTATCTCTGGGACTCCACTAATTACGAGTGAGAGGGTCTTATGCGGACTCACGTTGAAATTTTGTGAGACACTCCTATGCGGGACGCCTGGGCTCGTGAAAATATTGCCGTCCCGAGTGAGGGGAATAGGCTACCCCCTTTACGAGTCGGTCTGGCTTGCTCGCCATCAGTCGCCACTGCCGGTCGCCCTCACTCATGCTTCCTACTAGCTCCACCCAAGGACGGCATTAATGTCCCGCAGTGTACATGCAGGGGAACGGGTCCGAACGAAACACGCACGTGGGAAAGCGGCAGTTATCGGGGGTCGATTGATTCAAATCGAGTGGTAAATAGCCGTGCGGTTGGGTCGTTGCATTGCGGTAGACTTCCTGTACGAAGCGCGGATTTTCAGGAAACACTTGTCTCGCCAGATGGTGTATCTGCGCTCTGTCGTGCGGATTTTTAAATACAAGGATGTAGTTGGCGTTCAACGAAATATCGCGCTGCCCGGGTCTCTGATGAAAGAGATTTTGCGTGATGAAGATAACGCTGATGTTCTTATGATGGCTGCCTTTGGTGAAAAGGTCGACCACTGTGTTATTGGACGATTTCCCCATGAGATCATCGATGATAACGAATTTCGGGCGCGGATCGTTGCCGTAATTGGTATTCTGCGGCAGTCTCTCGTGAAACTCTGTAGCGCTACCGTACTCCCTGTACCCCTCCTGCCACTGTGCATAGTAAAAGAGAATGCGCGCGAAACGCACGTCACTCATGTCCTCGATGAACCGTAGGAATTTCTTTACGAAAAACGCCTTTCCACACCCCGTTGGCCCGCAGACCATCGACGTCCGAGGGTGCTTCCACCGCGTGTCCATTATGCCAAATGAAGGTATTTGGCGGTGCTCTTTACGAATATACTGTTAAAGAGTTCACTGGATTCTACACACCCCCCACCTTCCTTCGCAGGACCTGGTCGCGGTGGACGCGCGGCACGCGTGAGGCTCGTACGTCGCGCGCGCGTGCTAGCTCTTACCAGCTACGTTGTTAACCCCTTGTCCGCGCGAGCTTATCGCACCCCTATAAGCTACTCGCAGGAGTGTATGTGCGTCAACCGTATCGCTAGCTAGCGTGCACGGCTAGCCTGCCCGAAACGCCGCTGGAAAAGAAAACAAATAACGTGGACGGGCTGGTAGAGCCTTCGGGAGTATATTGATAAAGGAGATCTTTTTAGGTTTTTCAAATACAGGCGTTTTATTATTAGTATTATATAGTGGTTTATATTCATTTGTACATTTTTTAGTAATATTAGCTACATAAATCCGTATGGCAGAGATCCGAAACGACCGTCGCACCGCCTTTTTTGAAGCTCTGTCGGTTTACACGTTTTCGATTCTAGACGCGTCACTACGTCATGAAACAGGGTACGCCGTATCGCGTCGTAGTGTAAAACGACAGGCTCGCTAATCTCTCCCGTTACATAAGAGCGTATCCAATCGTAATTAATGGCTAGGCTCGTCGCATGGTCGATCGTGATACCTTTGACGTTGCAGACCTCCGGGTGAGAACCGTCTCGCTTGCGCACCCAGTACGCGTAAAATTTCTGGTCTCCCGATACAAAAGACGTAATATAACTATCAGCACCGGGACTTCCGTTTCCGGCGACGTGGTGAGAAGGTGTACAGTGACAGTATGCAAAAACCAAACGATTGCGGTGTAAGAGACGGGCAAAGGGACAGAGAAAAAATAGTGTTAGAAGAAGGAAGAAGCAGGGAACGAAGAGAATAAATTACCATAAATAAGTAGGGTAAGGAGGGTGAGCTAAAAGGGGGACAGAAAAGGAGGTAGAGAGAGAGGTTCCTTCCTTCCTTTCCTTATGGCTGCCTCCTCAAATGAGGAGATGTGCCAGTAACTGGTCCTTAAAAGTCAGGTGGAA
>JARQTH010000644.1:4064-43304 GCA_030142595.1 Trachelus iudaicus
GTAGTTTTTGAGCTATTTAGGTTTAAAGTGGACCAATCGGATGTCTGGTTCAAGGGAAATACAGAGCTATCAAATTCAGAGATGCTCTCACCGTGAAAAGAAATATGCGCCAACAAACGAAGGCGTTCAATTGTATACGTTTGCCAAAGAGATACTTTGGGAAACCTATAAAAATCAAGGGGTGTTCCCAAAAGCAAGCTAATTTTGAAAAAAAAAAAACGACTACCTTAGGATATCACAGCATTGAAGTTCTGACTTAATCTAACCTAATGAAACATTTCTAAGTCCATCACAAGTACTGGATGCCTAACATTGAAAAAATATAAACAAATTTGGTGTAGCAGTTCGCTTTATGGTCCTCAAAACAGTCAATCCGCTGGAAAATCTTTGAGGACTTCGTAAATGACATCTTCCCTTAAGTATCCCTTAGCAACAAATATATATATATATATATATATATATTGAGCGATTCCATCAGACTTCAGCCACTCATATTTGATTTGCTGTGCTACGTGGATTCGGTCATTTTTATTTTGAATACTGATATCCCGGAGACGGTGCATCGTATAAAAAATTATAAGAAATGAAAGTTTTGTGTTTTTTTAGTATCTACAATAAAAAAATATTTAAAAAATTTTTTGAGTAATCTAAACCTGTTTTCAAAAAAGAGAAATACTCAAATTTTTTTTCCTGATCAAAGCCCCATCGTTATCGGTGTCATGAAACTTTTTTAATATTCTGTAGATAGAATATGAACTTTGTGCAAAATTGCAAATTGGGACACCCGGCCTTTGTTTAGTCACAATTATTTTTTAAATTTATAAGAACACTAATTTTTGTTTTTTCTGATTAAATTATGTCTCTGTATTTTCTTTACTTTTACTTTTTTTTAAATTATTAGAATTTATTTATTTCTTTTTGTTAAAGATTTTTAAAGAATATTAGTGTTTTTATAAATTAAAAAAATGTGTGACTAACAAACGGCCGGATATCCAAATTTGTAATTTTGAATAATTAATATAATTAATAAAATTGAAATAAACAAAAATCATATTCTGTCTACCATACATTAAAAACATTTCGTAACGCCGATATCGGTGGGGCTTTGGTCACGAAAAAACATTTTGTGTATTTCTTTTCTTTTGATAACAGGTTCAGATTACTCAAATAATTTAAAAAATTTTTTAAATTGTAAATACTAAAAAAAAACTTTCATTTTTTATAATATTTTGATATGATGCACCGTCTCCGGGATATCTGTGTTCAAAATAAGAAGGATCGAATCCACGTAGCACAGCAAATAAAATATGGGTGGCTGAAGTCTGATGGCATCGCTCATATACAGAAAATTTACTTCTACTGAAAATATACGGGAATTAGATGTTATATCAATATGAAATATGATCTCGGTCAAAAATACTGTAACAATGATACACCTATTCTAACAAACGAACCACACTCTATTTATTCGCTAACCCGTTGTTATGTGATATTTACTTACCCAGCCAAAACCTTTGTACGCTTGGAATAGCAATCATCTAATAATCGTAGAAACGCTATTATAGAGTGAAAAGTGTCCACTAATAATGGTAGAATAATGAAAACAACAATGTGTACAATTGAAGAACATAGGATATAGTATATAAGAAATTTATAGAAAGACATGGATATTTGATACCCAGATACGGAAAGAAAGCCAATCGTAAAAGACGAAACTTGCAGAGTCCCACTATCCGGTAGAATAAGCCCCATTTGGCAGAAGCAACGAGGTAATAGAAGGAGGGGGTTCACCTCATATATGCCGCATCTGGCCACGCACGCTCTACAACCACTTCCTCGTTAGCCGATGGAAGATAGCGTCAAGAGTAAAAATAAGTACCGGGAAAAATAGTTTTCTGTGCGGTCAAAGCGGTGTGACACAATAAGTATAAGACAATCTCCTACAAAGTACAACGAATATTTTAATACAACAAAAGTTATTATCATGAAAATATCCGCGAATATCTGGTGTGTCCTTCTTGGAGGTTTGCTTGTTTTTTGCACTGTGCATGCAGATGAAGTCGGCAGTACTGCTGACTGTCTCCTTCAGGAAAACAGCCTTCTTTGTCTCAGAGAAAAAGTATCCATAGAACTAGATAAAATTGAATCAGAAGTGTCAGGCAGAAAGAACGAGATTCCTATTAGCAAGGTTATCGAAGAAGCTGGAAGTCTAGTGAGTGACGGAGTTCAGATTGCTCTTGGGGTTGAAGATGCCACTGATGACTTCATTGAGGACAGTGAGGAACAGCAAGAAAAAACTCGTGGTATTGGTAAGAATCATTCCTAGGATTTATAACTATGGACACGTAATTTTTTAGACAAAACATTACGCATTTCTACTTGTTTTATTCACATAATCTTCACCTTAGATCTTATAGTGACTTGTGCGCGATAGCAATAACCTCATTATACTCTTTATTTGATAGACTCTTGAGGCATTAGAATATCCTAATTATAAGAGGAAATGCATAGAATAATAATAGATATGCAACTGGCATACGCTACTTAAGGAGTTTTCAATTTTTTAATTATTTTTTAGCATTCGAATATTTTGCCGGCACAACTTCTTCTCAGGTAATGATTACTTATATCAAGCGCACTTACTGCTTTTACGTCAGTAAGAAAAAAGAAAGTTATTAATATTAACCGCTTAAATAATTAAAAAATATTATTGAAATTGTTGAACACAAATTGATTGTACTGACGTTGTAGATATCTTCGTTACATCGATAAGTAAATTGTATCTACCTTTCCAGGTAGGTACAGTAAAAATTCGACTGCTCCATATTCGAGACATGGAACCAGGGAGAGGTTAGGGTGACGGTTCAAGGTTTCTGGGTTAGCAGGCCCCAAAGTTTGCCGGTTCACATGATAATCCTTAGATCGAACTCACCTGCTCGCATGCTCGCTTAATTCAGAAGACGAACTTAAATTATTTTCCTTTTACAGTATTGAAGATCGGAAAAAACACTAACGTCTTAAGTAATACCGTAATACGTCACTCGGGAGATATGATTATCGCTGAGGATGCGTGAAAGAAAGTTACTGATAATTAAACCAATAATAGGATGTAATTCACTCCATTAAAAATTTTTCTACCTTTAGGTTCCTTTATGCAAGTATATTTTTTTTTACTTTTGGTAGAGTTAACACCCAAAGCGCAATCTGCTAAAAAAAAGTTTTTATTTACATACATTTTATTTAATCTGCTTTAATAATGATTAAAAAATTATAACAAACGTCTAGTCTAAAAATTTACATTACATCTAAAAGGTGGATAAACTTTTATTAGCGTAATATGAAATTGTCCGAGATGATTCTTTTCCATTTTAATTTTGTATTTCTAATGATGATATAAATTGCGTTTTAGCATATAGAATAACTTAGATAGCCAAAGAAAGAGACAGAGATAAATAGAGACCTCTTTTAGTCCCACGATGAAAGTTCATTCGTTTTATGTGTCATACTGAGCATAAAAATTCATCAGAGAAAAATCCAGCGCGCGAACCCATACGTGTACTTTATAACGGTGAACTGTGAGTCGTATATAAGATAGTCTATAGAAAAGTATGTTACGTTTATTATGAACATTATTAGCAATTAACGCACATTCTGAAAAAGCATACTTTTAAGTCACATAAAAGTTATTAATGAAAAACGTTCTTTGTTTCAGAAGAGGCACGCAAAAAGAAGTTTGGCAAAAAGAAGGCTAAAAAAGGCTTACAAAAGGTTCTAATGGTCGCCATGTTGATTAAAAGCAAATTGAGTTTGCTTCTGCAGCTGATATCAACCCACCTTCAGGTTAAGTTTTTCGTTTTGGCTGTAATCAGCCTTCTTCTCAACTTAGCACGATTCTGGATTGATTTGAAGAAGACGCACAGTCCCAATAAAGTCATCTATTATGAACATGCTCAACATCAGCATCACTACGATCATGAAGATGATCACGGCGGTTATTGGGGAAGAGCATCAATTGAGACGCCAGATGATTTAGCTTACAAAGCTTATATACCTGAGCATTAATTATTTTCCTTTAAATTAACTGATGCACGAGTCTTCATTTGATTCTTGTTTTACTCACGCGAAATTATTTATTTATTTATTCATTCATTCATTTATTTATCTTTGCGAAATCCGATATTGTCATTCTATTACACGCATTAAAATTCATATCGTCATCTTAAACTGGTCATAATACGGTAGAAAGTCGCGTGATAAAATTCTGTCTTTATAATTATTTCTTATTATTATTCCGTGGGCGAAATCGAATCAATTAGAATTCCCGTTAGGTCAATTTCTACGTGATACTATACTGGCGATAAACGAAGCGTCCTATTGCATATGCATTGATTATTAAAAGAATTAGAAGTAATTTTTACAAATCTTTTTTCCCCTTTAATAATATCCGAATATGATATAATTTGTGCAGAATAAAAATTCGTCATAGAGATTTATCAAAATTGAATTTGTCCATATTTTGCGTTAATTAAAATATATCTTTTTTTTTCTAATAAAAGATAAGATCTTTTTCGTAATTCCTTTCCTATCCAAAGAATTGAGAATCTCAGTATTATACATATACTGTATTCATTTTTTCTCGCCATATTTATTTTAAAAAATTATTTTTAAACGAGATCTTTATATTTTTCTTTCAATACCTGTTATAATCCCGATATTAGCATCGGGGTTTTTGATTATCAACTAAACGGATCTGAACTACATATATTACCTACTCGAATGTATTAGTTGAGTAGATAATATAGGTATTCCATGAAATGTGTAATAAGAAAAAGATTTTTCATCAGAATTTTCCAAATTCTTCCGATGCTGATCCACGGAGAGCTGTGATCAGCTGGGTAATAGCTACGCTTGGTTAAGATAGGTTAGAACTCCAATGTTAGGTGGTCCAAGATTTAAAAAAAAATATAATAACATCTAAAATTGCAATCACATTAAAACACAGGAAACCACAAAATTTGAAGTAAACCGCACATGAGATGATCAAAAAGCAGGTAGCCCGCATACAACAATGTTACCCGCGCAAACCATAATTTCGAGTACCTTAAAATTTGAAATGATGGCAGCAATATTGGAGGATTCTGAACCATGGTTTTTGCATAGGAATATTTGAGCATCGAGAGCGATTATCTGGACCGCTGGAGTATACGACGATACTTCAGTTCATAATTCTAATCATGGTAAATGGCAATCAGAGTTATAAAACGGCGATTGGAATATTTTTTTAATCAAGACCAACGATCAAGAGTATCCAGACATCCACAGGGAAGATATTCTAGCACACGAAATAATTATTTGGAGTACCAGCATAGTAAAAAAAATAGGAAAATATGGATATAAAGAATAGCAGCCGGCAGGATATTCAGGAACATGTGATCTGGGGTCCATACATGTTAAATCCAGCGTCAAAGCTTGGGGCTGCGGAAACTGTAATCTTGCCATTCCTAAACGATGCGAATTACCATCAGAAATATTTTACGATCACGAAATGTTGACAGATGTCAAAATCGGCCCATTTTCAGGGCTCTTTCTGGAATAGGATGTGTGGTTTTGAATACGTATATGGGAGGCATTCGCACTGTGTAGTGTGGTGTAGTGTTAATGGTAAAGATTGATAGTTTGAAAATTCGCGCGAAATGTCATGGCGACTTCAAACGAGCCCTGAACATGGCGTCCCTTCCGGGTATTAGCCTGACTCTTACTAGAGGGACTCTAGTGACCCCTTATCTATCTCACTCTACAGTCGGCTGTGGGAAAGAAAAATAGGAACTTATCGCTTGATCGCAACGCCTCTTGTGGTTATGAGGCGAAATGAAAGATGCTTCTTTAAGAAGACTACCTCCTCCATTGGAGTTGCAAGACCCATATGTAAGACCGTGGTCCAAATTGAATCCCATGATCCGCCACAACAACAAAAATTTGTTTCTCTTCTTTTACGCATAAGCAATATTCATAGTATAAACAAAAGATTTTTACATAAAAAAAACTAAATTACTGCTGTCAGTTTGAAAAAAACAATTGGCAAGGGCGAGTCAGCAGATCAAAGAAGTACGAACTGCTAACGAATAAACTCCAATGAAGATTATTATATATAGAATAGAATTAAATAGAATAAATATATAGTATTGAGATTCTATGAAACATATAATAAGAAAAAGACGAAAAGTTTGTACACAATCGGAAATTACATATGCCCTTTTATGTCAAAT
This sequence comes from Trachelus iudaicus, assembly GCA_030142595.1. Classification (NCBI taxonomy): domain Eukaryota; kingdom Metazoa; phylum Arthropoda; class Insecta; order Hymenoptera; family Cephidae; genus Trachelus; species Trachelus iudaicus. Next base: position 10,331 of record JARQTH010000644.1, read on the forward strand.
GTCTGCTTACGAGAAAATCTTTGTATTCTTGGACATTGCTTATGCAATGACGCGTCTTGAATTATTAAGACGTCCAATAAGATACAGGCTCTTCACCTTGTCTTTACGTTGTGGCAGGAAAAAATGCTTGAAATTTATACACCGTTGATAATGACGATAAAAATGAGGATGAATAGTCGTTATACATATATACAATATAATCTTGTTTTATTTTGCAATAATTCCTTATGAAAATGCCAGTTTAGTAATTATGTAACTTATAAAAATGTTTGATAAAGATAATGCATCAATTCCATATAATTTACGTTATTCTTCATTCGGTAGGAAATAATGAGTTTTTTTAGAAATATTCGAAATGTTGCAGATATTCTGATTTTCATTTAATAAATCTTTTAAAGAGCTTTTTTGGATGGAATTTTATGTTTGTAAGATAGTAGTAATATGCGAAGAAACTTTCATCAGTGATTTTTAATGAAATGAAACTTTTCTAAAGCTCATTGAAAAAAACTCATTCTGAATTTTCCTTATATATGAAATTTTCTTTTCTCTAACAATAAATTTGTAATAATAAAGAAATTTATAAATTATCAAATAAACTTTGTTTTGTTCGACAGTTTAGAGTAGTCGTTCACATCTAACATAAGTGAATATCAAAGACTTTCTTTAAGAAAGTTGAATAATAAGGAACATCGGAAAAATTCATTTTTGACAAATTTAAGAGATATAAGGTAGCTGCTGTGTTAATTAAAATTGAAGATTAATATTTGCCATGAAAATATGTCGTTCAATGATATGTCTTTGAACGAGGTTTCAGTATTATTGACCGTTCACTTACAGAGATATGTGGAATTAAAATAGTGAAAATTTCACTATATAAATATACTTCATACGTTAAAACAGTTATATTCTTTTCCGAGATATCTTAGCTCTTAGGTGATGAAACTCCTTTTATACCGAAAATAACTACGATGATTAAAAAAAAAAGATCTTGAAATTTTTCGATTCCTATTTTACTGTTATTTAATCACTGTGATGTGGAAATTAATAATTGATTAATATCTGTGCTTCCACTTATCTCGAAAAGAATAGCTTACGTAGGAATTATGTTTGTGATGAACGATGTACAGGTTATTGACTCAAATAAGAATACTATTATGATATATAATATGACAGTGCTGATGCCGCCTTAAAAAAATTTTCCTCCGGAGCAGCTATAGATACAATTGCATTTCAACACGAATTCATAATACTGCCATCAAATTTTTATGTATTCTGGCATCAATATCCTTATTTGATATAGTGAGTAAAAATATGCATATACATGTACAACATAATAAATTGATACAATGAACCATTAATGCGGCAGTATACTTCTACTCAACGCTTAATCAGTGATTATCAAAAGACATCCAGGTTAAATTTGAGATCTTCAAAAGATATTAGGTAACTTTTGTGTTATACTAATAACACTTTCATCAAAGTATACCACATAAAAATCTAACTATTTGATACATTTTAGTGGAGCATTTAGTTGTGGATTCATTATATCTCATATTTTGCATTTAGCTTGCAGACTTTCTTTACTCGGAACTCTGACATGATCTTGGGTACCGTCAAAGTGGAAAGCATGTCTATTTTGTGATATGTCCTTCCTTAAATTAGAATAATTTTCTGTGATTTATGTTAGTCAATAGTTTTATAAAAATTAAAATATGATACAAAAAAGTGATCTTTATTTAGATGTGTCATAAAAGATATGTTTCAGAGTTCGGTAAAACTAAAGAATACGACTCCTTCTTGAAGTTAGCTGCGGAAAGTGACATTGGGATAAGGTAAAGAGTGAGGCTCGTTCGTCACTAGTTCCATCACGATCTTCACTCTTTACTTCATCCCAATGTTATTTAACCTAAGCTTTCCGCAGCTAACTTCAAGAAGGAGTCGTATTCTTTAGTTTTAGCCAGAATTCTTCTGGAGGATTTTGACGAAGATCATAAAGTTGCCTTCAATATGAGTTTTATAAAAGATCTTTTAATTTTGTATCATCTGGGTAAAGTAAATGGCCCCGGTAGTGATACTTTAAGAGCGACCGTGTCAGATTTTTGCTATTTATTCACACGTGATATAGCCAAACTGCAAACTAAAGGTTTCAACACGTGCGTTAAAGCCTTCCGAATGAGATTCACCTATTATACTAGTGAAACAATTTCTCTGCTACCGGGGTTTCTAACACTCGAGAAACACCCATGCCGTAGTTTTTGACTCCTACGCGTACCCCGTTTGTAAGCCCCTTGGGACAATTTATGACGCCTACGCAACTTATGAGGCCTGCGCGTACCCACTTTCTGACAGTTCGGAATATCCCCATACAAACGAATGTCAACAAAATAGCGACACAACCTGAATTATGTGACGCACTTATTGATCCCGTGAATTTGAAAAAATATCTAACCAAAAGTTAAATATTTTCTCAACTCATCGATAGTCTGGTTCCTGCTGAAGATGTTGACGCCATTTTTATGTCGTTTTATACTTACATGACGAACAAAATTTACAACGACGTAGCTCGTCGCAACTACTGCCACCGTTTAGCACTGCCGCTGCGGAGCCACTGAGACACGTGTAGCACTATTCACTGGTCAATTTCTACTCTAAAATATTTGATTTAAAACAGTGTGCTTCTCTAATAATATATAGTGAAAAACGTTTTTTAATCAGCCAGTAATTGAATTACTATTGGAAAAAACTGTATTTATGGCAGTCAAAATTATGACATCGGGATCACAATCTGGAACAGTATCACTAACTGAGCCGTTTACCTTATATTTTGCTCTTAGTTTATTGAATTCAAATGAGTCCTCTCAAGACTTAATACTACGAAAGATCGTTATCCAAGTCTCGAATAATGCCAATTCGTGGGAAGCATTTGTCCATGTTTCTCATGGTCAATGACCACAAGAGTATTCGATTTCGCAACGGGTACTACCGTACCATAGATATCATTGAAACTGCTAAGTATTCATCCGAAAGACTCGGTCTTCATCGTGCGACCTCTATGGCTTTTTGGTTCCATGAGATGCCCTCGAATTTTCATACGTTTCATCGGTTAGGAAGGACACTATTTTTGGAGCGATGCCAATTTGCCAAATAAATACAAATATTATGAATAAAATAAAATAAACTGAAAATTAATGAGAAACATAAACTATACTATACTACGCTAATGCGATTGTTTTTGTTTTATAAAAAAAATAATTCCCATTTTTTTATAAAGAAATATGAGAATATTGGTCTATTGCATGATGTATTGTATTCATGGATAAGTTCATTCCATAAGATGCGTTATTATACATGATTCAGTTTTTCCGTAGACTGTTCTACGCATCGGAAGATGGGCCAGCCCATGTAAAAACTATTTGCATCGGGCCTTCGCGGATGATGTGAACGTCTGGATGGTCATTGACAGACTAAACGTGATGAAGATACTGATTCTGCTTACTAAGAATTAGCCATTCATACAATATTCAAGATCCTCTGAAGGCTTGGCTATATAACACCCTTTTTGCGGATCTTGTGATCAGTCTTCTTGCCTATCTCGGGTGAAATAAATCATATTACAAACTTAGGTAACTTCTTAGACGTGTTAAAATTATATTTCGATTACTTATAATCTTCAAATTTTTAATCATCACGTAAACCAAAATAGGTCTAAAAATTATCAAAAATGTATTGTGTCAAGTTCGTCGTAGTATTTATAGCATTAACAGCCGGTATCATAGCGTTTCCGCAACAAACATCAAAATCCAAGAGACCAACGCCAATTTTCAAAGTAAGAATTTGCAGAATTTAAACCTATTTTAAAAAATTGAATTATCTAAAAATTATTAAATCCTTAACGTTATACGATATTAGATGCAATTATTTCTGTACACTGTATTTCTCCTAGAATAAATTGTACAATTTGGAACTTCCGGACAATGCTACCACTATTCGAGAAAATATTGTCGACACATTTTCCTGTAAAGATCGAATTTACGGTTATTATGCGGATATAGAGAACGAGTGTCAAATATTTCACGTGTGTCTACCACGTGGAAAAAGCTCAACCAGATGGAGTTTTATTTGCCCCGCCGAAACCATATTTAATCAGGTAAATTAAATAGTTTTATATGAAAGAATGTTTTATACATTTTTTTATTTTTATATATTTTATATAGAATAATTTTTGATATATTTATATATTTTTGATAATTTTAGGCAACGTTCGTCTGCACTCTCACTGAAAATTCAATACCTTGCGAAGAATCTGAGCAATATTACACATTAAACGAAGAAATTGGTAAAATCGAGAATAAAGAGCATACGAATAACACAAATGTACCGGAGTGGGAAACAGAAACGAATACGATAAAGCCATTTATAAAAACCACTCAAGACTCCCGACGAAAGAAAATTCAGCCTTGAATATTAATCCCAAAATCCATGAAAATAAATTAATCGCTTATTCATTACTAAATTCTATTGTAATAAAAGAGACAAAGGGACCAAGAGAAATTATTAAAAAGTTGGTGAAGATTAGCGAAATAAGTTATTTATGTTTCGTTTGAAATATAAAGCTACATTGTAAGAGTGCAATCATTAAAAAAACTTGTTCATTTGATGAATAACCATTAAATACGGCAATGTTAATCCTGTAGCAATTACCAGCGTGAATCCTATTGTGAATCTATTACCCTTTCTAATATCAAAGGGAAATACCTACAAAAAAAAGAAATAAGTCAAGAATTAATACAATTTTTTGATTATAAAATACATGGAGTATAGACGGTTAATAATTTTCACTTTACCTCATGAGATTGCTTCTCAGGGCCATGTTTTTTAATTATATTAGAATTATGACTTTTTCTTATAAAAAGTACATAGGACGAAGCCCTTCTCCTGAGCACTTCTCGACAAAACATTATTTTATTTTATCAGAATAGCAAACGTCGGGTATCGTACTGATAACAAATTTCCTGAAGGGCGTATAATTTCGCATTTGTTTATAACTGTTACCATAGATATTTACAATATGAGAATATTCAATGAAGCTTCGGTAGAAAATTGTTTATTACATATGTGCCATTTTTAAAGCAACAATTCACAACGGAGAAATTCCTAATGCACCACGTCTCGTCATATACATACATACATACATACATATTTCACCTACCACTAAATATAAATTTTAAAATCCGCAGAGAATCTCTCTATAAGCATGTTATGATAAACATCGTCGATTATCTTATGATTTCTTTGTACTCTTAGCTACATACACACATGAACAAAACACAGGACAAGTCATAAAGAAAAATCAGAATTATTCAAATTCTCGGAATACATAAATGATACAGTAAAGTGATTCTAATAATTGAAATTAAATCCAGCATTCTCCCAATACTATACTTATTTAAACCATATACAGAGTAGTTACAAATAGTACAGGCTCTACGTTACAAAAAATTAAATCTATTCCACCCTGCATATGTCACGCGACAGTTTAAATCCTGTACCAAAATGCTACATCTTTAGAGCCATGGATGCCAAGAGGGATCCATTCGGCACAAATTGTCATGGCTATTAGCAGCAGCGACCAGCGTACTAACTTTACTATCTGTTCCGTCGAAATTTGCTAATGAATTCAACCTGGTTACTATTGCCGTAACTGCGCGAGTCACCATGGTGATCAGGAGTTCGCCTTTCATGTCTGCTGGTGCTTGTAATACGTTTTCTCCGTCTTCTTGCTTTTTGTTGTGGTCGGCAATTACCTCGTCCCGTAAGATGGCTCTCAATATCGTGTGTACTTTGAAGGATGGTTGTACCAAGCAGCGTGCCGTTGCTATTGTACTTGCGGTTAATGGTCCAGATACACCTAATGAAAATGCAATATCTATAAGAAAAGATCTACTATCCCAATGACTAAAACAATTTGTTAAATGAGACTTTTAAAACCAAATTCGAATATTTACTTCATTTTTTTTAACAACTGTAAATTTTTAGGTAATTTTTTTTCCACGTTATATGAGCTTTCATGACTTTTATACACATATATATACTACTACTGACATTTATTTTATAAATTATAATATCGTAGTCGCCATTAAAAACGGAAAAATTCCCTGACTTTTCTCGGACTTTCCCTGACTGAAATCCAAAGTAATGCGAGTAATACAAGAGCCAAATTTCAATACTTTATTTTGATTTATTACGATTTCTAGCATGTGAAAAAATAGTTCTTTGAATATTGCTTCTTCTTGGAGAAAATTTTGTTTATTTTCGTTCCGCCCCTCATTTTCCCTGACCAATTCAAAAATGTCGTGACTTTTCCCTAATTAGCCTGACCGGTGAGGACCATGAATATGTTCCCACTTTCTCAGTAATTCTTCATATTACAGTTTTATAGCAAATAATAGAAAAATACAGTAATTCATTAAATCATGCCACACAGTCTTGGGACCGTTATGAAATGGAAGACTCCGTAATTCTTCGGTTACCCTTTAAAAAAATGTGATGTAAAGAACAATTGTTGACACCATGGAAAAGTGTAAATACTGAGTTTTCATAAAGTTTTTGTGTTAAACTTGACTAACTTATTATTTTCCCGGCCCTTATTCTATTCACTTTAACCAGTCCTTAAAAAGTCAGCAACCACATACGGAAATCTACATATATTCGAAGTGTCTCGTTACTGTCCGCATTTGCGTGTGTTAAATAATAATAATAATAATAATAATAATGATGATGATGATGATGATGATGATGATGATGATGATGATGATGATGATGATGATGATGATGATGATGATGATGATAGCGTCTTCATTGTCAAGATGTTACAGACAAACAGCGAGAATCAGGTGCATAGGTAACTGCTTCGCATTCTGACCCATGATCAATAGGAATCTTCTCGGAATTGCTTCCGGACTCGATGAAATTTCACATTTTTTAAACTAATACTATTTGATATTAGGCTTATTTTGAAAATTATCAACATATTGTATTTTATATCAACTGATTTTATGCTTGTAAACGATATAATATGATGGCTTAATCCAAATAAATTAACGAAGATTAGGGTTATTGTACTTCAGTTACAGTATCATATTCAAGCAATGTAATAGAAACGATTAGTTATCTAAAAACTATAAAATATTTCACAAACTGTAAGTTAGAAATATTTTTCAAAATTTGCTTACCTGTACTCGTTAAGAATTCCAAAATATTTGGGGTCAATCGAAATGGAACAGGTCTATTGGCATCCAGCTCTCCGGAAGTATCATCTACGTCAAATTTGAAATAGGCTATGTTTATTAAGCCAGAGTCTTGATGCACGTACATCATATCCGGATTCAGCCTAGTCAGGTGTAGAACATACTCAGCAAAGCAGGCCAGTGAAAGTTGCAGAGTGAACTAAAAGACAATAGCTTACTTAGGAACATCTGCTGTAAATATAACTACCATATAGTTTAAAAATACATCGTGTTTCCTACCATCTTTCTAAATGTCCAATAATCCGTAGCTGCAGGGAATGTCTTTACTGCCCAATCTCTAAGCATTGTCCTGGCCACCATCGTCGTTTGTACTTCCTTCAATATATCCCGCAAGACTTGGTGACTCGCCTGCGCTCCACGTGCCTGTACCGTAGCTAATCTATCATAGTACCTAGCAATAGGAGCGTCATGTTCTATTCCTAATTTAGCACACCCTTGCTTATAAATGTCCAAAAGAGACACTGAAGCTGGATTATCCTCCACAAGTCGCATCTGTGGTGAAACTGCAACCACTCTTGGAACTGTAAAGTGCAGAAATCTTCGAGAAGTTTCCTTCTGTTTAGCCAGGTAATGATTAAGCATTCTGAGTAACTGCAGCACACGTTCCTCGCGTCGCGCATCTCCCAGACCAGCGTCGTTCACTACCAAATAGGGATACAGCCGTCCATTGTGTCCTCGTATCCGTAATCTTCGGGCTGCTGTATTGTGCCGTTGTACGACTTCAACTCTTGGCATAAACCTTGCTATCCTGACATAATAATGCGAGTGTTTGGGTAATAGGAATTCGCCAGGTAGTTCTACCTCGGCTGTCTTCAAGCTGAAGTTACTGAGGAAGCGACATTTTTCTTCAATTAGAAAAGATTTAGGAAGCTGCTTTGTTTTTCCTTCAAGTATTTTAATCCATTTCTTAAGTTTACTAATCAAGTTGTGCAACAATCGCGCACCGGGAACAGTGAAATCGAAATCACTAGTAAACTGTCCTTTCATTTTCTGGAACACTGGATCCTGTACAGTCGCCTGTGCTCTACGTGCTAAAGATTCCGACGCTGCAGAGCCAAAAGTATTATTCACATTTTGAGATGAGGATATGTTTTCAATTCCAATACCAAAAGTAGAAACCAGCTTCTTCACAAAATTCAGAGTATGTGGTGTTATGGTGGCCTCACTGACAGCTCCACGATTCTCAAATGCAATAGCGTAACACTTAGCTAGTCCTTGTCTAAGTTGTCGTAAAACTTCTTCATACCAGGTCTCACGGAACCAGACCATTTGATCTACAATACCTTCAAGACTAGACAAAATGGTGGGATGTATGTCACGCTGCATGTGCATTATCTTAGAACAACGCCACATCGGTGGAGTAGCACGTATTGGTCCCGTTTCTGGAGCACCCTGCTGCTGCACGTTTCCAGCAACACGACCCTCTGCGCCGTCATGACTCTTTCCTGCTGCCAATTCAGCGCTCTTGTACCGTTCTCTTTGTTCTATTTTTAAAGTCAGGTAAAGGGTTCTTATTGAGAAGTAAACTGCCTGTGGGAACATTCTTCCTACCTGGCTGAGCAGATTTAATATAACATTACCCTCGTGTCGTACAAGGCACATCAACAGTTGTGGTATCCAAGGTAACCATTGAATGGGTGGAACGCCAACCGCATATTTATCAACAGCTTCCATTAAAGAAAATTTGTCATCGTCATAAGTTAATAGCCATAGCACCTTAGCCAGATACTTCCTGGACTTCGATTCATTTTGATGCCTACAAGCATGAAGGAAGCAAGTCATAGCAGAAACACCAATTGAAATCTGTCGTGCATCTCGTGTGAATATGTGTTCTAGGTAATCTCCCCAGAGTGCCCAAGCTTTGACCAGAGTATCATGGAGCTGTACTGCCGCCGAAAAGGCCTTATTCGCATCATCGGAACGTCCTATCTGAGATAGAAGCATACCCTTCAAGGCGTAAAACTCTGCAGTCATCTCCTTAGTGAAGTATTTAAGATTCGTTGATTCTATAACTTCCAGACCTTCCTGCAGTTCATTCTTCCCTGTCACTGAAGCCATTTGCAGATAGCACTTAACTTGTTGTCTTATCTTTTGAAAACAGTCCACAATAGGTACACTCGGTATCGTATAGATCCTTGATAAGGAATCTAAACAGACTCCAGATAGATTATGTTTCCTAGCAATCTTCCCAAAATGGATGATCGCTTGCGCCGATGCGTGAACACCCAGCATAGAATGATTCGTTGTTTGATCCTGTTGAGAATCGTAATGGCTAGAAATAAAGGTGTAATGATGTTGTCTCCAAGTGAAGATATCAGACCAGTGACTCAGATCATCAGCGATTACTGGTAACCGATTACGCCAAGTTTTCACAATAGCTTTCATATCATGGAGAGAGGAACTCCTACCATGCAGGAGACCTTGGTGAATTTGCATAGCCTCTTGCAATTCCATTATCTGTTGTGCTGCCTGTAACAATGGTAGATGAATGTGACTGACAATATGAGGTAGTCTGCGCCATTCGCGCATGCAAAGTCCGGAAGCCAGCTCGACATATCGTTCGACAGCAGTGAGATGTTGGTCCTCACTATGACAAATTGCGAGGAATCCACGGTAAAGGTTAACCTTCCAGGCCATTTCTTTAGGACAATTATGTTCAACTTGTGCTAAGGCCTCTTTCATCATTGTCCAGTTTGGAATGCGCCAAGAGCTCTCCAAGATAAGAAATGGGTTCTTCTCAGCTTTCTTACTTCCATAATCCAATAGCAAATCCCACTGATTAAGTTCCTTAGCACAGCGAACCCAATGCTCCTCCCAGAGAATAGTTTCCCGTTGAGTCTTGAAAGGCGCTGGTGTTGTAGCATAGTCTTGCTTAAATTTGGTCATTGCTACATCATAAGCACCTTGGGCCTGTTCGAAAAACCCTTGCTGCTCTAGTGCTGTAGCTTGCAGTGTCTCCTTGTAATGAGCATGTTTCTGCCAGAGACCAGACCACATATCTTCTTCACAAAGTAGAGAATACATATCGGATAGACTGTCTAACACTTCCGCATGAGGACTATTATCTGGTTCAAAATCATAGCAATCAGATTCACGTTTGTTCTTATACTGATTATTTCCAGTATCAAAGGCCATTTGCTCTAGACTGAAGGTCATTCTATGCCACAAATTGTGTGATCTACCTAGATACTTCATCAAGGCAGGCCTCATGGGTACTGGTGGATTGCAATGTGTCATGGCTTCAACAAATGTGGCTATAGCACTCGGATGACAATCCTTCTGTATCACATGAGTTCCACTACAGATAAAGGGCACCATTTCCGCAATAAGGGCATTGTGTTGGTGTTCATCCAGAATACTCCAAAGTCTTGGAAAAGTGTCCAACCAAACACGTTCAGCAAGGTTAGTATCCATGTGACACAGCTGCGCGGTGGCTACTAGCATTTGTTCTGTCCTAATTTTTCTAGCATGCTCCAAGAACTCTGCTTGTTTGGCAATAAGTTGTGTGAGGGTAGCTTTTCTCCCAGATGTTATTTCTTCTGGAACTGTAGCTGGATCCACATTCGACAAATCCATATCTAAAATATCATCCTTAACATCGCCTGATTCTGAGATATCTTGAGGTTCTTCTTTCACTGTCGTATAAATTACAAAGTTTTTATGCTCCTCGCTATCAGCCATATTTATAACTGATGTGACACTGGGTAGTAGTGTATCCTGATTAGCCATTTGTATTTGCGTTGTAGAATTAGCTGTCACCAATAGAAGCTCGATACATTGTTTTATCCAGTAGTGAGGTCCCATGGCGTCCCAACTCTGGCTACAAATGATATACAACAGTCTATCATGTAATCTTCTTCTCATAGATCCATCGAATACTTCAAAAAACTTGGCCCTAATATGAGGCTGTATACATCTCAATCCTGAAAGGAAAGCAGGTTCCAATTTTGATGTGAGTTCCGATGATTTCAATGTATCATCCCTATAAACATAATTGACCAATTCAAGGAATTGCCCATTAAGCTCAAGATCATCGGGGAACCGTTTTTCGACATACTGCATCATCTTCACGAGTAGGATAGACTTTTCTCTGAGGCTGGGTGCTTGATTTATTGCTATGGGGTGCTTGTTCTTCATCCATTCTTCCAACATTTTTGTTATGGCCTTCATTACTTTGATATCCTGAGTTTTTTCTATGAGCCCAACTAAAATAGTTCCTATGAAGGATTTACGCATCTCTACACCCATGACTACTACTCTATTCTTTACAAGATCCAAGCTGAGTATCAGAAGTTCACTGCCCACAGGATTGGCCTCAGTTTGAGTAGGATGCAAATGATCCTTTGCCATTCTGTGAAGAACTCTCATGAAAGGGGTAATCAGACGATCAATGTAGCTTTGATTATTTGTGCACGCTGCTTTGAGCATCATCAGAGTTCCAAATAGGGTACTGGGTGTTGCAGTAGTATTCTTCTCATAAGCTGCCAGTCCATCAAAGATAAACTTACCAACAGTAGTGTAGAGAGTATCAAGTTCTTCATATTTGGAAGCCACGTTAGAGGACGTGGGTTCAGTTGGAAATATTGTCATAAGTCGTGATAGTAGACCATGAACCAGTCTAATGACTTTAGTATTGCTACTGGCAATACATGCTCCCAAGCCTCTTTGAAGTGGTTTGAAACTTGCTAAAATCTGTTCTCGTTTCATTACCCCTAGTAAAAATGTCATGAGTTCCAATGCAGTGCATATATTCCCGTAGTTCGGTTGGGCATTGTCAACACTCGCGAAAACCTTATCCAGCCAGGCTAACTTTAAATCACAGGACTGCGGCCATACGTCTGGCTTCAGAGCCATTTTTAATAAAGTTACACATCTTCTAGAAAGTTGTTCTCCAGGGTTACCTTGAGTTGTAGTCGCATCATTCACTTGGCAAGCTAGACGCAACAAGAAGTTCAGAATAGCATCTGCATGAGCCCTTTCTATCGGTTTTGTTGCACCAGGTTCCATTCTTGGTGTAATTAGAGGAACTGTGGTATTGGCAGTAGCCGGTTGTGTAGCTAGGCGTTTATTCCCAGCAAGATCATCCTGGATTGGTCTTTTCACTGCTCCTATCATAGTACCTGTACCACCTGTTTCAACATTCTCGGCCTCATCCTTAATTCTGTGTAACTCCCACTTGATAATAACCTCAGCCAATTCAACTGCTAATCTCCTATGTTCTATAGTAGCGGTAGGGCTGAATCCTAATCTCTGAATGGAATTAACCATATGCTGAACCAAATGATGTCTCACTGGATAGTAAACCTTATAGTGCCTCACTACAAGTTGCAGTATATGAAACAACTGCTGCATAGAGTGTCCTTCCTCAACAATGATTTTTTTAGTCCAATGTGTAAGCATAGTGTTACCGTCCTCCATTCTAACAGGCATAGCAGGTGTAAGAATTTCAAGAGCCTGCCTAACAACATTCCTGGCTTCAACAGCATGAGCCTTCAGTAGACTATGGAATACTTGAAGGACGATCCTTTTGTGTATGGCAAACTTAGCAATAATGTGGCTTAGCAATAGATGACCATGATATCGTGTTGCAGGGTCAACGCAATTCTTCCCGAGGAGACATGGCCATGCAAATGTCATCAATCTTCGTAATTTGTTTCCTTGTCTTTTGTTAGTTACATCATGGATATGCTGGGAAGCCTGCTCCACCAGAAGACATGAAAATTGTAGCAAAGAAATTCTCACGCAATCAGCAGATCCGAAGGGATTATCTGGATCGATGATTTTACTGATAAAGACCGAAACCACGTTCTCTGGATTGTCTTGATAAGGCATTGGTGCGCCTCCGACCAATTTTACTCCCTCGCCCCGTTCAAAACTTGTGGCAAAACAAGGAATGATGATGAGCTGCAACACTTTAGCTTTCAACTCCTGTGACATATTATTCGTGGGAAAGTGTTCGACAAATCTAAAGAATGCACTTCGCTTCCATTCAACTGTGTATTCCTGCGCCACTGTATTTTCCAGGAAATCACGAAGAAACTGGAAATCCGGTATGAATCGGTCACAGGTTGCTCTCAATAGTTGGAAAAGCAGATCAATATCATTGGGATGATGGCCAAAATAATGCAGGAGAATTTTGACAATAAGTTTTGGTTCTTTCCAATGACAGAAATCCACACTATCGACTTTCTTATGTAAATTCTGATATTCATCGTTACACCAAATCTGCTTCAAAGCCGCAACTAGTTGACTCTGTGTAGACAGCCATTGTTCGTCAAATTTAATCAGGACCGAAATGATTCTTATAGCTTGATGTTGTAATTCGCTCTTCTCGGCGTGGCTCAAATTAGAATTTGTTTGAGAATGAGCGAGGAGCATGGTGATTAGTCTGCTGGTGTTATTATGCAGAACGTCCCTAAATGGTTTGCCGTCTTTGTGCTTTATTAAAAATTCTAAGTATCTGCTCCACTGTTGGTCCTTTATGTTGTTATCGTGAAGAAAAAGATTTAGAGTTTCTGTTGGATAGCGTAGCAGGAATCTCATTAGTGGGACACGGAAAGGGCTAGAAGCTTCAACCAATAATGATTTTTCTGTCTGCAAGACGAGTCTGCATAATACATCGATGAACTTCGGTGTGGCAGCTGGAATCTGATGAAATATCCCTATAATGGTGGCAATCTTCTGTTCATTTTCTCCTGATTTCGAAACGCCTTTATGGGCCTGGATGAGATTCTCTAAGAGTTTCTTTAAGTGTTGCAATAACTGTTCACACAAAGTGATGCTGAAGGTACTAGGAAAAAGTTGTGTCAAGTAGGAAAGGCGTTTTACACAGTTTAAACTGAGATTCCTGTGATCTCCTAGAGTTAACAGCATTGGTCGCATTATAGCATGTACAGATTCCATGTCAATTTGGAATCCAGCTATGAATTTCTGCATACATTCGAAAGCAGCTTCCTGTAGTTCTGCATTCTGTTTCTCTAAGGCTTTATAAAGAACGCCAAAAATCTTTTCTCTGCATGCAACAATGTAGTGGCAGGCAGCTAATGCTCTCAGGGCTGATTTTCTTAAAGGTATAAGATTCGATACCGATTTGTAACAAGGCAGCTTGTTTAGATTAGCATCCTCTGCTTCGCTTAGAGCAAGAAGCTCTTGAAAAAAGACTTTGTGTTCCATGATGGTTAAATCGATAGTAAATAATCTTGGGTTAAGAGTAGTACAGAAGGTGTTCCCATCCATAAGACCAATCTGAGCATTTGCTGGTTGATGTCTGAGCAGATGTTTCTTGGGAGGGATCATATCTGCGAGAACTTCCTTATGCGGCTCCATGACTTCTGTAACCGTCTTATTCTGTATTTCACCCAGCAGTTTTAAAGACGCCATGGCTTGTTCTCTAACCATAGAGTGGGGAGAAGTCACTTGTCGCACAAGTTCATGCGTTACTTCATAGAGGCTCTTATTATGTGCTTCTAATAATTCTGTGTTTCCATCTTGAATTCCTGGATTCACACAGACCCTTAGCATCTTTTCGAGGTTAGCTTTAGCCATGTCTATGGCACCGTTTGACACTTCTCCTGTAAGATCCATCATAACGAACATAAGTGCTTTAAGAAATACAAACAAATGGTTTAGAACCCACTTCGTAGCCATTCTTTCGAATAGGAATTTTATTGCTATACATCCACCTAATTTTGCGTACCACGCCCTCTCGTAGCATAAAGAACACATTCTCTCTGCAAGATATTCCATCAATGGTAACTGACATGCACGTTCCTTAGTACCAAGAATATTTGTAGCAGTTTCCAGTATCAGAACTAATGCGAGATGTCCAGGTTTACAAAGCTCCTTTTCTTCATGACCCATAATCACGGCCAGCGCATCAATAAGAACCAGTGAATCCTGTCCTTGAATTCTAATTGGTCTGCCAGTCAAGTAAAATGGTCCGGCTTGCTGGGCAATGGCCACCATCGTATAATGTCTAACAAGTGACACCATGGTGCCTAAGACAGAATGCCTGAGTTCCTTAATAGCTGCAGCTACGAATAATCCAGTCAAAGCGGTTTGTTGTACATTTCGGGCTACGATATCAGGACACTTGTAATGTGCCCCTTGTTGATGTAGTATTTTCCTTTCTTTGAAACTCGGATGCATGAAGAGCTTATAGAGGGTTAATCTATCATCATCCAGCTTAAGTGAGGCGGCTAGATAACAGTTAATCACTTCCCAGCACTGCCGACGGTAGAATGGATCAGTTGAATTAGATTTAAGTGCTGTAAATGCTGTTTCAACAACCTTTTCCACAGAAAAATCAATAGGTTTCGAAGGTTCTTGAAAGTAGGCAATAATAGCTGGTGAACTTGTTTCTCGATCATTGTACTCAAGTTTCTGTGGTTCGATCATCATTTTTCGATTTCCACCCCCGAATTTACCAAGCACTCTGAAGGCTACGTGTGCCACTTGATCAGTAGGATTTCTAAGTGTTCTCCATAGAGCTTGCATCAAATCAGCACGTACTGGCTGAATATGTTCATAAAGAAAGTCCGGTTGCAGATTATCTACACAAAGTTCAAGAGTACGTAAACCTTGACTGACCAGAGTATGACTTCCGTTGAGAGCAGACACGAGGGGGTCCATAAGCATTGGCAAATAAGGAAGTAGAGAACTAAGACGCACTGGTACAGTCAAGCACAGCTCAACAAATAAATCCTTCATATGTTGCTTATGTAAACCTGACTGAAGTCTATTAAGACCTTCCAGTAGATTTGGGAGTAATGGTAAGAATTCTTGGTACAGAAGATCATGGGAGCCACCTCCAATAGATCTAAAGAGAGCGCGTAGTAGTAGAAAATAATTATATGGTTCCTTAGCAGACATGGCGAGTTCCATAGAGCGATTTACAATTTGATGGAGATGCGGTCTCAGCATGTGCTCATTTTCGGCTGGAAAAAGTGAGACACTTCCAAAGACTAACTTGAATAGTCTTAAATATAAATTACTCCTTTCGACATTAGATCCCATGTCGTCCATTCTTTCCAGAAGATACTCCACGAGAACTGTGGCGAATATCGGTGAGGTCGTTGGATTGGCCAGAAAAGAATTGCCTACAATTTGAAGGGCACAGTTCTTGAAAATGCGTTCCACCATGTAGTCTATAGTCGTTGAGAATATTTCTTGAAAAGTCTGAGGATTCATCATTGAAAATACACCACTGAAATGCTCCAAAACTTCTTTCTCTTCCTTCGTCCTTACTGTTTGTGGCTGTGTTGGTCTTCCCGGTTGAGTGATGACACCCACAGCTGGAGGCCCTATTGTATAAATATCAAGTGCCTGAAGGGCCCACTTTACTAGTCTAATAAAAACAAGCGTCTCTTTTGGTTGAAATTGTTTCGATTGCGCAACTTCACCTGATTTGCAATTAGCACAACCCCATGTGATAGTTTTTACACCGCACACCAAAGTTTTGACAAGACTTCTATAATCGGCCACGTTATAATTCGTGGCTTGTGAAGCTGGAAAGCCAAATTTTGTCTTGCCACAATCCTTATCATCGTTCAAATCTGTTATGCTTTGCTTAATATCTTCTGTTTTAACTTCCACTCCTGTCATCGTTGGCTGCTTCGTCTTATTCAAAAGAACAGGCATTTGAAGTTTCGTTATTGTTTTAAACTTAAGCACGAAAACTTCCAGCATTCTCATTAGCAATTCTCTTCCCTGATTACTATTCTCTGCATCGGATCTCTGTCTAATGCATTCGACCAGATTTAAAAGTAACTTGCATGACATTGTCTGTATAGTAGTGGGGAGACTTTGGTCATGTACATTTTTGCTAAACAGATGAACAGCTCTAGCCAAGTCGCTAAGTGGTAACAACTGTCTAACATGGTGAACCAAATCGGCTAATGTTGAATATGCCAAAGGTCTAAGTGATTCATGGGTAGTCCAACCATGCCCAAGAAGTACATCTTCGTCAAAGAGCCTTTCCATATGTGGAACAAACTTATTACGTAAATCAGTTGCTAGAATATGTCTGGCAGCTATCAATAATTCTTTACGAAGATGAGCAACTTCCATGGGGCAGAGTGTTAGCAATCCCAACATTCCTTTAACCATCATAGTACTGTGTTGAGACACAACGTCCTGATAAATTCTAATAATGTAAGCCAGGAAGGATAACGTCTTGATCTGAGCACCCATAAAATCTACAAAGACTTCTTTGTTGAAACCAGGAGATGCCCTATGCTGAGGACTTGGTTGTAACGTAATAGTCGTCATAATTAATGGTATAAAATCAGAAACATCCTGATGCACGTTCTGCTTATAAATTTGATACATGAGGACCACTATTATTGGGAGTTCCTGCAGTACTTTCAAGGATAAGACTGCTTTTGGAATAAGATTATACTGAAATAAAAAATAAAATTATATACTATCTATTTTGTAGCTGTTATCTTACTTCAAGTCCTGCTTACAATCAAGAAGATAAATCTTACCGTGACGACAGTTCCATCAGCAGCTTTCTTCTCACTTTGAATAGCAGTAATTGTGAACGTCTCTTTCAGCAGAGCCTCTATATTTATTTCTGATAAATCTTTCACCCGTAATGGTGGTCTGGGCTCGAAAATCTTTGGCAAATGCTTAGGCAATTCGCTATATATTGACTTAACAAATTGTAGAAAATGTTGAATCTATTAAAAAAATATTATTTCCGAAATGTACTAATTGTAAGTTTATCGGTAATATGAAATTAACTTTG
Organism: Trachelus iudaicus; assembly: GCA_030142595.1. Classification (NCBI taxonomy): domain Eukaryota; kingdom Metazoa; phylum Arthropoda; class Insecta; order Hymenoptera; family Cephidae; genus Trachelus; species Trachelus iudaicus. The sequence goes on from JARQTH010000644.1 coordinate 28,388, forward strand.
TTAACAAAAACATAAGATATTAACCTCAGGATTGAATGTTGGTCTGTACTGCTTATGTAATTCAATTATAATCCTTAAGCAGACAAGTATGTTCTCTTCGTTTTCAGTTTCCAAAAGTTTCAGCATCAAACTTAAAATCTGCTTCACGTAAGGTCTCAAGTATTCATTTGTAGGTAATCTGTGTATCATCTCCAGGATGAGTTTTCTGACTTGCTGGATATTATATTCTGATATAAAGTGAGGTTCGCCATCCTGAAGTATCTTCAAAAAAATCTTCATAAGGTGGTCCAAAAATGCTGGATATTGAGAAGAGCACATAATAACCTGAAATTTAAAGTCAAATACATTCCTCTCCCAAACAAAAAATCACTAAATAACATGCTATACACCAAAATAGAATAAATAATGTACCTCAAAGTTCTCTGACAGTTCCTGAGCTGCCTTTAATTTTAATTCATCCTTGGACCCAGGATCAGCAAGCATGGTCACGTAAGACCGATACGTATTCATCTGGGTTAGCGGATCCGGTGGAGCCATGTTGTTTCAATTAATCTCGTACTCTTTTCTGATTAAAAATTATTTATCTATAAATGAAATATTTTAAATATAATTTCAACCACAATTTAAGACATCCTACGCAATACAAGACACCTGAATAAGCTACCATAATTACTAGATACCTGTCGCCATTATATCAGAAAGGGCACGATGATAAATGATGGGATTAATTAAAAGCCGTCCGAAAATTCACGATAGGTGTTGGATAGAATCAATGGAGCAAGGACAGACCTACTAAGCACAGTAAACAGTCCTTAGCAACCGCTGGGAATAGTCATACCTAATTTTTAACCCCAGAGGTTTTACTCATTCTCCAGTCGCACTTTGTGGCTAGACTCATACTTGCACTTCATAGTTGGAAAAATTATAATTCACATATAAAAGAAAACGTAATTCAAAATAGTTAGAAAATGATTTATCATTTTATGAGAATTAAGCAATACGGGCGTTGCGTCAAGAAGTAAAACTGTATATTTTTAAATAGTGCTGTTCAACATGATATATCTAACTTAACAATTCTCAATTCTTTTTTCTGCGGCCATCCTCCTTTCACTCTCCCGCTTTTTGAGCATAGTGTTATGAAGGGTGAAAATTACAAGAAGTTCTATTCGTTCATCTTATAAGACATAAGAAGGTATTTTGGGTAGATAAAATAGCAAACCTCTACCGTCAGGCTGGCAGCGGAACACGTAGAGTGTCGTGAAAAGTGGCTAAGACAATGCAAGTAAGACGAGTGCCGGAAGAACACAAAGTTTGTTATTAAAAACCCAACATTAAGATAATTTTTTCAAAATGGATGAGAAGACTATCGACTCAATTTTCGCTGGATCATTAAAATCATTACCGCCAGTTAGTTCGAAAATCGTCAGAATATTTACCAGCTCCACTTTCACTGGTAAGACATCAGGTGTATTTAAACCGGCAAATAAGGATTCTTTTTTTTCTTTCTACTTTTATGTTAGACACGACAATGGAGAGGAACACCCTGATGGCTCAGTGCTATCCTAAGCTTAAGGATTATTGCCGAGAAAAGCATGGATTAGAATTTCAGGTAACTTCAAATTTGTGTATGGCATTTGTTTCTAATTTTTGCAAAATTTTGGATTGCGCATTATCATACAAACTTCAGAGTTACATGATAGTACCTTTACTTTCTATCGTTTACTCACATTAGCATATTGACCTTGAGAAATTGATTTTGTCGTGTACCAGGTACCGAACCGCATTAAACATATATGTTCGCATATACGTAAGCTCCAAAATGTTATACAGGACAAGAAATCATTAAACTCATTGTTCGTAGGTGGTAGACATGCGATGGGGTGTGCGTGACGAAGCTACTGATGATCATATGACAACTGAACTATGTATGAGAGAAATTGAAAATTGTCAAAGACTTTCCATGGGTCCAAATTTTGTTGTACGTTGATATTTTTCTCGTGATAATTAATCCTTCCAAATTTACATCATTTATCATGATTTTTTAGGTTTTTCTGGGTCAAAAATATGGATATCGTCCAATACCGACGTATGTTTTGAGCTCAGAATTAGAGATGTTGAGAACAGAATTAGAAATGCAGGGTATGGATGTAAGTGTTCTTGACACTTGGTATAAAAAAGACAGCAATGCTGTTCCGCCAACTAGCGTCCTGCAGCCAATTTCCTCTATTCTCAAGAACTTTAATAACAAAGTAAGTTGACCGAGAATAATGATATTTCAAACAGAATTTTTCTATTTTTGTCGATTGCTTTAGAGAATACCAAAACTACAACAAGAAGATCAAGCTATATGGTGGGACACAATGACAAAGATGCAGAAGCTCTTTCGAAAAGGAGCACAGTCTTTGTACAATTCTGGAAAATTCGATAAGGATACGATGCATAATTACTTCATGTCTGGTAATAATGATAAAATTATTTGTACATTGATAAAAATTAATTCTTATGAAACATATATTATTTTGAATATAGTAACGGAGAGAGAAGTCATTAATGGTATACTTAACGTAAAAAATACAAAAAATCATTGTTTGGCGTATGTACGTTACATAAACAATATCAATCTCCAAAATCTACGAAAAGCCAGTCTTTTTCTGGATATCGTTAACAGAAGTTTGGATAACGAAGCATCCCGACTCTTGGCAGATCTAAGAGATGAAAGATTGCCAAATAAAATTGAGAGTGCCAATTTACAAAGGTCGGTTAGGAATATTAGAAAAAAATCTGTATGCATAGACACTTAAACTATAAACCGTACTATTGTCGCTATTTCAGATATACAGTAGAGTGGATCGGAAGAGAAGGTTTGGATCCGGATACTCATGGCGAATATCTGCAGCATTTTATAACACACTTTTATAGAAATATGGTGAAGCTCGTAGACCGAGCGATGAGAAAAGAGGATAGCTCTGCTCAAGGGCAGATAATAACAGAAATTTTACAACATCTGCACGCCTGTAACAATTCTGTTAAGGTGTTTTATGGTCGACAAGATACTTTGGAGAGGATTAAAGATTATATGCTACAAGGTGACAATGACAAGCCCTTAGTTCTCTACGGTGAAGGAGGTTGCGGTAAAACTTCTCTGCTCGCTAAAAGTGCAGGACTGACAAGCAGCATTTGGTTGGCTACAAAGAAATCAATAAGTGTTATTAGATTTCTTGGTACAACACCAGATAGCAGTGCCCTGACTCCAACTCTTATTTCTATTTGTCAACAGGTATCAAAATAATATCATATACTCTTCTCATTTACTTTATTCAAAGTTTAAATAATCATCCTTGATTATAGATCTCTTATAACTTTATGCTACCCTTTGAAGAGATTCCTGATGATTTGGTTCCACTAACAGCCCATTTTAAACACCTGCTAACTTTGGCCACGGCTGAACAACCTATACTGTTATTTCTGGATAGCGTTGATCAATTAACCGGAGTCCAGGGTAACAAGTTGTCATGGCTACCAACCAGATTACCACAAAATTGCAAGGTGTGAGAACAAATTAATTATTTAGCATTAGGAAGAAATACATCACTCTTGAAATTTAAGATGATCCTGTCCTGTGCTGCTGAGGAATCCAATCCAGTAATATCCAGAGACTATTATTTACTGAGACGAATGATAGATACCGAAGAAAGCTTCATAGAAGTCACCGCACTTGGTGAAGATTTAGCAATGGACGTAACCCGAATGTGGATGAAGACAGCTCATAGGGACTTGAACAATTATCAATGGCGACTAGTCGCCAACGCCATAGCGAAATGTTCTCTACCAATTTTCGTAAAATTGGTATTTGCTGAGATTTGCAGATGGAGAAGTTATACCAAACCGGCTGATACTCATTTGGCCAGTACAGTAATGGATAGTATAATGATGCTGTTTGAAAGAATTGAAAAACAGCACGGAAGAATTTTAGTATTCCATGCTCTGGCTTACATTACAGCAGCAAAATCGGGCTTGTCTGAATCAGAGTTAGAAGATCTGATATCATTGGACGACAAAGTCCTAGACGATGTCTATCAGTATCACTTGCCACCAGTCAGGAGGATTCCTCCTTTGCTATGGACCAGAATTAGAAACGATTTGCCAAATTACTTAAGCGAACGTGAAGCTGATGGTGTCAGTGTACTTAACTGGTATCACAGACAATTTCGCGATACCGCCAAGGAAAGATACTTTAAAAATATGAATATGGCAATGTACTTTCATTCTATGATTGCGGATTATTATCTTGGTATTTGGGGTGGCGGAAGACCTAAACCTTTCAAATATACAGAAATTCAAAGACATAGATTTAATCTAACTGACAAAGAGGGTGTGGCCGATAGAAAGGTTCCGGAGCAGCCATTGGCTTTTTATTCAAAGGAGGGCAAGATTTCGAGATACAATTTGAGAAAGGTATATTTCTTTTACAATAAACCAATCTAAAATAGGAATAAGTAAATTATGGTCAATTGCAGTTTGGTGAATTGCCATATCATTTAGTAAGGGCACGCAGATTTAAGGACTTGTTTGAAAACGTATTATTTAATTACCAATGGCTCCATGCAAAATTGAGTTCCTGCCCGCTCCAGGCCGTCCTCTCAGACTTTGAGGATGCCTGTAATAATATCGACGACCAGAATTTAGTAAGGTAATTGCACTGTCTTATGATGAATTATATATAGCTCATCTATAGTAAGGTTATTCTTTTTACTTTGCTTTACAGAGAGCTGATGCTAGTGGCAGATGCACTGCGTCTAGGGGGAGCAATCCTAGGAAATCATCCAGATATGTTAGCACCTCAGTTGGTGGGAAGATTGTTACCAGAAATTGGTTGCAATATTAATGTTCGCATGTTACTCAAGGCCTGTGACAATGACGGAGCCAAAGATTGCGCGCTGTTGCCACTTTATCATTGCCTTCATACACCAGGAGGACCCTTAAAGGTATTATTATAAGAATTAAACTAAAAAAGGAATTGGGTACTAGCATAACTGCTTTTCAGTATTCTTTAGAAGGCCATCAATTCGCAGTTTTTGGATTTTGTTTGACATCAGACTACAGATATATAGTATCCATTTCCAACCGGTTTATAACGTGGGATTTAAGTACGAGTGACATGACGAGAGATGTCAATCCTGGCATAGAAGGAATCATGCAACAATTGGTTTTAAGTCCAGACAATAGATATGCAGCCGCATTTACTACGAATAATCAGGTAATTTTCAATTAAAAAAATAATTATAGGTATTTCATTTATTATTATTCTTCATGCAGATTGTGGTTCTTAATACACTGACGAGTGAATTCGTCATTATAAATAATCCTATACCAAATGAAGAGCCTGTATATGGAGTACATTTATTGAACCAGTATGTTTTCATATTTGGAAGGATGGGCTGGTGTAAATTTGATCTTCGGGGTAACCTCCTAGGAAACAACACAAGTCCTGAGGATTCCAATCAATGGCCAATTCTATGTACGATTTATAAAACCCCTGATTTGATGTTTGATTATTGAATTATTATTTCTGTAATAGATGTGGAGTATACAACTCTGGATGACTACAGGATTGTTTTTTGGTCAGGAAATTTAGAAGATTCTTCAATGCTTTTACATGCATACAAAAAAAAAGGTGCACTGGACCCCTTCCATTTTCACAGGTAAAATGAGCAAAATAATTAACCTTACAATGGTGATGCGTCTGACAGACCCAATAGATGTAAATTTCTTATGACTGGAAAGAAGACTCACTGGCGGGTACATAGAATATTCTGAAAGTTTTTCTGAAATTAATATTTCAGTGCAATGGTAATGACCAACGATAAGAAAACCTTGTACGCCTGTACTATGAAAAATGATTATCGTGTGATTAAATACACCATTGATGAAACTTCGTCTTATTGGGAGAATACTTTGGAAATGCCTAGAGCTAATAACGATGAGGTCGAATATTTACTTCAGCTAAAGCTCGACAAGGAGGAGGAAACTCTTATGGCTACTTCTGGCAATGGTTTTGTTATATGGTTTCTGGAAACCAAAAGTGAAGCTATGGTACTGATATTACCCAACGGCGTCAGGAACATTAATACAAGAATGCTCTGCTCAAATTCCATTATGGTTAGTGGTACAAAAAATTATGCTGTGGCTGGTGTAAGGTAAGAACTTAAAATAAGAATTGTATTAAACCCATTATTAACAAGAAGACTGAAGATTGTATTAAGGTGATCTGAATAAACTTGTAGAAAAAATTTATACGTTTGGAGTTTGGAAACTTGTGAGCTGGTTAAAGTTCTGGATGCACACTTTGCAAGAATTATACAGCTAGAGGCACTTACAATTGGCAATTGGAACAGCGTCATAACATCTAGCATTGACCGAAATGTTAAAGTTTGGAATATTAACAATATTTTTGAACAAGTTCACGTTATTGACAGGCACGAACTACAAATAGATTCCATAAGGTAATATTTACAAGTTGATTCGTAGAAATATCGTAATATTATTACGATATATGATAGTTTAGCAGAGCACTGCAATTTGGCAGCTACAGTTACAAGAGGATGTGTCGGTGTATGGGATTTACAGTCGGGAAAACTGATTTCAAAATTGGCAGACAGTCCATTAGGTGCAATAGTTACTCACGCGTGTATCACGCATAATGGCAAGTATGTGAATTCCATAAATAAGTTATGTTTGACTAGATTTACTGCAGATTAAAAGATAATACAAATTTTGCCTAGATGTATAATATCTACGGAGTCAGGTAATGTCCTTATATGGAATAGGATTACAGAACAAGTTCTGTTTAAAGAAGAACAGCCAGGTATCAGACAACTTAGTTTAATACAAGACACTTCTAAGTTCTTGACGGTATCTAGATCAAGTAATCCTCCAGGAGTTGAGAGTGTTCGAACAACAGCAACTCTTGTTGTTAGGAACATTCCAGGTTTGCACAGTTTTTAAAACCAAAAAATTCACAACATACTAATGTGTCAATTTTATAGATGGTATAACAATATTTTCCTTGGAGTACCCTGTGAGAAGTCATACTGGAACACCCTTTAGACAAGTTGTAATAACATCTGATGGATCACATTTAGCTGTTCCAGCAGCTGACAAGGGTAATAGAGATTGTGTAATAATTTACAGTGCAAAGACAGGTTTGCTGATCAGCAAGTTATCGATAAAAATACCTGGATTTAAAGTAAGGAACATGAAAATTGTGTAATAAGTTGTGTTGTATTAATGATATTACAAGTACTTTATATTTGATCTGACGTGACAGGATATTGTTAGCATTGTTCCTATGCCAAACCGAGCTCAGTGGATTGGCATAATAGGCTCTGATAAAGGCAGTATTATGGATATAAATAAGAAGAAAATAGTCCGATCTATACCAAAATGGAGTGGAAATATCAGTAAGGATGGAAAATACACTTTGTATGCTCCTAGTAGGCAAGTACATAAAATTTAGATTCTATTAATTCTGCTGACAAAAAGTTAAATATTAATGTTCATTGCCTTAACAAATCTCATCTATTGCATTTTTCTAACAGGGGTGGACTTGAACTTATTGAATTAAAAAAGGGTACTACAGTGAAAACATATATTCCCAAAGTTGCAGAGGGTGTATTCACTGTAATTTGTATGTTTAACCGTACTGATGAATATGTATTATATTATCACAGTGGCAGAAAGACTATAAGAGTTTTTCGGTACTGGAAATATTTCAACTAAAGTCATCATCCGATATCAGACGCGTTTATTGATAGATAATCCATTAAAGTAAACATGGAAAAATATTCTCTTATTATATGGACCACAATGCATCAACCTACCCGTCTGATTTCGAATGATAGTTATAAACATAGACATTATCATAAAAACAGTAAGCATCAATGCTACCGTTATAGGGCATCAGACTGTGAAATGATAGCAAACTACAGAGTTCAGGCAGAACTCAGTGCTATAGACAGTACATATGACGGTAAGGGTATTGTTTTAGGTACTGTTGATGGCTGTGTATCCGTCTTAGCTATAGCAGATCCTCAAAAATCTGATATGAAGGATTATCTTGCAAATCTGCCTTCAAGAGATGAACAGGTAATCAACCAATTTTAAATACATTGTAACGAAGCCAATTAGCAGAATATGAACAAAATTATAACTACATATAAATTTAGTAGTCTTGCACAAAAATTTAATTATCAAAAACGATCGCGTAATCATGAACAGAATATTTTCTTCAATACAAAAGTAAAGGTTAGGGCGGCATTTTTCCAGCGTGTAATACGCATAAAGTAGACAATATATCCTATATAAGCAATTGTACGTAAGTACTGCACGACAATTAAGTGATAATTAGTTATGATATGATTATTGATCAACTCATAGCAAGCAAAAATTAACTCACCAGCATAATGGTTAGAATCTCGTGGACAGATCGAGGCTACTGTTTTTCCATATGCAGTACACTTGTTCTCCGTAATGTCACATTTTTATCAAGAGTTAAAACGCGCACGTAAAATTATACACCATTCTATTAAAAACAAAATATTTCGGAGAAATGGTAAAATTTCAATACGCAATGTCAAACTTAAAATATTCGACAACAGCGGACCGGTAATTTGCGTTTTACTATCGTTTATACAGTTCGCATTATACATAGGGACCCTAGACCAGTCTCACCACTCCTACCATAATTCAACATAATGCGCGAAATTTAAAATAACAAAAAATAAATTTAATTATCGTGCCATTTCAGTGGAAACAGAAAATGGAAAAACAAAGAGCCGCCACAAAATTCAAAGCAGCAGCACGAATTGCGCGTGTAACACATGATCTGGCAAACACTGTAAGAAACGTAAATGCCATATCGGAGGACGCAGAAGAAACGGATGATGAAGCAGAGTGAATAAGTTTCTTTCAAAATAATGTCACCGAGGGAATACTGGTAAAGAAGATCAGTCCTCGTATATTCTGTTTCTGAAATTAAACCTATGGTAGACGAGCCCCCTCCAGAACTTCGATCTGCTCCTGATTGAAACATATTTTCGGTGCCTACTAAGCAGGCTCGATAACTGTTAGACAGAAAATTCCATCCGGCGGGGATCTTTATTAGTCGTTTTTCGGTGTAACTGCTTTAACGGTAGAACGATTAATAGACATATGTCTGTATTAATATATAATACATATGTACGTACGGCATATAAAGCATGTAACTAGAAATACTTTACAATGAATTAAAAAATAAGCAAACAGTAAAAATGACTATTAAAGGGTAAGTTATAGAGACGAGATTATGGAATTTATATTATATTTATTTGTGTCTTTTCATGGAGATGTTCTTTATAATTTTTCATTCCCTTCGGCAGGCGCAAGACGCGTTCGGGCCACACGAGAGCACACATGCGGTGTTATATCTCTAAATTACACGGGATCAAAACGTACTATGTAACCCTCACGTGAGCCAAGCGATTATTCTATTTATTCAAAAGACACTTGTTATTATTTATATATTCATTTCGGCATGCGTGAGGATAAGCTCTATTGTCGTTCTACACGTGTTACCTCGCACTCGAACACGCCTCGCGCGATAAAATTTCGCGTCTCGCGCATTAGCCTTGCCATTCATTCGATCTATCACTTTACCATCCTATCAGCATATACCATTTTACTCTTCCCCACTGCCATGATTCACTAGATACTCCGCCTCTCTCTCTCTCTCTCTCTCTCTCTCACGCACGCACGCACGCACGCACGCACGCACGCACACACACACACACACACACACACACACTTCCTTTCTTGTTTGGGTATTTCCTTATTGAATACCCTTGCACCATTACCCATCCTGTATGTGTTGAGAAGCATTAAATCTCCAGTATCTTTCATAAACAAGTGAAAAGGTGACTTGAAGAGATTCGACTGCTCAATTTCTAAATCGTGGATCATTAATCGTTATGTCGCGGTAACGACAGCCGTGTACGCTCATCAGAGGGACGCTATCAGGAAGCGAAGATGACCAAGAATCCCGCGAGCAACTATAACGAAACCATTTAACAATCTTGTGCTGCGAAATGTACGAGAAATTCGAGCCGCTTCATACGGGACAATTGGTGGTTTTCATTCGCGTATCTCGTAATCGTTTTCACCCCCTGATTATTCACTTCCGATTGATTCGAAAAAAACCTGCATAACGCATTCGTAACAACATACCACTAAAAACTAGTGTGCACGCATGCATACGATCCTTATACCGATGAATCCATATTGGTGAATCCGACGAACATTTTTTCGGGTATTCATTTTTTTTTTTATTTTGTCGATTCTTTCTTGTTTTCATTATTAAGTCGTGCCAGACAACTATGAAATATGTTGTGGTCTCTTGGAAAATAACGACTGAACTGTATTACAGAATGATACTATCTTGCAAATTCATTTTTTTTCCATCACATTCTCTGTTTTCGGTTGGGTCGATCTGATCGCACTTAGCACGATACACTTACCTAATTCTTTTTATATTGGATGCATTTCTGTTATTCATATTTGCACTTCCTATTCGAATGACCTTCTGGACAAATTTTTTCCCTCCCACCTCTCCCATTCTTGCCTACCAACCTTAACCCCATTACATCCCATCCCATCGAATTTCGTCTCCATGCCCTCTTTTCTCAGCATCTTTGCCTCCTCAAAACTATTTCAGCTCTCCTTTGTCCATATTTTCATTTATTAGCAGTGACCCTCTGGGTTTTTATTGCGCGCTGCTACCTTTCTGCGTCTGTCGCTGGACTTGCGGCGGTTGTTGCTGCGTTTCCGCTGCGGCAGTATCTTTCATATGTTTTTCCACCTAGAACAAAGAATGTAAAATTCCTTGAACGATTGCTCATGAAATAACAGCGAATAGATACTAACCACTTTTTTCACGTGAGTATACGCTTTAGAGTCCTTATCACCCTGGACATTTTCAACTTTGTATGGTGGTATTATAGTGACATTGTCCCAAACTACAATGTTTGGGCCGTTCCACGTTATCTCTTGGATTGTTTTGGAAATAGCAATGAACAGTTTCTGACCCTCAGGAGATACTCCCGCCTGCAGAGCTTTTACCATCCTCTTCTTCTCTTCAATCTGATTACGTACCCGTGTATTTAGCCTTTGTAAATTAAGGCTCTGTGGTGGTTCATTCGATATGGGACTAACTTCCCTTTTTACTTGGACGTCAGACACCAAGGATAAATTTACTATGTGCACATCGTTCAGTGATGCTCTCCCACTAGATGATGGACATTCTGAGAGTATCCCATTAAGGACAAATTATTGTAAATATTTAACATATTTATCTATGATCATGCTCCTCATACAGTCCAAAAATAGCTTATGGTATGTAAATAAACTGTTCATAGTATCCAAAAAAATCTACTATCCTATCATCTTTAACTTACATATAATATCAAATCAATCAGATCAGAACCTAATTAAAATAATATAATAAATAATTTTTTAAACTATTTGAACAAGTGTAACCGGCGCCTCACAAGCACTTAACCAATCACTATACACACATTGTCTAATGGCCTGACGAAACTAACCTGACTTCGATTATAGAACATGTAAAACATAACAAACGACAGAAAGTCGTAAATAAAATTATGACTGAAAATCACATTAGCCTAATATAATGTAAGCAATTAATGAATCAAAAAATTATAAGCTCTCCAAACAATAGTTATTTACACCCGTAGTATCCTGGTGATGTCGAGTACACGATAGGGAGGTCGCCCGTAGAAAGACTCTTTTGCGGTCAAGCGATTCGTGCGAATACGTGTCAAAAGGATACTTAAAATCAGCATTTTTGTTTGTGGATCGAACGCCAAAACTTCGCCCTCAATTTCCTTGTTGTAACACGTTTTACAAGCCACCGTACTCCCAATGCTGAAGCAATCGCTAACGCCGGCCATTTTTCACTACAGAATCTAGCACACGCTATCGCCACCTGTCGGAACCACGGTCGTCGTAACCAGTCCTAACATTTCACTTCTTTTGTAAGCGCCAGGCGATGTCAGCTCTATGGTCCGTATTAAGTGCTTTCCATTTGATTTGTGTCGCCGCGTGCCGGCGACACAAGTCGACTCGGGAAGACTCTATTAGATAGGTGAGTTCATGAGAGTCGATACGAGTCGACACAAAAGTCATGTAAATAGAAAGCACCCATTCATAGTCAATCCTTGAAATGAAGCACAGTCTTAAGGCCGTAGATAGGGCATATCTTTCCACCAAGCAGGGTCGAAATAGAGTTAACCAGTCAAGTTAGATTATTCCCCTGAAATCTCGTTTTTAATAGGTTAACTTTATTTCAACCCTACACGGTAGAAACACAGGCTTAGTTTCCACCGTGCAGAGTTTACACATAGTTTAGAGGCCTCATTGGTCAATTCCATTCAACCAGCAGTCTTCCGGATTAAGTTGTATATACAGTAGTTTGAAATAGTTCTCGATGAAACATTTACGCATACAAAAGGCGAAAGAGTCACTGGAGCAACAAGGAGAATTACATCAAATTAGAATGAGGACAGCAGAAACAGAAGCTAAAATAGCTAAAATTAAATTAGAACAGGCAATGATGGAATTTCAGGCAGCAACTGGAGAAAAATGTACTTCTTAATAAGTTTGATATAAATATAATTTTAATGGTACATGTGCATAAGTGTATTATTTCGTCTTACCCAATGACTTAACAAAAATCATAACTAAAAATATCATTATGTACAATTTAATTGATTTCCTCTTCGACCGCTGAAGGCGCTGCAGTTCAAAATTGACCCATGAGGGACCTCACGACCACCCTCAAGGGAAAAAGCCAATTGAGGGCATCATAAGCCCTCAGTTTCGACTATGAAACGCATCTGTGAAATAAGTGAGCCAATGAGGGCACCTTATCCCTTGAGGGACGACTATGAATACGGGCGTAAGACTCCCTATTTGAGTGTCACCCGGTTTAAAATCGTGGATCTCGAGGAACACACGAATTCATTCGACCAATCAAAAACGTGGAACTAGTTCGAGATTCTCGTTCAGATGGCGCGTCGACGCGCCAAAACACGGCTCCAGATTCTCACGTGTAGTATTACTATATATATTCGACCAATCAAAAACGTGGAACTGCTTCGAGGGCCCTCCGCTAAAGTGGCGCGTCGAAACCAGAGTAAAATTGAGACCACCAAAAACAGGCCCATTGGCAATCTCCCTACTCATCTCTGATTTAAAGATGCTCTAACTAAATGAAAAACTAATAGCGGAGCAATTGGGTGTAAATCGAGCGCAATTAATTCATCAAGAAACTCATATGAAAATCTGCTTGGTTATTTGAAATTTTAATAAAAATAAAAATTTTTAGATTTAATAATTATTTATTAATCACTGCTAGTAGCAGTGGAGCAATTACGGAAACATATGGAGCATTTAAGGAGCAATTTTTCAGGCATTATAAATATAAATTTTGATTTTCCCGCACTACCTTCCCGACGGTTAGTTTTACGCAGTAAAAGTATATTCATTTCAAATTTTTAAAGATAGTATGCTTTTTCCGATCAGGTGGAGCCACTATTCCATGCGATTCGCATTACATTTGATAGATGGCGCTAAGTTGAAAATCTAAATCACTAGCAGCCAACTTCAGTTCGGAATCGTATACTGCAGTTTACCCCACAAAACTACTAGTCGTAACCGTCAATCAAGTTCCATCGACATATAGTACTGGTTTGCTCACTGCAATAGCAGAAAGTGTAATCGGGAATAGAAAAAAGAGCGAATCGTAAGGACCGTGCTGTCCTGTTCTATCATTTTTCTATTGGTCGAAAGGTTTCTGGATGGAAGGGGTTCAGGACTGTAATATGCAAAATAAGAACCATGTGAAAGATTACTTCGTACATCTAGAATGTACGTTGTTAGTTCATGTTAGTCGAATCTTTGAGACAGAAACCTGCGTAAATGAAATTGATCGGTCAAATTTCAATAGTGATTACTTTATGCTAGTTAAGTTTATAAAAATTCAATATTACAAAATGGTGGTTCGTTATTTTATGTGTGGGCTATCGCGAGACGTATATTTTTTACTGCGCGGGGTTCCCTTATTCCTGAATCCGCTCCTGCCCAAGAGAAGGACAGCACGGTCCTTACGATTCACTCTCTCTTTCTATTCCCGATTACACTTTCTGCTATTGCAGTGAGCATTCCAGTACTATATGTCGATGATCGAGTTCAGTTGTTATTATAAAAGTTGTCTTTTCAAAAATTGGAATAAATCATCGTATATTCAAACTACTCATTGAAATTTCATTCAAGCCCTCCCACGAGAACCAACACACTTATTTGTTTCTTTTGTTTCAGGCGCAGCAGCAGCAGATCCACAATCAAGTCTCCGGTAGGTATCCACAATTCCTTTAATAATTGTAGATTTTTGTTCACATGTTCCCAGAATGCAGCAGCAACTTCGTCAGATCCAGAATCCAGGTAAGTGTATTTAGATTCTCTTTAAAGAATCTTAACTTAATTCTGTTTAAAGAATTAAACTTTCCCGAGATTAACTGTCACTCGTATAATAACCTGTTCACGGCAAACAGTACTTAAACAGGATGTACCGCCATCTACCCGCCGGGATTGGAACTAGAATTTTACTACAGTATATGCTTGACCATGCCATATGCTCCCACCACCATGATACAAATAGACAAGGTATAGCCACTAGCGGTTCTGCGCATTTCGACGCTGACTTCACTGGACCAGTCTACTCTGATTGCCTGACCATTCGCTGCTGCGATATTCTTATGTTTTAACCGTTACATCGCTTGTCTCCGAGCTAGATTTGGCGCCAAAC
>JARQTH010000644.1:48478-60442 GCA_030142595.1 Trachelus iudaicus
GTTATTGTTAATATGCTGTATATTGAAAGTTGACACTGGGTTTGAGTTTGATGACTGGTATAATGAACGCAAATTTACATCAAGAAATGCACGGATTTTTGGGGGATATAGATATACAGGGGTATATATAGATATAGAGCCGTGTATATATAGATATACACGTGTATATTATACTCACCGTTGTATACGCATCGCCCTGAAAGTCTTCTAAGGTATTTTTAAAAGCACTTGCAACTATGAAAAACAAGTATGACCCTCATAAACGTCCTAAAATGTTAGTATATGGTGCAATAGAAAATATGCACAATTGATATGGTCTCATGTTTATCATAATTCCATGTACCTGAAATAAAATAAATGCATAATTATGTATGGTATGAAAAGTTATTTATTGAATAAAGATAAGATCTGTTACTACAGTCGCACTTGTAGTAACACGTACATTGAAATCATTTTGTAGATGCAATGATTGTACTACATTTTTCCTGTCTTGCCTTCACAGTACAAGGTATATGAACTTTCAAGGAAATATGTACTTTACACAAATGATATTTTTTATTTAAACGGTATGAATCGATGTGCCTCAGCATGGGGTTGCACATTGCTTGCAGCCAGGTCTTCGATAAATCCAACTCTTTTGGGAAGCAATAAGATCCAACTTGTAGGCACACCGATGTACAACCAGGAAAAAGAAGAGGAAAAGTCTTTCTTCGAAGGAGGCATTATGAAGCTTTAAGATATAAAAGTAGAAAAAAATAAGAGAGAAGAAAACAGAGTAGACAAATAAGAATAAAAAAGTAAGAAAGTATAAAATAGGGTTAGCCTGGAAAGACGAGTCGCGTAGCCTTCGTCTAGCTGCCGTAATTCTTGTAAATCGCCGTCCACAAAAGTTCCACTAAGTAAATAGTCTGGATGTTGAACACAATCACGCTCAAAGACAAAACTCAGCACTGTAATTGCACTGAACACACTTTAAAATTCACCAGCGTAAAATCGTAGATGCAAAGCCGTCGCCGAATCGGAAGACAGTAACACACAGTGACTTGTTCACACACAACCTTATTTTCTCCAAGATGGCGAGTGCGCATTGCTGCGCATGCGCACGTTACCACCGCGCCATCTGATCGGTAGGTTTTATAAGTATTCTATGTTTCACTACAGCCTATTGGAGTGTCAACCCCCTGGTAATGCAGCTGCTGATTAGAAAGAGACAGGGCTTGGCCGTCACCAATCGCCATCTTTTTCTATCAGCCAACCATTTTTCCTATGCATGTGCGTAGTCCATGCTATATGTCGATGGACATAACCTACCGATAAGATGGCGTTGCTACTCTTGCTAGCAGTCTAAAGCACGGGACTGCCGTGTGTCCAATAAGTGGTCTGTGCATTGGAGTGTCAACCCCTTAGTCTAAAGCACGGGACTACCGTTTCTTATTAACTTTATCCGATTGGTGGTCGTTTGGTGGTCAATGGTAGTGCAATAAAAATGTTTGGTGGTCAGTCGTTTAATTACAAAAAACTAATTCAAAAAATAAGGCCCAAAGTTGGCCCAACAAGTTTTTCTTCTTCAAAATCACTTCAATGAGGGCTTAATCGATGCAGAATCGTTTGGTGGTCAAGAAAAATATAAGAAAATCGTTCGGTGGTCAGTCGCTTCGTCAATAAATACAAAAAACCGAAACCGAGATCCCAGTGAAATTGCGCATACGCATTGGTGGTGCTGCTCATGTCATTGCGGTGGCATCATAAAACCTCAGATTTACTTCAAATAGAGCTGATTCAATGTAGAATCGTTTGGTGGTCAGTCACGAACAGTGTGATTAATTAAAAGGTTTGGTGGTACATCGTTTCATGATTATATTTAAAAAATCAATTACGTCTTTAGCTGGAAGATTTGCAGTGGGCGTCGTGAGGATTGATTTTTTTTTTCTTGGCTCATACAATTATAATTGTAAATAAGGATTGTTGATTATAATTACATTAAATAATTTTAATTTCTTTCTTTGCCAATAAACGTTACTGGAAACCACTATGAGTATTTTGCTTGCTGATTTTAAGATACCACAGTGTATGGTCGGAGCTACTCCGGTACCGTAAAATATGCAGATGCGAACCAATTAGAAATTTACGAATAACACTGCAAGTATATTATTATGACTATTTTTATACCTTACTCGCCAGCACCTTCATGTTAGCGAGTCTGAGGTGATTGTTGTTGTTGTTGCTGTTGTTATTATTATTACTATTGTTCTTACTATTATTCGAGGATGGCTCCAAAACCTTTATGTCCGAAACCATGGAGACTAGAGTCTCCATGTCCGAAACGGTGGCGACTAGCCCATACGAGTATTTGACCTATTTGATACAGAATTGGAGATTATGATGTCATCGCGATGACCGGGGGGACATGCGCAGCACCAGCAATGCCCAATAATTGCACTGGGATCTCGGTTTCAGTTTTTTATATTTATTGGCAAAACGACTGATCACCAAACGATTTTCTTATATTATTCTTGACCACCAAACGACCACCAATCGGATAAAGTTAATAACAAACATTTTAATTAATGTTGGGTGGCTAACTTTATACAGCTTCTGTGGTCACATCTGTAACAACAGGGTGGCGAAATGGGTAATAGTGTTATTTCTGGATTATGTGATCATATGATTATACGATTATAAGAGTATGATTTGACTTGACTATTAATAATTATAAGGCGTGGAACGTAACAATAGATATACTACGCGTGATATTCGTAAGCTCCATGAGACGTATAGATTTAAACCGGGTGGCACTGTAAAGCGTGTGTATTCTATTGTCGACGCGCCACCTGGACGATGAAGCCTCGAACCACACCCACGTTTTCGATTGGTCGAACGTATCTACCAGAGTACTCTAAGCAAAATTCAAACGTGGATAACATTTGAAATACAGATTTCTCAATCTGTATGCCACGGTAACTAAGTAGCATACGTGCATGGTAACCAGTCAAGGTGCAAGAGTGTCGGGTTGAAGACCCGATTATTATTACTTTTTTTTAATCATGAACTTTGCTTATTGAATTTATTAAGGTCTTCCTATTGACACATTGCGGGGTTCGGGGTCCGAGGAGGTTTCCTTTGATAATACGCCTGGCTACTGCCAACGTACAGACAACATTTTATAATTTTAGAAATATAAATTAATTGCTAGATAGCGATAAAATCTTTTTAAAAAGCGATGATTTAGATCATTAAAGATTTGAGATATTATTTTGATTCGACTATACATATACCAAAATATGCGAGTTTCAATCAGTCGTAATTATTGAGATAGCTTGGCAATAGCGCGTTCATTTTTTTTGGTTGCCAACTCTGAGCGACGCGCTTCGCGCAGCAGCCCTGATAATATGATTGACAGATTGCAACAGCTGACTCGAGTAATTCTTATATTTGTAAAATTGCATGCGAATTATAGGTCACAAAAATAGGTATATACGTCACAAAAATAGGTATATACGTCACAAAAATACGAACGTGTGCGTTACATATACCATGTGACCCCCCTATCTCAGATGCAGTGTTGTCTATTCACCGTAATTTTTTGGCATTAGACACATTTTCAATCAAAATTCACTTACGCGGACCGATATTACTTTTTTAGAACATAGGCGATCTGAGTAAAACTTTCTGGAAACCTTCCTTATATTGTTCACTACTTAATATCAATTTTAATTTTTTTTAATTTTATTCAATTTTTTGTTTGGAAAAAGATGTGGAATGATATATCGATGTGTGGGTCTATAACGTCATAAGGCCTATGCATAAAGCTGAATAAAACGGTCACTTTTGACTTTGAATATATAAATAACGAGGCGATTACTTAAAAATTTCATAGGAATTTGCACAGTGTGTATACTGTAAAAATTTGAAATTTAAGGCATTTCATGCCATTGTCTATAGGAACACCTTAATTAGCTTGGAATGCAGCAAATGCATGATTATATTATACTATATACTGTGACGTACACCGCACAGCAGCGTAGCCAACAAATAATCCACGGCCGCTCCCAACGTGCTGAAATCCGAAAAATATTCGAGATCCGAACGAAATCGGAGTGTTGGGCGCCAGGTGCGAACTCTCCGCACCGACGTTCCTCCTATGGCCGCTTCCTCGCGGTCTCCCGGCTGCTCAGCCTCAGCTAGCTGAAATGATAGAGGGGAACGTAGGGGCGACGAGAATCGAACGGTCCGGGGTGCGCCAATGAGAACGCCGTTTTCCTTGTGTTAATATCCGTTTATTCAAAATGATAAAACGGAGCCAGTACAAGCCTTCCCGACGCGTACAATAATCCCTCACGGCGAGTGCGGCCCTCTGTAAGGGCCGCAGGGTTAACCTTCCCCACCGTCCCTAGCTGGTCCTACCACGATTCGCGACCTACTACCCGCGGTCCGCGGTCCTACCAAGCTCGGTGGGCGAACCTCCTTCACCGCGGAGATCTTCTCCGGTCAGCGTACCGAACGCCTTGACCACCGATCTCCGCTCGGGTTCCGTGAAGGCGACTCTCCTGGCCCTTCTACGAGGGGACTCCGGGTAATATGAAGGGCCGCTCTCGGCGGTACTTACCGGTGCAGCGGCTTATCCCGGGAATCCCAAAAAAACACAAATCGGCCGATTCGGGGCGAGGGGTCTTCGGTTTCGGCTGGCGTCCCTGGTTGACTGCACTTCCAATCGCACCATTCAACCACCTCACGTACCGCACAGTCACCCGTAACCTTCTTTGCGAAAAAAAGGAATCCAAAAGCAAGTCCCGTACCGTAGCCACGTCTTTCACCAGAGTAGTCACAAACCAAAGAGAGTCGAGTCGTCAAAGTATCGTCTCCCGAAATTATGTCACCGCACCCGCAATCGTCCGCATCGTATCATACACGTGTTACTCGGTCGATTACCGGAAAGAGATTGAAATTCGGCAAATCCGAAGATTGCCGAGTCCTATTGTCACCGGTTTGCCGAATTTAGCCGAAGGAATTCCCGCCTCACGAGAATTCCTGGCCCCCTCATCCTCCCTCGTCTAGCGGGTGGACCCAAAACAAAAATACCCCCCTCCCGCGGTCCCTTGTCCACCAGATCGCGCGCCGGGACGATCAGGTGTTCGGCTGGCAGACGGCGGGGAACGGGCGGTCGGCGGCCTCATCGGCGTGGGATCTTATTCCGTGTGCCTCGCCGGCCGATCCGCCCTGCCGCCACTGCAGCCTAGTCCCCTCCCGCCCCGATCGCGCGACCCTTCGGCGCGGACCCTCGAGTGATATCCCTTATGTAACGTGGCGCACCCAAGCCGGGCGCATGACGCCGCGTTACAATACATTTTATTATATTATACAGTCGTGTCTATTTATACGTTTCACAGAAATCAGCATATAAAAAATATAAGTAAAGTAGAAGGGGGAACCCGGAATTTTCATGAACTTTCAAAACCGGATTAAAAAGTCACCTGCAAATGGATTTTACCCATTGAAATGCTATATGTAGATATCTATTTCGCATATGAAGATTGCGAGGCACAGAATACATGGGTATGTCCAGTTCATCGACATATAGTATGGACTACGTGATCTCTATCCTTAGATCCATTGAAAATGTGTCCGCTCAAATAAACAAAGAGGAAATAAGATGGCGGCCAATCGTTCTCCTTTTCTAATGTTCCCATTGCCTATGTTTTCTATACTCTCATACTACGACTGCTGGTTAGAAGAAGATAAGACTTGGCCGCCACCAGTCGCTATCTTTTTCTTTCAGCCGACCATTTTTCCTATATCTATGCGTAGTCCATACTATATGTCGATGGCCCAATCTATTTGGACTCACAAGGGGAGGAAACAGTATGGGAAATGAAGTTCGGAATGAGACTTTGTGTGGTTATAGTAGTAACGAAACCTCATACCATGTTCAAGTTCTGCAGATCAATGGACAGCCAATTTTGAGAAAAAGAGCCTTAAAGTTTGTATGGGAACTTATATATCTAAGGGTGTAGTTTTGCTATAAGTGGTTTGGCGCGAGAAGCGATAGCGTGTCAGCTTGGTAAGCGAAGGGTTCCGTGCTCAAATGTCCGTGTTCATGAATTTTTATTTCATGATTTTTTTTCCATTTTATTTCTGAATTCTGAGTTGTCATTACAATTTGATTATTTTTGTTTCTTGTAAATAATAAAAATCAGATTGTGAAAATATGTAAATACAAATACAATTCCTATTTCTAGTTTTCTTGACTTCGTTATTCTCTTATACACAATATTTTATATATTATACTCCATATAAATATTTTACAGCGGTAGTTATTGCGAACAAGTTTTAACAAACCGCAAGTTGAAACTTGCAATTTGCTTCCTCCGAATCGTAAGTAGTGTAGGAATTCCCTATATGAGGAAGCTTTTCATTTTTTTTTTATCTTTGGCTTCCTCATAGATGAATCTTCATTTGCTATCGAACCGCGAAATTTCGAATTGCTATAAAGTTAGATCCACTTGGCCGATCTCCGCCAAATTTCATATGTACTTATTACGGCTAGATGATATTTCATACTTGCAGAGAATTGCGGTTTGATTCGTTGAAGTAAGCGCTAGTTACATCGATAAAGATGATTTTTCAAAAAATTCAAAATATCATTCAATCAAAACTTCTCGATAAATTTCTCTGTCAAGAACTATTTAGACGAGTATCACAAAATTTGAGATCGCTAGAGTGATAACGTCCTTTTTTGGGAAATTTGAAAACGACATAAAATCCAAGCCGCAGCTTGAATCATCACGAAAATTATAGTTAATGAAGGGATTATAGAGCTGCACATGCCTGCAAAATTTGAGGGGTGTAGCTAAAACCGTTCTCTAGTTATACGCGTTTGAATTTTGGGAGGCCATTACGCACGCACGCATGCACGCAGACCCGGAAATTTTTTCCAAATGTGTTTTCGCGGCGTTCTAGCACATTATGAACATGGTGACACGAAAATTTCGAAAGAAAAATTTTCCACCGTCACATAGCTTCCTCTACGAGGAAGCAAAACAACAAATGTATAATCGTTCAGAGATATAATTATATCGAATTAGTATAAGAAGGTCACGGAAAATAATAGTATATAAAATTCGACTCAAAATCGAGTGGCTGACACTCGGCTCTATTCCTATGTGAAATGGAGTATACGCTATCCTAGGTAGCTTGTAAGGTTGTACGCCGACTTGTCCCTATTCTCGCGAATTTCAGGAGTCCCTAGGACTCACGTAAATGATGACAGTTGGTCACAAATCCCATTGAACATAATTGTGAAATTCCATCAGTAATTCAATGATATTTGTAACGTGTACTGTAATAGGTAAACGAAAAACCGACCGGCGATCCATTTGTAACTCTCCAAAGTCCGACAGATTCCGCTAATATCGTGTTCCTCCTCTCCTTTAAATTAAAATCAAAGCGCTTGTGTGTCGAGGCGATACGAGGACTCATCTCTTTCGTTGAACAACCTCTGAAAAAGACACACAGGTACTTCCCTTTCTATTATAATTATTTATTGAAAGTTATTACTGACGGTAGATCTTATATCTTGGTTGCAGGCGTTAGGGTTTTTTAATTAATTTCTTCTACGCTACGCTCTGAATTCTTACCCACTCTCAATTCAAATTGTTTCTTCCATTTCTGACCTTGCATGACCTTGAAGGTGTTTGTGTAGTAGATGGATGAATTCATCTTGACACACGCTTTCATACGACATAAAAAAATGTATAGCATTCCATTTAAAAAATTGAAGGTCACCTTCATTTCTATCAAAATAATGTAAATAAAACAAAAATGCATATGTCATTGTGTTGCGCATAAAAAACAGTACTACTTTTTCCTCTATCATTTTTTTCTAATATATTCTATTTACAAAAATAATGCTGGCTAGTAATAGTCTGAACACCCTGTATAGTGTGAGTTATGTGTCTGGGGTATAGGCCATGCATGAGTACTTTTATATGTGATTTATGAAGTATTAGTATTTATATTGATGGTTAAATAGTTTATATTATAAACGAACCGGTTACTTGCATTCATCTGTTTCACCTTGTATAGTTCTATTTAAAAAAAAAAATATATTTAGAGCAAGAAATACAGTAATATAATAACATATTGTAAGTTATCTTTATCCGACAGAACTGTTTAAAACATTTTATGCTCTCTTCAGCCGATGTACTTATTTACTAACCTACCCAGTCTCCGAAATTTGAACATTCCACCCTATATTAATCTTACCTTGTGGCCGTCCGCACACCACCAGAGGACAATAAAGGCCAAATGGGAGTAAGGAGGGGAAAGTCCCTACGAACTCCAACACAACACATGCCAAAGGGCAGAAAACGGGAAATCCTGCGAAATCCCGCTATAAAAACTATAACGGGAAACTCTACGACCATTAACCTAGGAGAAGTGGTGGAAAGGCGGAGTTGAGACTTCATGCACATCAAACATGGTCAAGGTCAAGGGATGGAAATGGACGGCGCCTACACATCACCAGCCCTTACCGATCAACACGATAAGGGACCACGCAGAAGACCATTGAACGAGTAGAAGAGATGGAGAGGGGAAGGACCACTGATATATGTTGTAACGTAATTCTATTTTTCCGAACTCGACACCGATAGCTAAACAAAATCCGAGAGCGGACTATCTTCGAGAACCAACCTACGTTACCTTCGGCCGTCCACCAGTCGTTCATGCATCTGCATGCCAGGCGGGCGCCAGCCAATTTTTGTTTCACCGGGAATTGACGAGCCGGTATGAACCGGGAGTTGGGATGGAACATGCCCAACTCCACCAAAATGAGAGCTCTGACGGAACCTATCAGAAAACGATAGCTTAACGGATCCGTTCGATTTTTGGGGACGCGTGAAATTGAGAAACGCAACCGTAGGTGCTGATCTTTGGGGTCGCATAAAATCAGCAAACGCAACTGGATGCACGAACGGGAGCGGACGGTTACCGAAATGCACGGCCGCTCAGGCTGCTAGGTTGAGGTAGAGAGGATCGGAGTAAGGCAAGCAAATAGTGCGCGACATAGAGAGCAGCGAATCGAGAACGAGAGAGGACGAAACCTAACTGTCTATCGAGATCCCTTCACCAATTAATAATTGGGAGAACTCACCGGAGCTGGTACAGCTAATCCGGGGTATCCGAGAACTGTATCCATTGGACACCGTGGTGGGCACTGCACTAATGCACTGCACTGCACCTCCGTAGTACTCACAGGAATTCATAGAATTCCTGGATAGCACGAGAACGACGCGAGAACTATCTGAATCGAGAACTTGCTAAGCCGTGCCAAAACACGGCTAGAAAAACTATCAACAGATAGCACACGGGAGCGCGAGCCAGCCCGTGACACCTCGGTCGGTGCCCCGAGACAGAATGCTTTGACAACAGTCAAATCCGAGAACTAATCATTCTGCTTGGTCGAGATCCTTGTATCTGATAACTCTTCTATCTTCTTCGAGTCGTCCCTTTAAACCAAATCGAGAGCGTTCCTTAACTAATCGGTACGTATCCTAGGGAGATCCTCCACGGCCGCTTCCCCAGGGCATCGGGCGACAGCTGGGCACCATGTCCTTAACTCGGGCAGGAGGTTCCTCTCCTGCCCTTAACCATATCAAACTGTAACTCCGCCCGCTCTACAGCCCTTTGCCCATCTCCAGCGGGGCGCCGGTATTTCACCCGGACTTCTGCCGGTCCGTGGAGACGTCTCCGTCGGGTACTCTCCTCTGCCGGGCAACTCGGTACGTCGAGACTATCTCCCCACGGCAGATTCGAGCACCTCGACCTCCACTAAATCACAACTAAATCTGACGAGAGCCTTGACATAACTATGCGAATCAATCCGAGAACGTAGCTTCTGAGCAGGGTGGCGATCCGAAGGGAACCAGAAATGGAGAACGTTAACTAGATCGGTAACCGCCTTGGGACCGTGATTCGAAAAATCACATCACCATGTATACACTAACTGGATACGAGCTCTCCGCCATAATGATGTACCCATTAGAAGCTTGCATTCGACCACCGCGACTCCTGGCACTCAGCCACGGTACTAAGTAGGTCGCGGCGTATTTAAAAAAAAAAAGGATGGAGTAGAGTAGTAGGAAACCACGGATCGTTCATATACGGAATTATAGCGAATAATAAAACGGTATACAGTTTGCGGAGAAATTTGAAGGTTGCATTTTATTATGGTATAGGTTGTAATATTGTCTTTCATCCTTATAAGTTTAGATAATATGGATATACAGTAACGTCCAATTGAAGTGGAAGACTTGAATTTTTGTATATTTCGGTGAAGTTATGACCTATTTTGAAAAATCAAAGACATATTTTTTAGGAAATTTCCTTCCCGTTCAAATGGTAAAGGTTTTATGCCAGTTGGATACAAAATGGCCGAACGGCAGGGGTTGGAATGAAATAGTGCCTTTTGGGACTACACGAAAAGTGCGAGAACTAGTAGTTCCGGAAGGAAAATCATATTTCTAATTATGGCACGAGAAAGAGCATCCTTCGGAAGTCAAAAAATGCCCTCATTGCACCCCTGTAGCATCACTCTGGGCGGAGCTACACCCCCTTGAAGTGAAAAAACTTAATTGATCATAACTTCCGAATGCGATGGCCAATCTAGTCCAGTTTTCGCGTGATATCATCTTTAATAGTACTGCACATTCTCACAAAATTATTGTTTTCGGAGACAATCCCGTGATGGAGATCTCGAGATATCGTAAGCGCACCCGAAGTTTTCTCGCCATTTTTTATTGGGAATGTGATGAAATAGAAATTTCATATTTACTCCACATTGTAGCTGATATTTCAACGATTAAAACGCGCTTTTAAACATCCAAAAATGAGTTTGTTAAGGCGTAAATTTTTATTTTGAAAAATCGCCTAAATTTTGTGAGTTTCGCTCGAGGTACTCGGGTGACTACTATCCTACCACGCGCACCAAGCCATTGTCATTCGAGTACCGCGAGCGAAACTCTCAAAATTTAGGCGTTTTTTCAAGAGAAAAATATTCTTTAGTGCCTTTCAAAGGTGCCTTATAACCTTTGCCTCAAGGATTTTTAACATAGATAAAATCAAAGATGCAGTCGATAGAACGAATAAATCGAAATGTTGCTTCGCACCCCTTAAACTGTGACAACTTTAAGACAGACTGACAGAACTCTACTGCATCTGCTACACTGATGCTTAGAGTCTGCGCTATTAAAAGAACCTTCATTATCATTTTCTTATAATCTATAAGACGTGTTCTTAATTTGTTACCTAACCGTAATCCTTTCTTTTCCCTGAAGTTCAGCTAAAGATACGGTGTATTGCCACACAATGTATCATCTCCACACCATTTTCATCAAGTAAAATCTTATACTCGGAAATGCAATTTCATGTGCTTTTGAGCATATGGCAAGTGTTGCACTGCGAGTCTCCTGACCCCATTGAGAAACGCCAGGTCAAGTAGTTCACGCGTGTAGCAATGCGCTAAGTCAGGACTAAAGGCGGCCTGGCAACCGAGATGAGGAAATTGGAAAATCGCACAATAAACACATTTTCGGAAGTGCAGCTTATGGCTGTACATCCGAAAATCGAAAGTCTACAATTAGAATCCGAATGGATAATGTGGTCTCGTGGAGTACAGATTCAGTACAGGAGATAAGCAATACCGAAGGGTACCTATACATTATCCAAGTCGACGTACGTCGAATCACTGTACACTAAGGGACATTAATGGCGTCCTTGGGTGGAGCTAGTAGGAAGCGTGAGTGGGGGCGACCGGCAGTGGCGACTGGTGGTGAGCAAGCCAGGCCGACGCGTAGAGGGGGTAGCCAATTCCCCTCGCTCAGGACGGCAATACTGTCACGAGTCCAGGCGTCCCGCATAAGAGTGTCTCACAGAATTTCAACGTGAGTCCGCATAAGACCCTCTCAC
>JARQTH010000645.1:0-215169 GCA_030142595.1 Trachelus iudaicus
ACCAGCAATTTAGGGTCCCTGGCTGTAACGTCATGCATTTCGACAACGTCAGGACGCCCCACTAATTGTTTTAATTCTGCCACACTGAGCCTGGTGAGTCTTTTCAATTTTCTTTTTGATAACCTTGGTGCTCCATTCTCTGTCGTGCTACGTTGATTCAGTCCTTGATCATCGTCAAAATCATCGATAGGAGGGACTTTGCTGGGTGCAGTGCCAGTACCTGCCGGATTTTTTACCGGAGGATACTGGCCAATAAGTTCACCGACATCGGAAGGCCCATTGCTTTGCGGTTCACGTTCAGTCAGTTTGAAAGCCTCAAAAACTCTAGCAAACTGTCGATACATTGGCTCTAAATCAGCAATTCCAGGAACATCCTGAATATATTCAACTTCAGGTTTGTCTTTATCCGACTTATTGTCAATATTGTCTTTCTTCTCCAGTTCTTTCTTTTCCTCGATTTTCTTCTTCTTCTTCTTCTTCTTCTTTTTAGTGCGAACAGCACGTGGATCGGATTTTACTTTTGTAAGCTCCACCTCTGGTACTGGCTCATCCAAATGAATCAACTCTTCTCCAGGAATATCTGGCATTGCTGAATCTCCAGGAGGAAGTAACGTATTAGCATCCCTCCCTACTTCCTTAGCACGTTCCGTTTTAAAAGCGAGAGCTTGCTCCAAAGCAGCAGGAAGTTTCACGGACTCCATGTCTCCAGCTCTGATCTCCATATCACCCATATTAGGATCTTGGATATCTCCCGGAGGCATAACTTTTAAGCTTAGCAAACTAGGTAACTCCATTCCCATTGGAGGATGACCATTGCTCGAATGATCTCCATACATCGACTGTGGAACACTGGCAAATTGTTTCTCCATTTCTTGCTGTTCCATTTGCCGTAATTGCTGCGGGTCCAGCATGGTCGGCTGACCCTAGAAATAATATTTCAATTCAGTTTTATTTGTCAGACAAGTATTCTATGCGTATCGAAACAATTTAAAGTATACGATCAAAACCAACCTCACTGCCGGGTACTCCATCCATCATGAAAGAAATTTCCTGCTAAATCTTAATCGATTCTGCTTCAGTATATGGTTCATTAAACACTTAATTCACTGTATCAACATACATAATAAAAAAAGAATTCCTATGATCTTTATTTCCCTATAAATACCATTTAGCGTCAAATAATAAATAGGTATCGAAAAGCATTTATAAGCTTCAGACACTTCCTTCGAGCGGTACCCGCAATCAGCGACAACCAACATTCGCAGCTTTCCTAAAGACCCATTCACACTCGAATAATGCGCTCTCGAACTCAACTTTCGGCCAATAAAACAACGTAAATTTTGTGGACGCTTTGGACCATTGGCCAAGTTTTAGCGTTCTGTCGCACGTTTGGAACTGTGACTGGACCTTAACCCTTCATGTACGTCGCTGGTATCAACGAATGACGACATACTTTCCGGGAATGCAGAGCTGCTATTAGCTGACAGTGCACATGCGTGACTGTAAATTCTCCTACCGAAAGTCGATAAAAAACAATTTTATCTCGGCACATTTCGTTTCATTAAACCTTAAGATTTTTTACTTTATCTTCATCCAAGTATAAACATAATCGTTGAAGTATTTTCAGTGTAGCTTTTTTTGACGGAATTATTCAATTTTGTGCCATAGCTTTGTCTTTTACTCGTTTGACTTCTGCTATTATAGCGGCACTTGCCAGAACATGGCGTCCGTTGGCTTCAGTTTCCATTGAGGTTGATTGAGGTTGAGGGTCTTACGTTGAGTTTGTTTGACGCAAGGACGCTCCTACGTAGGCATAATGGACTCCATTCCAAGAACTCACGAAGGTATTTTATGATATTTTCAATATATTTATTGTTTTTATCTTGTACTTCGAAAAAGCTTATTTTGTAGGCGGTTACGTTCATCGAGTTTTTCAGTATACAGTCTTACGTTAACGTTTTGAAAGAGACGTGTAACGTATAGGCTAAATTTTTTAGGTTCGTTGATGTATTATGATAGTATATTTGGTTTGCCAGTAAAACGTGTTTTTTTAGTATAAGTTTCAATGTCATGTGTCTTGGGCACCTCAAATTTTATTCCTAGTTGGACTATACTTTCAACGATACTTCTATGCATTATGATCAACATTAATTTACTCTTGTAGACATTGAAGCCCAAATTCGGGAGATTCAATCAAAGAAGAAGGACATTCAAAATGCTTCTGCAGAGAAGGATCAAGTTGCGTTAGGAAAAACTGGATTTTATGATCAAGACATTTATGATGGTGCAAAAAACAAATACGATGGCTACGTTACTTCAATTGCTGCAAACGATGAGATTGAGGTGATTATATTTAAGATATTGATATATAGTACGCTTGACGATTTAAAGGTTTTAATGGCGAATAATGTTGAATTAAATCTATACGTTTGATTTAGGACGAGGATTTTGAGCACAACACATTTAGCTCAAGTAAACGACCAGGTTACAATGCTCCAGCAGCTTTACTTAACGATGTGGCGCAGGTATTTATACAAACAATTAATAATTTTTCAATTTAAAACAATTTTTTAAATTTTATAATATAAAACAAATTATATTAATAATTGAAATAATTAATTTTAGAGTGACAAGGATTATGATCCATTCGCTGACAGAAGAAGACCCACCATAGCTGATCGCGAGGACGAATACCGTCAAAAGCGTCGTCGCATGATCATTTCACCAGAGCGTGTTGATCCATTTGCCGAGGGTTGGTATTATCATTCTCTATCTATGGATAACCATAACTGCGATGGACAATCTAGATCCAATAAGATCTATAAGCAAAGTAAAGCATTTGCTGATACGCAAGTGACACTGAAAACCGCCTCACAGAAACCTAAAGACATCAAAGTCCTTGTCTATCAGTTATGCCACTCTTTACCTCCAGAATTTTAAGTATCTAAGTTAACGTGTTGTTACAAGCCGAGTTATATATTAAGCCTTCTTACGCCTGAGAGTTATCTTTTGCATCACTTTCTCTAGTTACATTTGACACACTGCCTTCCATCGTAGGATCTCATACTCAATGATAATGCTGTGCCATATACTGTAATGCGAGAGACCAATTCCAGTTCTTACATTTTCACCTGGACAAATGGTCTTTTAAATTCTATCTCAAATTCTCTGGCATTACTTGTATAGGGAACATGCTATATGTTATAGCATAGCGAATATCAATCTGGTTGCAAACGAAGCGAATGAATGAGTCTCTTCCGTAACACATTACTAATGTGAACATTCTTTTTCCAATCTTAGTGACGGTCAGCACATTCGGATCATCTGCTTACCGAGGAATCTATGTCGAAGGTTAAGCGACCACGAGTCGTAGTCTTCCGTAATGAGTCAGTTCGTCCAATTGACACGACAAAACATTAATCGTTGAAAAAAAAAAAAATGTAAAACAATAATGATTCCATCGTTTCACATCACAAATGTTTTATCGCATACTTTCTTTGAGTTTCTTCAGATCCTCCGAACAACGTTTATCCAGCGATGTCACGTGGCTCTAAAGAATACCTCTCTCTGTTGTTATGTCGTGTCAGGCGGTTCGTCCAGACGTCCTTTTAAAGGCAGTTACTAGAATGAGTGGTCCGAATGCATATATTATTAATAACGAGAATGAGTTGATTTTTAGATGGCTAAAGTATTTTTCGATGCGGAAGACTTGAGCGGGAATCTTAGCTCACTGCGTCGACGACGAATCTTCACGTACGTATGGCAAAATGTCGACTACTGTTGCAGCTCTCGTTATAGATACGCGATTTAAATGATAAATTAATGGATATGATACCTTCGTGTGTGAGCTCGTTGTAAGATCGTTGCGAACGGTGGAGCATTAAAGGGAGCGAATTCAGTAGTCGCTTTAGAGTATCGCCGACTGTTCTGGGCGTTGAACAAGTTAATATACAGTCTATTATTGATGTCAGGAAGACTCTTTCCATATACAGTCGAACAATTATCGTACGATCCGACTAACTGTTACGCTTTGCGTGACGTTTGATTAATGGTTACAGGCGGTAAGACACCGGACATCGGATCCAGGACTTATACGGAGATTATGCGAGAGCAGCTGCTCAAGGGAGAAGAAACTGAGGTGCGTACAATTATTTTAATGATGATAGAGATACATCAGAATGGAGAAATTAATTATTTATCGTTGTGCATCGATTGATTGTTTAGTTGAGAAAGAAACTGGTGGAGAAAGCGAAGGATGGCACACTGAAAGCCAATGGGGAGCCAAAACCTGCTCCTAAAAAACGTGGTCGGTGGGATCAGACTGATGACGCTCCGACGCCTAAAAAATCAACTGGCACAGCTGCTACGCCAACTTCCTGGGACAATGCGGATGTAAGAATAATATTTTTTTTTTGGTTTTTCTTTTTTGTTTTTCCTTAATAGTAATTTTTCTTTCTGGACGGTTTGTGTTATTCATCCAGGTAACTCCTGCTGCTATACGGTGGGATGAGACACCGGGTCATGGCAAAGGAGGTGAAACTCCTGGTGCCACGCCTGGTGTTAGCACCAGAATGTGGGATGCTACTCCGGGGCATGCGACTCCTGGTGCTGTTACTCCTGGTCGAGAGACTCCTTCGCATGAAAAGGCTGTCTCCAGTCGGCGAAACAGATGGGACGAGACGCCTAAAACAGAAAGAGGTAAGAGGTGGCATTGAAAAAGGAAGAACGGTTCATCTTGTTTACAGTGCGTTTGATAAATATTAATTTATTGTTTTGAATTTGATTATAGAAACGCCAGGACACAATAGCGGCTGGGCTGAGACGCCCAGGACGGATCGCGTGGCAGGAGATTTGATCCAGGAAACACCTACGCCGTCTGCAAGTAAACGCAGAAGTCGTTGGGACGAGACACCATCGAATCAAACTCCAGGATCAATGACACCGCAGACTCCAGCCACACCTTTGACCACTCCGCATCAAAGTTCTATATTGACTCCTAGTGGAGTCACTCCGACAGGACCAAAAGCTATGGGATTGGCCACTCCGACACCTGGACATCTAATGTCCATGACTCCTGAACAGCTTCAGGCTTATCGTTGGGAACGAGAAATCGATGAACGTAACAGACCACTTTCGGATGATGAATTGGACGCTATGTTTCCACCAGGATACAAAGTTCTTCAACCGCCTGCTGGTAATTGAACTTGTTTCTATGTACTGATTGGAATGCGCAATGCATGACGTTGATTGACATTTTATTTATCATTCAAGGATACATACCCATCAGGACTCCTGCCAGGAAACTTACAGCAACGCCTACTCCTGTTGCCGGAACTCCTCATGGATTCTTCATCCAGACTGAAGATAAAAGTGCTAAATTCGTGGATAACCAACCAAAAGGCAATCTTCCTTTCATGAAGCCCGAGGACGCCCAGTACTTTGACAAACTTCTAGTGGACGTCGACGAAGAGTCTTTGAGCCCGGAGGAACAGAAGGAACGTAAAATCATGAAGCTCTTGTTAAAAATAAAAAACGGTACGCCGCCAATGCGAAAAGCGGCACTGAGACAGATCACCGACAAGGCCAGAGAGTTTGGTGCTGGTCCATTGTTCAATCAGATTCTGCCGCTTCTCATGTCACCCACATTGGAGGATCAGGAACGCCATCTTCTTGTCAAAGTCATTGATCGAATACTCTACAAGCTTGATGACCTCGTAAGACCCTACGTTCACAAAGTAAGTACAACGATTTATTCGGATACAAAAAGATATTGTTTCACCCAGAAAACCCCTCTCTTCAACTTATTGATTGTTTTACGCAGATCTTGGTCGTTATCGAACCATTGCTTATCGATGAGGATTACTATGCCCGTGTGGAAGGTCGTGAAATTATTTCCAACTTGGCTAAGGCTGCGGGATTGGCCACGATGATCTCTACAATGAGACCCGACATCGATAACATTGACGAGTACGTCAGAAATACCACAGCCAGGGCCTTCGCCGTCGTTGCATCGGCTCTTGGAATTCCATCGCTGTTGCCTTTTCTAAAGGCCGTGTGTCGTAGTAAAAAATCCTGGCAGGCTCGACACACTGGTATAAAGATTGTTCAGCAAATAGCAATTCTCATGGGATGCGCAATTTTGCCTCACTTGAAGAGCTTAGTGGAAATCATCGAACACGGTAATTATTAAGCAGCACACATTTATGGGGTATGTCGACTAGTATTTATTTAAATATTTATTTTCTTCATTGACAGGACTCGTCGATGAGCAGCAAAAGGTTCGTACTATCACAGCATTGGCCATCGCTGCCTTAGCTGAAGCTGCGACTCCCTATGGTATTGAAAGTTTCGATTCTGTTCTGAAACCATTGTGGAAAGGTATAAGGACTCATCGTGGAAAGGGTTTAGCTGCTTTTCTCAAAGCTATTGGCTATCTTATCCCTCTTATGGACGCCGAATACGCGAACTACTATACACGCGAAGTGATGTTGATTCTTATACGAGAGTTTCAGTCGCCCGACGAGGAGATGAAGAAGATTGTGTTAAAGGTAAACGATGGAGAATAAATCAATAGGGCCTTCGACGAGGGAAGCAATTTTATATTAATCCTTGATTCAATTTATTTCAGGTCGTTAAACAATGTTGCGGTACCGATGGCGTGGAAGCGCAATACATAAAGGACGAAATTCTTCCACACTTTTTCAAACATTTCTGGAATCATCGTATGGCGCTCGACCGTAGAAATTACAGACAGGTAAAAAATATATATATTTTTATCATTCTATAAGGTGTTGCTCTTTTAATTTTTCGATTAAACAAAAAATATCATTCAGTTGGTAGACACTACCGTGGAGATAGCCAACAAAGTTGGCGCTTCGGAAATCATAAATCGCGTGGTCGACGACCTTAAGGATGAAAATGAGCAATACAGAAAGATGGTCATGGAGACGATTGAAAAGATTATGGGTAATTTGGGTGCGGCCGATGTGGACTCTCGTCTGGAGGAACAACTCATTGATGGAATCCTTTACGCTTTTCAGGAACAGACAACCGAGGTAAATGAGATGAATGACGATATGAACCTTTTATATTAATCATAGTTGTTTGAGATTATCGTATTATATCTTTTATAATTAATTTAGGACGTGGTGATGCTCAATGGCTTCGGTACTATTGTCAATACATTGGGAAAACGTGTGAAGGCTTATCTACCTCAAATCTGTGGTACGATTCTCTGGCGATTGAATAACAAATCAGCCAAGGTTCGTCAACAGGCTGCGGATCTTATATCGCGAATTGCAGTCGTGATGAAGACTTGTCAAGAGGTAAAATATTATTTACAATTATTCCTTGAACTTTATTCGTTAATCCTTATCTTTAATGCGTGCTTCCATTCATTAGGAGAAACTTATGGGACATTTGGGTGTCGTACTTTACGAGTATCTAGGTGAAGAATATCCTGAGGTACTTGGCA
The DNA here is from genome assembly GCA_030142595.1 of Trachelus iudaicus. Lineage (NCBI taxonomy): Eukaryota > Metazoa > Arthropoda > Insecta > Hymenoptera > Cephidae > Trachelus > Trachelus iudaicus. The sequence goes on from JARQTH010000645.1 coordinate 7,475, forward strand.
GTATTCTTGGAGCTTTGAAGGCTATTGTAAATGTAATCGGAATGACAAAGATGACTCCGCCTATAAAGGATCTACTACCTCGTTTGACGCCGATCCTCAAAAACAGACACGAGAAGGTAAAAAAAAGACCTCAACATGAAATTCGCCTCAATCGCGAGCACGGTAAATTATATATGATTCTTGTCGTTACAGGTGCAAGAAAATTGTATTGATCTTGTTGGAAGAATAGCAGACAGAGGTCCGGAATATGTTTCAGCCAGAGAATGGATGCGAATTTGTTTTGAGCTTTTGGAACTCTTGAAAGCTCATAAAAAAGCTATTCGAAGAGCCACAGTTAATACATTCGGTTACATAGCTAAAGCTATCGGGTGAGTTTGCGCGCGTTAATTGTATCTTTTTAAATATCCGAGCAATTAAATCATCAATGTTTTTATAATTTCTATCACAGCCCGCACGACGTTCTCGCGACGCTTTTAAACAATCTGAAGGTACAAGAGAGACAGAATCGCGTGTGCACTACCGTCGCAATAGCCATCGTAGCCGAAACTTGCAGTCCATTCACAGTACTACCAGCCCTGATGAACGAGTACAGAGTTCCTGAGTTAAATGTGCAGAATGGAGTACTAAAATCCTTGTCATTCTTATTCGAGTACATCGGTGAGATGGGTAAAGATTACATCTATGCAGTGAGCCCTCTCCTGGAAGATGCTCTCATGGACAGGTAAGTCATCGATGAGTACTTGGTATAAAACGAATGATAGTTACCTGACAATGTATGACTATTCGTTACAGAGACCTGGTGCACAGGCAAACAGCCTGCGCAGCAATAAAACACATGGCACTGGGAGTCTATGGATTTGGCTGCGAAGATGCTTTAATTCATCTCCTGAATCACGTATGGCCGAACGTTTTCGAAACTTCCCCGCACTTGGTACAAGCCTTCATGGACGCCGTGGATGGTCTTCGTGTCGCTCTTGGTCCGATTAAGATACTTCAGTATACGCTACAAGGATTGTTCCATCCCGCGCGGAAAGTGCGCGACGTTTATTGGAAAATATATAATTCGCTTTACATCGGTGGTCAGGATGCACTGGTCGCCGGCTATCCCAGGATCATGAATGACCCAAAGAATCAGTACATCAGGTACGAGCTCGATTACGTATTGTAATCGGATGCTTGGGAGCGTCGTTCTTCTGTACATTAATAAGTTCTATTCCGTAGCATAATCAGGTTTATTAATTTGTTTGTAATATTGCACCTAGTGGTTAGGGCAGAATAAAGTACTCGATGTTATTTATACCCGGACTAAGTTCACTGTCGATGATTTTAAAATCTGTCGTGTTGACAGCCTCGCGGTGAGAAAGTCGATACATCAGTGTCAATAAAGAATTCTTCTGTCTGCAAAAGTCTATTTCCTGTTTTAATTTTGCTCGAGGACTTCTGGCAATGCAATCTCGATCACCACCGCGCGTAACTTGCGCCGTAAGAGATTTCGATTGTGGCGCCATCTGCACGCGAATCGTTCATCCCACTGGTCAGTCTTATACGTTGCTTCTTATTGGATCGTTTAAAAAGCACGTTACGAAGAAAGTAACCGCTTTCAGTGCTTCGGAGCAATGTTGTGTTCAATTGTAAATATTTAAAGATTTTAATAATTTGTGTATTCAGTCATGGATGGTGATATTGAAAATATTCATAAGATTCTGTTGGATGCACAATTGCCATCCACAATATCTGACATAAGAAATCCCACTGAGGAGTATGTGATCAATCTTCTAACAAGCTTCTTAGCACGATTTCAAGTCGATACTAATGCTATACAAAAGGTATGGTGAAACTGTATACTTTAAACTATGAAAAATTATATCTAATGTTTTGTCCGTTTTAGCCAACTTTCGATCAATTGCAGAAAGTATATTATGCGGAAGCTTACGATAGCATAATTGGAATTGTCAATCTGAAAGCAACGATATCTGGAATCTCTAAGAAACTATTTCTCAAGGAGTTCAGTCTAACAGATATCACAAGCCCTGGTGCGTTAACCTAGATTCTAGATGCATAAGAGCAATGCGATAAAACTTCTTGAATTACAGGACCAAAGCTGCTTAGGAGACAAGCCAAATTTATATCTAACTTTGTCATATATTCAACGAACAAACTCTCTGATATAAACGATGATATACAAGCAATCTTAAATAGACGTCAAACTCTTGAAGACTTAATAAAAGAGAAGAATGATGTTATAGAAAAAGCTAATCGTGAAGCTCTTTATACATCTAAACAATTAGCCAAGGAAGAAAAGGTATCGTAACTTAGTAATTGGCTTTTTTTTGACTGATGTGATATCCGTTTACAAAATACTTATGCTATTCTTGTATAAAAGTTAAAAAAAGAAATAAAAGAAGTTCGTCAGAGGGTAGAAGCAAACAAACATAAGAAAACACAGCTTGAGTCAACGCTCAAGGAAGCACAAAATGATCAACGAGAAGTAGCAATGGAGCATGGTGCCTTAAAAGCAAAGGCCTTAAAAGTAAGGAAAATTCAAACTAAAGTAATAGATCTGTCGCAATACACTTTCCAAACTACAATTTATGCAGGAAGCAAAACTCATAGCTAAGCTAGAAGCTGACGTAGTGACCAGCCCAGAAGATTATCGGAACCACTTGCAACAACTGGAGCAACAGAGTAAAGAGAAATCAGAGCGTCGTGAAAACATGCAGGAAGCAATTTCCGCAAAGAATAATCTGATAGAAAAATTAGAGAAGATCATGGCTTTTGTGCAGGAGCAACACAGCAAATTTCCCGAGATAAAAAATACGCTTAGCTCCTTGAAGTAAGTCAAAAAAATACTTTCCTTTCTTTGTCAACGAATAAAAATCACCATAAAAATCATTGAGGCAACTGTATATTCAAAGGGATGCCGAGGCGAATGCCGAAACTATGAAAAAGAAAGTCGAAGAATTAGATATGGAGATTGCAAAAATCATTCAAGAAATCGAACAGCACGAAAATCAATACGGATCTGATGAAATCAAAGAGATACGAGCGATGAGCGAACAGCAACTATCTCCGCTGCGAATCCTCAAGTCTGAACTATCAAAGTAAATAACATTAAAACAATTAACTATACTCCAATGAATCGTGCTATGTATGGATCACGACTTCCTTGCATCGCTTTCTTCCAGTGAAAATAAAATAGCCAAGGAAAACTTCGAAAAGGAGCACGAGCGTCTGCACGAGATTCGTCTGGAACGAAATCAGTTAGCCGAGAACATTCTCAAAGTACAGGAAGACATTAAAAAGTTTCTAAAAGATTGTCAAGAGCTATACGACAGGGAAATAGAGAGTGTAAGTTAAACATAACCTAACAAACCTTATCGAATAATACAAAAAAAATATATATATATATATCATAAATCTTAATTGCAGAACCAAAAGCTACGAGATGCGCTGCTTAATCCATAAACACTCGAATTCTTCCATATTCCATTGATCAATCATATTTTGTATTATTTTATTAAATAAGTAAATATAAATACAATTTTACTTAATACACTATAATACTTTAATATAACCATCGTATCAATACAATCGCGGTCGATGCACAAGGTATACGAAATAAAATATCCACCGACAGCAATGATATCGATAAACCAAATAGCGTCTATTCGTTAATTCATTTTCTTATCAGTAATAAATTGCAATATATATAATATATCTATACAGTTACAGTCAATCAATTGTACACTCGCGCGTGTATATATGATATTAATGTTTTAGGTGTGTATATATATACCTATGTATAACGTGTATACATACTACATTGCCTACGAGTATCTCTAATGCCGTGACGGATCTAACACGATAAAATCACAATAAATTATTACATTTAACTTGTACAATGCAATTATAATAAGTTTTTTCTTCACGGCGAGACATTTGTTGCGTAACGTAAAAACGGATAATATCGTCGCGCGGCTTCCTCAGGACATTCGACGTTTTTAAACGAACGACACAGAGCCAATAGGCGTCGGCCGAATCGCGACAAAGTGAGGGCACACCGAGGCATAACCATCTATATTTTTCCTCCTTTTTCTTCTTCTTCTAAATAACTCTTTTTTTTCCCTTATCCTTTGTACAAAACCGTGTGATATGTATACACTCAACGTAGTGCAGAATCGTGTAAGCGTGAACACACGTCCCGTTGAGTAGTGGAATGACTTCGCCATTACCCTTCTACATTGTCATTCTCGTTACGCTCTACTTAAGTAAACGCAGCCTGGAAAAAACGAACGACAATGATAATTCGTGCCGACAATGTTCCCTGGGTTAACGACATTCCCAATTGAACAAATTGGTAGGTCGCTGTCAGAATAATCACAATATGTATAAGTATATACATATATACGTGAAGTCCGGAACGTGAATGACAACGGAATTTTATCCTCGAGTCTTTATAGTCTTGCGTGATATGTTGGCTCGTAGGTCTGCCTCGTAGATATCCAATTGCCTGTGGCATTGGATAACAATGAATCATTAGCGGATATACGCGAGTCATGTGCCCTACCTATCCGATATGAGAATGCTGAGAAATGCAACCGGTGCATTCATTGATGGATCTATGGCCATACAGATTATTAAGTTGCATCTCGATATTGATTATATTTGTGCCTCTGTCAGTGAGAGAGAGAGAGAGAGAGAGAGAGAGAGAGAGAGAGAGAGAGAGAGAGAGAGAGAGAGAACAAAAAGAAAAAATAAAGAGAGTAAGATATCCTCTTGGAAGAAATATTTATCAAATTCACTTAGCACTACTTAAAATGAGCTACCGGCTTTAATTGTAATTCCAGAAGGATACCCTTCGAGACTAATAATTGATTTTAAAATGGTCCTTCGTAGCAGAGGAAGAGCATAGCTTGTAAGTTCAGTGAGCTCGATGCAGCTTGCGAAGACTAACTGACAGATGTTATGAATGATCATGCTATCCAGAAAGTATACATATATATATATCTCTCTCTTTCTCTTGAAGTTGAGAGATAATTAGGGGGAGATCAATTAGTGGAAGCGTCGCGAGTAAGTGTCTCGATAAATCAGCGTTAACTCTAAGAAATACTGTACAACGACGAGAGAAGTATCTGCTCGTTCTGGAGACAAGACAGTGGGTACGGGCGACGAGGATTTTTCTCGTTGCAGCTACTACCTGTCAGTTAAATATTGCCTGAACTCAATGATACTCTCTCACTGGTTAATACAAAGGTATTCTCCTATCTTATTACTCTCTGGTTAATAAAGTACAAAAGGTTTTGTCGATAGAGTCTATCGTGGAATAGAGAGTGTCACGTAGAAGACGTCGCGTGCGCGTCTTCCCCGTGGTACGTTACTTTTGAAACCACCATCACCTTGCTAATTAAACCGGCTAATTATAAAACCGGGGGCCGTCTTAAAGTTTACGCAATGGATCGGTATAACCTGCCCGAGCTGCCTCTCTTACGTCACGCACTCACAAACAACACTCCGCGTCCTTCTTTTTCTTATCCCTTAATGTTCTATTCTAGTTCCCTATTATCGGTCGTCTTGGTCAATAGGTGTAACCAAGAAAAATAATTCTCTGCTACCGTGCGTCTACGTTATCTCAGTCTTTGATGCCAATGAACTTTAAAATAACGCCAGAGCCAGCGTCTTGGAGCAATTCGAGATACCCCGAAGGAAAATAATGTCATTGCATATGAGAGACGTTATAGTTGGGTATCAGAGAATTATGTCTTGTACATTTTTTTTTTCTTCTTATATTGTTACTTGGAGGACCATTTGGACGTCGGTCTCCCGTTACTTGAACCGAGTGGTGAAATTAAAAGTTTTGCTGCCAACTGAACGCCGGTAAGCTCGACAGGGCTGCGTGGAAAATACGTTACCGTCTCCAAGGAATAATCTTTTGTAAGTTTTACAAACAAAAAAAATATTGTAGGAGCCAAGAGAACCCAACTAATTTATCATATAAACTTAAAGTACAGTTTGGTCGTTCTCCTGATGTCAGATCTACTCTTCGCTTCCAGGATAGAAATATTTACTCGGAAGAGAATGATATCAGACTGTGTAGAGCATTTGTGCAATGTTGACGTAGGTAATAATATTTAATAATAACTGATGACGGTATTTTCTTTTCCACCGGCCCCCCGTCGAGGTGGGCTAATTAATTAAACGCATGACAATTACAGGGCTCTGCCTATACAAGTGGTTGGTCTTGTTTGCGCCATACTTAAATCAATTCTAGCTTCTCTTTTACGATAAAATAGCTGCCGAATGTTTAATATATCCTCGAGAATGATTATAAGCAAGAATCAAAGGTCTTGTCTGAATGGATACAAAATAACGATGATTCTCGTAGTAAAATTAACACGGTGAGCGCAGGAGATTTATATTCGATTCATGAGAATAATATCTTTTTCTCAATCTCCCTCAGACTTAAAAGCCAAACGGTTTTGCGTTAATTTCAATGGAGGCGCTCGTTATTTCTTTTCTTAATTTTAAGGTCACGCTAATTGCTATGTCCGCATAAATAATGTTAATTTATCAAAAATATCATAAGTTTTGGCTAAAGGTAAACGACGCCCTTGCGATGGTTGGGAACGCACTTAAATAATTAATTCAAAGGTATTCCCTAGAGCGTATGTTGTCCACGTATGTACGTAGCATTTAAAAAAAAATTCACATTATGGCGCAAGGCATTTAAGAATCTTTACCACTGCAAGTGAAAATCTTCATTGAACAAAACTGAGTGCTACGGAAAACAATGTAAGTCAAGAGAAAGGGAACATACCATTAGAAAAAGTCATCGTACGAAAATTCTGGCTGGAATGATTAACAAATCTCGATACAATTGCAAAATCGAATGATCCTCGTTTAGATATTGCATCGCGATACTGTCTGTCCAAAAAGTTTCAAAATGTCCCGCTAGCTCTAGAGTGAGGGGCGCCAAAAAAATTCAGTCGTCAGTCAAATTTCGATAGTTGGAGTGTCGTTAAGATCATTAAATCCATCATCCGAAAATTGATTTCTCATCGAGTCTCATACTGGACAGTAAAGTTAATTTCGTGTCTATTTTCGTCGTACAACAAACATCAGGGTCGCGATTAAAATTAAAGCTCACCCTGTATGCAATGGCTCCGGGTAAACAGAGTAAGTGGTACGTAGGATCCTATGAAAGTCTCGAAAACATAAGAACAAATGATTCTGTTAACAAAAAAAAAACAAAAAAAATTTAATCTAATCAATGATCTCGAAAAATCAAGGAAAAAACCTGCGACGGCCGACGGCAACAAAGTGTCCGATGAGTAATGAAGTGCAGGACATTGTTACGTATGCAGGCTTGAAAATATCTCACGAGGAACTGGCGTGAACTTTATTATTTTGTGCCATTAGACCGGTCAGATATATCCCCATTTTATACTGGTACAGTGGGCCAGTAATAGATTAAAAAAAATATTTTATCCCTGCATTCCCCCACCAGTCCCCCAGTAGACGCGAATATCCGAGAATTTCGCGTGTACACTACGCGATATAGAGGTCTTTCCATAGAGATAGATAGAAAGAGAGAAACCAGACGGTTGTAAAAAAATTATTCACTCGGTCAGACGCATTATCAGACATACCGTTGATTCGTCGGACTCTCGACCCGCGTGTAGAGTTCCGCGTAGAGTTCCGCCGCCGATGGGAAATAGAAGTGCCAATCTCATCTAGAGGACAACGTCGGGCAGGGAGCAGTGCCACTAGGCGAGCTGCGTACCACTCCTTCCATGGTGGCCAACGCCCATCATAGAACCAGCCCCACCACCCCCACCAATATCATCGCGCACGATCTTCCGTTCCTTATAGTAGATTTCTTCGCTTTCCTTATCGCACAGTAGAAGGACAGCTCCGCCAAAAAGAAATATTGCGGCACCCCAGCCAACTCCGTATGCCCAACCAAATTCCCACATGGGACGGTTTCCTGATAAGTATTAATTTGACGTCATAAGGAACACTAAACTAGATTTTGCCGATGCATGCGAGAATGGTACTCACCAAGATTAAGCTCCGCTGCAAAGCAAACAGGGTATATGACCAGAGCAATCAGCAAAGACACCACTGTAAAGAATAGTAAACATAAATTATGTTGAAATTGTACTAGAGGAAATTTATATACAGATTTATAAAGAGTGGTAGTATATTCATAAATACTTACGAGCAATTCCCATGCAGAAGACTGCAAACCGATAATACTTGTGCTTGTCACGATGATCCTGTGAACGGAGACCAAGCCCTGTGAGAATGGTTGCTGCAATATCAGCCAGGAGGCAAACCACACAGAGTGCCGCAGCAGCTCTGATATATTCTGCACAAAAATATATTAAGTAACAGCATTAATTTATCAAACAAATGCCAATTGGTTTGTATAAACATTGTATTAATTAAAACTGACCAGCATCTCTGGCTTGATAGCATCCTGCAGGCTCATTCATATTAAATGGCAATGGAGTAGGTGCACCTTCTTCGATACAATGCGCAAAGAGTCCTTGTCTCCATCCAAGAGACATTAACCAATCGGTAGATGCCAATCCCATAATCATTAACAGAATAACAATCACTCCGCATATGAAGGCGATTACCTAAATAACAAATAAATGTTAGTATTGAATACACAGCCACTATTACCTCCACGTCGAATAAGAAAAACTTAATCGTTTCAGAAGATATTTCAAAAATCAATTAATGCTGCAAACGAAGCCACGATTCAAAATATGAATAAAAATACATGCTCTCCCACGCCGTCCAATCCAACTACTAACTAAACTAAGCTATGATGGCTACCTGTGAAAGCGCGCAAAAAAAAATCATGATAGAAAAATTACCTGAGCAATCTCATTCTCTCCCATGTGGTCCTCGGCGACGGTATACATGATCATTGTGACGTTTCGTTAAATTATAATCAATTTGCCAGTTAACAAAATGCAATCTAAATATTCTGGCAACTTCTTTCCCTCTCAGTAAGATTTACGGCACATCGTATACCCCGCCATGGAGCATTGAACGAGGGTGAGACGAGAACATTTAGATAAACCAGTCACGGACGGAGTAACCCCTTCGTCAGTCTTATTTACAATTTAAAGATCCAACGCTCGTAAAATATTCATCGAATTGTCACCCCGAGAAACGATCCGTTTTTTTTAAATAAAATTTATGTCATTTAATCGAGTAACGAAAACCGCCCTTTGACAGCAGTAGCCATCTTTATTTTAACTTCGATCGAGCGGGGGTTGCAGGATCCCAATAGGGTAGCTGTGTTACATGAAGGGTGGCGACCTCGCGGCTTCTTCGTAGAATTTAACCAGAAGAGAATATCGTGTATATATGTATATATATATTCATTACGCAATCATTCACTCAACTTCATTATCTTCTGACTTTAAACGATAAAGGGTAGTTTTGTATTATTATTTATATTATTTTTACGAAGAGAATAGTAGGTCTTTTTCATTTATCTTACCTTCAATGGTCTGGTGATTGTCACCGTTTCGATTGTCGTAGTTTGTGGCATTTTGCTTTTAAGTAGAAAGGCTGGAATAGAAAAGGATTGGCAAAATAAAAAAAACTTGTCAAACAAAGAACACAAAACAATTTACCCTATTGTTTAAAGGGATTCGATTTCTTGTATTCTGTTTCTACGTGAACGTCTTGGCTGGACATTCGGGTCAAGCCATGGTGTAGGTCATGGACCACAAAATGGAAACCAAGCACAAATATAAATAGAACAAAGAAGTAAACTTCTTTTGTGCTTTGCTTAAATAATCCTTAAAAGAAATGTCCATAAGAATGCAAGCGCGTATGAGTCAAACTTATAGCGGGTTGTAGCAATCTTTGAAAATAAATGCTAACCTCAAAGAACAAAGAGCAAACGATAGTTTGGGATAATGATGCGCAATCCCAAAGAATAGGAAGGACTGATAGTTTTGCTGTTATTAGTATTAAATTAAATTATTTCGTAATCAGTTATCAGGAATCGACGGTATAAGCCAGTTCTGATAGTTTTAATGGATTTTTATGTATTTACGTTATAGTTAGTAGCCGCTTCATTTAACACTTTCGTTAATGTCAACCTCGATTTAATGGACCGCAATGGACACAGCGTTTTCTGAACTTACAATCACAGCTTTTCTTCTTGTATAATTATTAATACATCGTTCTCATCACGGGCGAGTCTCTTCTTAGTCACCGTCGTTCACAGAACCCACTTGAATGGCTGATTAATATACACTGGTTAAATACCGACTTGTAGATGTTTACATGAACGTAAAACAACGTAAACGACAGTATAGCTGTCCTTTTGAGGTTGGGCACTCTCACTTGGACGGTACGTCACAAAAGAGAACGTGTAAGAATTTTTAGAAAAATATAAAGCCAACTTCACACCCAGCGGCATACACCTGCCGTTGTGGAATACGTACTGATTTATGTAATCGTATTTACGAACCTGGGATGACTGTAGCGTTGATTCACGAAATAAAATTAGGGCAGATCTCTACACGAGCGTTTTCGTTCGTCGTGATGATTCTAGGTGATTTTAACCATTCGTTCTTATGGGATAAAGTTTACATGTAGCGCCAGGAAAATGCTGGTGTACGATTGGTGGATTCTGTTGGATCCAACGTTATAATTGGTTGTAGATTTCATTACGTGAACAATGCCACTCGCCGATTGTTGTGTAATACCCTATGCCAAAAGTTTGAATTTTAAGAGCACGTTGTTGTGGCGGCAGTCAATAATCGACGTGTTAGAAAAACGCGGAAGGATACTGTAATCCTAATTCGATCTACCATATTTGATGAAGTGCTAACAAGTGCAACTGAGTGCAACGTAATCAAACACAACGTTTTTGTGTGACTGTACGGATTTAGTTTGTGATAAGTTTATGAAATCCTAAATTATTGTAAATATTGTGTGTAGTTATTGTGTATAGAAAATTTGTATTCCTACAGTTATGTGTATTATCCAGGATAACCATCATCTAATTGTTTAGCACGGTACAATATACTTTATTTTAAACAATAATTTTTCGTAGGTAAGAATGAAGTTTTTTACGGAATCTGCATCACTTTGTGCAGCTCGTATAGGCGCGTTGTCGGAAATAGAAAGAATGCCTGACCGCATTTTCGAAACACCCTTATTGCTAATTTATACAAAGGTAATTACTTATCCTTACGAAGGAAGAAAGAAATGTTTTATTATATATTTCATACTTCATTTTATTTTTTAGAGAGGTTGCGTACCTCATTTGACTAAAGATGTTCTTAAGATGGTAACTACCGAACCACAGTTTCTCTCCGTGTCTCTGCCTTCGACAATTACTATGGCTGAATTTGTGAAACTGACTCCTTCGTTTACAGATTTTGTTAGCATGCAGGTACGATGATACATATAGAAATGTCATACTTAAAAATATAGTTTTTGATTATATATTTTTTTAGGAGTATCCTACATTCCTCTCGATTCATGATCCTGCAGAAACCACTACATCTGGTCATCAAGAAAAAAATTCCATTTCAGTATGGTCAAAGCATGGAAGACACATTGTATCACCAGATTCGTATATGGATATAGTAGAGACATTCAAACCTGATATGTACGTTGCTTTGTGTGATGGAGACACGGACGAAAAAAGTAGTGCAAAACGTATCTCAAAATCAATAGAACGAAGTAAAACTCAACTGGAGACATGTTTATTACGACATAATAGCTCAAACACTGTAAAATCAAAGGGCATATTGGGAGCTATTGAGGGTGGCTACAATTTACATGCTAGAGAAAGGTGTATAAACTACCTAAAAGATAAAACCCTTTTAGGGTATGTTATAGATGGATTGCATAAGAATGGACCACAAGTACAAAAAATAAATACAGACCAAATAAGAAATGTGATAGAGCACACCATAGTGAGTATTCCATATTCATCATTACGATATATAAAGAATATATTATACCTGCCCAGTGGTTTTTTTATTTATAGAATCTTTTGCCCACTGATAAATTAAGAGTTTCCATGGGCAGTTGGAACCCAGCTACACTTGTTGATCTAATCGACATGGGAGTAGATGTGTTTGACTCTTCGTATGCATATTTGGCTACGGAGAAGGCAACTGCATTGACTTTTCTGTGCGATCATGAGCCTACTGACAATCACCACACGTCTTATGTCATATCAGTGGCAGAAGATAAGTATGCCGATGACTTTTCCCCAATATGCAAGTCATGTGAATGCTTAGCATGTCAAAAGTACACTAGAGCCTATCTCCACCATTTATGTCACAGCAAGGAACTCTTACTATTAGTACTTTTAATGATGTACGTATTATATATACTATAACCATCTCAAAATGTTTAATCATAATAATTTGATCTTGTATTTCAGACACAATACGCATTATTATCTTCAATTCTTCAAAACCATTCGAAAGCATTTAAAGGAAGGTACGTTTAAGGAATTCCAAAAGAAGATTCATTTGATTTATGACAAAAAAGAACAAAGCTGAGACTTAGGTATTATTTATTTAAATAAAAGTGAGCATCATGAAAATTACATGAACAATTACAAATAATATATAAAATTACTATTCCGGTAAAAAATTTGGATCTAAATAATTATACGATGAACTATTAAAGCTTTGTGGAAAATAGTCTGTGTCGTAACTCTTTGTACTCTGCGGCGGTCTTACGGCAGTTAATTTGTGAGAAACCGGATGTATCGGATGTTCTGTTTCCAATTGAGCAACAGCACAATCGGCGCAGAGATCAATTCCATTCTCACATTCTGCACAATGCCATCTTGTCCCTTTGAGAGGATCTTCGCCACAAACTGAACACTGCAAATGGACATATTTAAAACTGTGCAATGTATAAATTGCGAACTTGTCTTGTATCTCGTACTGAATTACCTTATATCCAAAATGTTGATAAAGAGATGATGGATCTTCCTCTTTTTCAACTTTGACCTGTCTTAACAATTCTATTTGCCGTAGTTCCGAATTATCCTCCGTTGCACCGTTACCACAATCATCCTCCTGATAAAATCATTAAGTTATATATAGTTTGCGCAGGAAGCAGATTTATGAAAGAACAAATTACTCACAGACTCTTCCATAACAAATTGTTCCTTCGTGTCCTCACCGATTGCAAAGGACATATCCTGATGCGGAAAGAATGTCGAACGTCTAAACAGTAGATAGTTATTGCGTTGATGACGATGACTCAAACTCCTTTTAACATCTAATTTTACTTTAGGTCCGCGTCCTGGAATCGGTAATCCAGCCCGAAGCAATTTAATAAAATACTTCTGCACACGGCTAGAGACTTGCTTAGGAGTTCGATTTCCTAAAAGATAAAACACAAGGCTTTCGTGACTTCTAGATCGAGGTAAAGCTGCGTGACATGTAATTTCAAAAGCGTACCCAATGCATTAGCTATTTTTGTCCAACGTCGCATTTCTACTTCTTCCGGTGGGTACTGAATGAGAAGTTCTTCCAGACGACGTTGTTCTTCGGTTGTCCATAACTGATTGAAGGTCTCTGGTTTACTTTGATCAAACGCACGTCCTCGTACTAAAACCTAAATATAATTGAATATAATATAGATTTTAGAAGATCTAATTCTAAGTAGAAAGACGCTGTATTTACCTTTCCATCGTCCTGTTCTGTCTTGGTTTGAATTTGCGGGAGAACATGCCCGTGCCGTGTTTGAGGTCTCATTGAATTGTCAGGCAAAGTTATATTATACCGGGCCCAATCTATGTATGGAATTTCTGCAACTTTTTGGGGTCCGGGTAATTCAGGAAGATCTCCATTTTGCAATTGGGCTACAAAGGATATTGGGTCCTTCGTAGCATCGCAACGGGCTGCTAAGAGCTTGTCTAGGTCAACTATTGCTTGTGTTCTTTGGGCCTCGAGTATAACAATCGTTTTGAGAAGCGCTGTATAATCTTTGTTTCCTTTCAAAGCCAAATGATCGGATTCGAAAAAGTATTCTCCATCGCTCTCGTCAGCGCTTTTCCCATCATTGGCTTCCATAGCCATTTTCTTTCTGTAATAAATATTTCGTGTATTGGGAATCCCATGTTTCATAAATTAATTATGTTTTAATTGATAAATTAATCGAATCTTAAAAACATCAGATCGTATAGTACAAATTCTTGTAAGAAAAATGATAAGAACTGATATTTGCCTATTTTGCTTTGATTATGGCCGATTATTATTTGTTAGTGTTAGCAATGTTTAGGTCTTTGTATGATTTAATAACATTTTCTACTTTGGCAAATGCTTGTAGAAAGTCATCTTCTTCCAATCCAAATCGTTTATATTGATGCAAGAATGCAGAATGTGTGTACGCATTCCAGGCTTTCTCTAAAAATGTATCCAGTGGCTTTTGGAGCTGGGAGTTATTTGTTATCAGGGCACAGAATTTTTCTTGATTAAGTAATCTACGTGCTTGATGCAATTGCTTAAATTGATCTGCTTCAGAAATCCAACTTGTATACAATGCTTTTTCTTTTAATTCGTCACCAACAATCGGATCATTTTTCACTGATGTCCCACGAGTTATTAATAAATTTGATACTGATTGAGAATACATAAGGGATCTTCTGGCACTGAAACTTTGTGATGGCTTTTTTGTTTCCACATCGACCAGTTCATTATCATAACTGGGAATTCGCAGTGTTTGTTTAAGGTGACGTATATAAGTTTCCCATTTATAAGAAGTTTCATACACGGTACTCGATGCTGCAATATGTGGAGTACTTTTTATAGTGACCAATTTGTAGCTTGGATGTGATGCTATCCTTGATACTAAATAGTTCAAATTTATTTGAGAATCTTCAAGCGGCTGAAAAAGAGCTGTTAACTTTTGTGATATAACGTCATTTATATCATAAAGTTTTGCTTCTAAGTTTTTCAATAAATTTGTACATATTGTATGTATTTGCTCATTTTCAAAAACAAACACAGCATCTGTTTCATCATAGAGCTTCGATAAAGTCAGCAACGAATTATAATTCTGAGTACCCACTTCTCCTGAGGTAAAAGGCAGTACAACGATACTTGCTATGCTTTTAGTTGGAAACTCATTCCGCAGTAGCTCAGCTGTGTAACTACCAACACCAGATCCAGTACCACCGGCAGAACTCAAACAGTAAAGGATACCTTCGAAATGATCCAATCTCTCAACTTCATGTCTAACAACTTCCACAGTGTTTTCTCCCAAATATTTGCCCTTCCGCCCATATCCAAATGCCCAATTATTCGCACAACCTCCTCCAGCATCGTAAACCACATTTTTCATATCGTATCTCCACCCGGAATCTGCATCATTGCATATTTTGTTGACCACTTTCTGCTCCGCATCTACCAGAATTGCTCTTGCTAAATGTTCTCCATTTCTTGATACATCTTTAAACCACTTGTTATAAGTACTTTCAGCGTACTCCTTATTTCTTTGAGATGACACACCGGTATTCAGAAAAGTTAAGTCAGCCAATATTTTGGAGTGAATACTATGGCCAAGCTGGTTACCACACTGGCCAAACTGTACTGTTAGCATTATCCTTGCTCTTCACTTTATATAATTAAACGCGTCTCCAATTACTTACCAATTAATAGAATGTAATATATGAAATAATATTAATCGAAGACTCAACGGTATTAAAGGACTCTAGAGGTGGTGCGAACGTTGAACAGAAATCACCGGCTAATGGACGAAGGTCCTTCTATTAGCGACAATCTTGTTACACTAATTTCGCTTGTTGTACTTGTTTAAAAGGATCGCTCTCAGTTGCCAAAAAATCAATGTACAAAATCTTCATTTACAAAAAATGGCCTTCGCCAGAACCTCCAAAAAGCAGAATTGTCATATTCCATAAACGGCAGCTGCCTAGAGGCCACTTGTGTTCCTATTACTTGGAGCAGCTGTCACTGTATGTAGCAAAAATGTGTCTGGCTGTGCGAAATTCATTTACTGATCCGTCCTGCTGCCGGAAGCATCAGGAATACAAATGTCATTTAGGGCACTTCCGTTTTTAACATATAGCAATTCTGACAAGTAACGGTTCTGGACATTGAGTTTCTGTCAAACGACAGTGTAGTGACTGGTAGTGACTGGTAGTGACCTGCCAATAGAATCAGTTGTATGTATTTATAATGATTTACAATAAGCTATGTAGAAAATTTATACCTGCGACAAAACATTTTACAATCAATATTAACAATTTATAAAAACGAAACACGACGCTGATTTTTAAAAATTATTATTATCATGTGTTATCTGTAAGTGGTATAGTTCATGTGCTCTGATTATGTAAATAAGGATATTTTTTGAGGAATTTCAACAATTAATTTATCATGCATGAACCTCAAGTGAATTTAATCAAGACATTGTAATATATAGTTATTCAATTAGTAAGCATATGTGTAAGAACCGTCGCGTCCGTATTTTCATACTAAAGAAGAATTGATTTGTTCAACTAGATACAAAATTCTAAGACGTATGAAGAATTATTATGTATAGTGTTAATATGAAAATAAATTAGATATAATGTTACGAAGATGAGTAAAGTCACAGAAAATACAATACAACCTGTTGCAAATTATGAAGAATTTTGTCTGGATGAAGTGCCATCCGAGAATGAGACAGGTGACGAGAATGATTCTGAAAATAATGGGATACCAGTTGTTGATGTTGGTCATAGCGCCATTATTGTTAATATGGAAAACACTAGCAATGTGGAAGTTAAGCCGACTACACAGTTTTATGCACCAGTTACCATTCATCAATATTTAAATGGACATCCTCCGCCAAGTCAAAGTAGAAGTCACACTAAATTACCGATAAGCACGAATTCCAATAATTTACAGGAAGAACCAAACTCTTCTAGTAAAGGTACTATAATGTATTAGATTATTACTATTTTAATTTTATATATCTTTTTCATTATGTTAATATCCAGTATATGTTTTAGCAAAATTATCTGAAAATGCTGAATCTGAGAATGCTGATTCTGAAAATACTACAGGGAATATAGATTCGAATGTATCTTGCTCAAAGACCTCCAATTCATTTTGGAAAACAACATATGTAGTATTCTTCATAGCTACACTTATCATATGCGCAATTGTTCTTTATTGGACATTAAGCGATCCCTTGCCAAACGATAGTTCATCATCATCTTGGATCAAAGGTATACTATAATTCAAATAATTCTGGTTTTGTTACCCAATATTTCGATAACTTTTATTTTATTTTATAGAAGAATCCGATTATGCCCTTGGTAATGGATTTAATATATTCACAAGAAAGAGATGGGGTGGACGTCCCATCATAAATGAATCCAGCAGACCACTCGTTCACCCTGTGCCCTATGTTATTATAGGTCATACCGCAAGTAAATATTGTGACACAGTTTCAGACTGTTCGTCACTGTTACAAACAATTCAAGGTAGTCACGTATCAAAATTCGAATACATAGATATTGGTTACAATTTTTTACTTGATGGGTGCGGCAATATTTACCAAGCTCTTGGCTGGGATATCAGAAATTACATAAGAAACAATAGTATCATGATATCTGTTCTAGGAAATTTCATTTATGATAAAGTTAATGATAAACATCGAGATGCCGTACAAGCTTTAATAAAACGTGGAGTAGAACGAAAAAAGATAAGTCCTAATTATCGTTTGATTGGTCATAATCAAACCAGTGCGACAGAGAGTCCAGGAAAGAACTTGGCTATTGCAATTAAGAACTGGCCACATTATTACGATGGACCAATTGTTTAAACATTGCCAATTACAAAACTAAAACGTTTAATAAATTATAGAGCAACGTATATTTAAGGATAACATTCCTGTATAGTACTTCAAGCTTGTATAATAATTCATGCTGCCAAACTTTTTGTTTTAATACTATACTTTGACTAATTTCACACAGTGACAAAGTTATTATTGAGGTTCAAGCGTGCAATATTTTTTATCAAATCTTAAGACATTCAGTCTGCTACACAGCACAGTTAGTGGTTGAGGAAGTCGAGCAGCTTTATGTCTACCATAATTAATGTACAATTCCTGCCACAATCATCCTTGTGCTTATAAAGTCTGTTTCTAGTTAAGCATCGCAGCCATCTTTCATTCCCTTTGTTCAATTGTTTCTGTTGACCTAGTATCTATATAATATATAAGATATGTTTCAACAGAGAAAAACAAGTAAAGAATTAATTAGAGGAAATGGCATCTGAAAGCTTCACAAAAATGCTAGTCTTAAAAGCCTCGGCAACCTTCCACTTCCACTAGTCATTTTTATATTTAGTATACCGAGTAGCCATCAGACGCAAAATATAAGAAAGCTCCTTTTTATTAGGTAATTTGTCCTCCATAAATATTAGCACATATCACTAACATTGTTATACCTTACTTACGGGTTTTTTTTTTTATATCGTCGCTCATAGATTTTGACTATTGATCATTGTAATATCAAAATTGATGATAAACGGTGATAAAAATATGTGATAATTATAAATGTGAATTCTAATCTCTCTTATAACAATTTATCTACTAATTAAGATTAAATATTTAGTTCTAGATTAAAGATTACTAATAACATATTTTGATACCGTCAATGACTCTAAATAAAAAGTCTGTATCTTCTAACAATTTTATTTCATATACGTATCTACTTCTTAAGCAAATAATGTTTATTATACTTGTAAAATATATTTTCTATCCCGTATAAAATATATATATATTTTTACTAAATGTCATACTATATATAGTCAAAGAAAACTATAAGTACAACACGTATTGCTCACGATTTCCAATACATAGAAATTAAAAATCAATTTATATTAATTCATACAAAAGATAACATTGTGTCCTATAAGCGAAGCTGTCCCTAGTGATACGCATCGATAAAATTAATGGCCACGGAGTTGTCATTCTCAGTCTATTTCACAAAAGAATTTATAAAGAGGCGGAACAATGAGAACTCCGTCATTTTTAGATAACTCTTATCAGTGAGCTCGTGTAATATTTGCGGTATAGCTGCGATCAGTTAAGCAAACCCCAGCACAGTGAGCTTAATAAAACATTGTTAATATCTAAGCGAACGTAAACAATAGTTTTTAATTAATAATTCACACGAAACAAAGCGTACAAGCCGTAACGATAATAATTTTAAACGATTATATACAAAAAATATATTTTTATGCAGTCGTTAAATTAAAAATGTCTACATACTACGTGATTCAAACAACCTTGATTATAGTCTGTAATTAAGATTTACTTTAAAATTCAAGTTTTTTTAGTCTTTACCAACCTCCATGTATTTATAGAAAAAAAAGAAGTATTCAAATATCTTAAAAAATATTGAATTTATTTTACCCAAACTTTATCACCGAATGACACTTTGTGTACTAGACAGTTTATCTGTTGGCGCCGCAGAGAACAGTACTTTCATTTGTAAGTGTAGAATGGTCTTATAAATGACAAACATTGGGCAGTATTTTCGATTAAAGTATGTTCAATAATATTCGAAGTCCATGCTTTCTAAATTCTTGTAAAACATCATCGAATATCTCATCGACGGTCAAGAAGAGCTGTCATCGTTATTGGCCCTTTGTGTGCCTCACGACTATTATCTTTGGTGTTTGCATTGTGTGCATTTGTTTGATAATACGTAAAATTCATAACGGCGCAGAGGAAGTTACGATAATTCATAGCACAACGATATCCTTTGAATATTACACGTCCGTGAAGAATACCGAAGAATCATCGAACATTGAGAACGTAACCGTAGGAACGGAAGTGACGTGTTAGTTTGAAAATTCATACTTAAGTATGCTTAAGTTATCCATTTAATATATTACGCTTAAGTGTAAGATTACCGATAATAAAGAAATTACACTTGAGCGTAACATATTAAATGAATAATTAATTTGCAATTTATTATTATTAAATCAATAACCTCGTGTCAATCAAAATAACATAAGCGTTCCGGACATATACTTTCTGAAAGTCATTTTTCAAACGTCCGATGCCACGGTAATTTTGTCAAAGATGACTTTAAGATTTAAATACTCCGAGTTGCTTGATAACAATTAGAACGTTGAAGAAAATACAATTTTACTTTCTGCAAGTACAAATAATTTTCGCAGAACTGTTTGCTAGTTCGTCAATGTTCTTTATGTTAATATGCAGAATAATTTTAACGTGATAACCTTCATCAAGGTTCCGTCATCGCAAGGTCAATCAAATGGTCAAATAAGTTTTTAAATTGTAATCGTCGGGGAAAAGCGTCGAGTCACGGAACTAAGAACCGGTTTTGTTCAACTATTCAAATAAGTTCGTTTCTACGAGAGAATTCGCCTTAGCTCCCTTTTTTTGGAATTTTTGAAGAACGCATATTGAGATTGTCTTACAATAGTTTATTTTCATTTATATTTCTTTCTTTGACGTTAGCCAATCTGAAGATTTACACTCGCGAGGATTGGGAAGCACGAGAGAGTCTTGAAAACAATACAGAATATCTAACGCATCCAATACGATTGGTCGTGATTGGACATACAGCTGGAAGATATTGTGAAAGTCATGATAGCTGTTCCTACATTGTACGTGCCATACAAAACTGGCAAGTTGGATCTCTAGGATTCGTGGACATAGGTATCTGTTTAAAATTAATTAAATTATGTAACAGTGCCAGCACAGAGGTATCTTTGAGACGTAATTAATTTGTAAAAATTGCAGGATACAACTTCCTCATAGGTGGCGATGGCGGAATATATGAAGGAGTCGGTTGGAATACAACAAACAGCCTTTCGAAAAATTGTTTATTTGTAACCTTTATCGGCAATTACATATATGACGAATTGAAGAAGCAACAACAAGAGGCTCTTGTGGATTTATTAGAGTATACTGTAAATATAGGATATATGGATATTAACTACAAACTCGTAGGACACAATCAAGTTAGATCAACGCTCAGTCCCGGTAAGAATGTCATTAATTTCATGAAGAATTTAAAAAACTACTATGCAGAAAATATAATTCTGTCACGATGATTGTACGGTAGAAACAAATAAGTCCCGCTGTACGAAGCTGTAAAGATATGCAATAAACGAGTCTATTATGATTTCTTGCTTAAGTAAATTTGCTGACTGAAGTGCGTCGACTTTTCCATATATACAGGAGTGAGCTGGAAAATGTTTGCACGTTTATTCATGACACGAAGATGCCACTTTACGGGAATATAATATCCGCATACGGATTATGTTCCATAGAAATTGTTTGAAACGTATCAGCAATTAATTTCCAAGGTATCCCGCAGCTTTTATAATCTCTCACTGTTAACCGGTAGGATATATTAACCCCTCGGTAGGCGTGTCATTTCTAGCGTCTCAGTTTCACTGCTGTGGCATTCTATAGGTCGAATCGTGTTGCACGAGAGAAATACTTATAACTGGCTTCTCAACGGTTAATAAAAAAAAGAAACACGATACAGCGTTCGAACATTGATCGTCTTTTCTTCAGGCATATAATATAAAATTCACATTTCCTTAAAAATTTACTCACGTTTAAGCCAATAGACTTGGTATAGGTAAGAACAGCTTAGCAATTGGATGCCTCAGGGATCCTTCGAAGACAACTTTCCAAAATAGCATGTCCTGAGACTCACAAGTCTTTCCTAATTACGTTAATAAAACTGAATTTCCCATGACGTCTCGAATGACGCCATTAGGGAATTGAATATTTCACGGTTCCTGGGTTTTTCGCAAGTTTCTCCAATTTTCTACAATCCCGATGAATATAGGAATCATTGAATTAATGAGAGATAGAAACTCCAAAGATTTTTCACGCACTTAATAACGGTTAACGAATTCAAAACAATTAGATTATAAAGGCATTTTATACTTACGCGCCATTACCGGCCGAGACCTCTTTCAACGACGATGAAAACGTACTGGATTATCGCGAAGCAATGAAGAGTGGGGCTGGTGCTTTCTGTGCACGTACGGAAACACTATGATGGTCCAGTCAGCAGTGGCGTGGAGAAAGATTGTAGTGTTCAGTACGTTCGCAGGTCCTGTGGAAATTGTGCGTCGTAGTTATCAGGTTGTTTCTCTTAATTCTAAAGGCCGATTAACGCCACCCGGTATAACTCACAGTCATTCCGTAGAACGTTATGCAAGATCCAGTCACTGTATGGGTCAGAAAGGTATTTAATGGGAAATAATATATCGAAAAACGAGTTCAGTGAAAATTTGACTCGTCTACGTCACTGGGGGAATCGTCTGTGGACGTCACTGCGTGTCAGACACGTTTCCGTGGTGAAACCCAGAAAGAAGTGAACATTGGTTGTGCAGGGTGGAGCGAAGTAAAAATTCCTGAGGAAAATTTAAAACGAAGACTGTTGGTGACTAGGTGCGTCCTGCACGTTGAAGTTTATAATAGACGTGATAATTTCGCAAGAGGAAAACAGTGAGAAACAATGTTTCTGATTATTTATACAGACTTCTGATACTGACGCGTTGATATCGGTATGAAGAACAGCTTGCGATGATCGAGTCGTGGGGATGGTGACGGTGGCACAGGATCACCAGAAGCAGGAGGATGACAGATTTCAGACCGACGAGGACAAGGGGAGGGTGACATCACGAGTGAATCTTGTGACCACTCCTGTCAATGATATTCAAGGACATTCTGGAATTCAGAATGGTACCTGTGTCGTGGCAAGGACCGAGATTGATACGCTGGAAAATGATTCGCAAGGATGCTCGACTTTGTGCAGTGACGTAGAGGATGATCTCGAGAATGTAGATACCGAGGCAGAGGAGGGCTGGATAACTGAACTCTCTGTGCCAGCTCTTCAGCATATCAGCAATAGTATCAGTCAATTTAATCCTGAACCGCCTCCGAGCTTCGGTGATGTTTGCGTGAAAAATTCGTCTAATGTCAATTTGGGAAATAAAACATTTTACAAGGGACCCGTTACTATCAAACAGTTTGTATACACTAATCCAGATTTTAGTACTGTTAATGATGTTACTGACAATGAACGGGCAACCAATCAAAGGGACGTTGAGGCATCGACGATCATCAATAATGGTACCACTGTCACTCCCAGTTCGGCTGATTCTTGCAATAACGGAGAAGGTAACTTCAATGACTTTGTTTCACCATTGTTTTATATATATATATATACGTATATAAATATTCTACGAGGCATTTATCAAATGAAACAGAGGATTGAGGGTCTTGTTTCATAAATTTCATCTTTCTCAATAAAAATAATATGGCTGTATACGCATACGTGATATCAAATCATTATCTGACTCTACTTCGCCATTATGTTGGTTACGAAGGTTCATTTACTATCGTATAACGATATACAGTCGACTGGATAATTGCGCATCCAAGACTTTGAGACGCGAGAGCCAGCGAAAGAACGATTGTAGGGAGTTCCCGCCGTTTCCACTACAGTCTAACAGATCAACGTTTGACGGAGAGCAGGTACTCGCACCGAAAGACAAAAGAGTAGTTTCCGTGCTTCCTAGAGAAGAAGAAGAAGACAGCTTCCGGTCTTCCTCTCTTGGCGCGATGGTTTAAAAATGACAACTCGGGAAACGCGACTGTATGGAGCGCTTGTATAGACAAACTTGACTGCATATTTATGTTTGGCGACATGTATATTTTTTATACGTAATTGAACTTGAATTCTTGAATGTACGAAGATAGGGAAAAAGTGTTCTTAAAAATAGACTCATAAATTATTCCGACAGAACCGCTCGAGAGATATTGGCTTATCGTTTAACGAATTTCAAAGAAAATTTTGCGTCTATTCGTATAAATTTATTTATACAAGCGGAATCGACGAATCTCGATTCCTTCACGCATGTAAAATTTCTATACCTCAATTTTAACGCGGACTTTCAATAAGCAGCTTAAACGTGTGCACCGTATTTTACCGGTTTTACGTGTATAAAAAAAAAATGAAATTACAGACTCCTAAGGACGTAGACTCATCATAAATAAACCACATGACAGCTTAATAACACACATCCATCCTGAACGAAACAATACAACATAACGTCCTATAGAATATTTATAATTCAAAACTTTTTTGATAAATAAAATATGACAAAGGAATACGTATAAAAACAAAAAATAATTTATATTTTCACAGTGCAACCGTTATGGACCAAGAAATACGCTGCCATGGCTATAGCGTCTGCATTGGCGCTGGTCCTTCTGATTTTGGTAGCCATCAGCGTCTTTTTCCTGTCGCGTGGTTCGGATTCACCGGAAACACCAGAGATCTCAATAAATCGTGACGGTAATACGCGAAATGATACTAGTGCACAGTACCGCAAATAGTATAAATAAAACGAAAGTGATCATCGTTAATATTAATCTGGCATCCTTTCGCAGCATTGGTTATCGATGGCGTAAGGACAGTAGGAAGGGACGAATGGCTGGCACAACCCCCAGCAGGTAAAATGGACAAGCTAAGACATCCCGTACCATACGTAATCATAACTCACACAGCAACCAATTTCTGCGACACTCAGTCGGCCTGCACTCATCTTGTACGATTGGCACAAAACTTTCACATCGAGTCCAAGAACTGGTCGGACATAGCTTATAATTTTCTAGCGGGTGGCGATGGTTTGGCGTACGTAGGTCGCGGATGGGATTACGCTGGGGCTCATAGCTTTGGCTACAACATCAAGAGCATCGGTATAGCATTTATAGGAACGTTCACTAACGTCTCTCCGCCATTGGCGCAGATACGCGCGACACAGAAATTAATAGAGTTCGGAGTGAAGAAGAAATACATTGCTGACGATTATAAGCTTTTGGCGCATCGACAAGTTTCACCGACCACAAGTCCCGGAGATGCACTCTTTAATATCATTAGAACTTGGCCACACTGGACATTGATAAGTTGAGTCGATGTTAACGTTAGTCAAGACTCTGTATACCGTCTGTGTGTCGATGCTTTAGATTGTTCTTTTAATTTGAATACAAAAAGAGATGTGAGATCTGCTGCAAGTTTTTTGGGGAGGTGGTCTTTGATTATTTGATGCTAGTCTTTAATGTTTTATGTGCGACAATCAAATTTCATAAATTTCATGATTTTTTACTTTGAGTACACGTTTATGTGTATTGTCTTCGAGAAAAATTGTTCAAATTTTATAACAGTACACTGTTTGGTATCGTTGAATGATTTTCATCTTTCGATGGGTTAACGATGATCTAGTAAATTGAACAATTTGTATATACGTAAGCGTTCAGTGATCTAGATTACAGTGGAATAGAGTATAAGACGTCACGTGAACATTCCCACGTTTATATCAGTAGGAAAATAAGGAATTCTGTTTGAAGAAGGTTAACAATGTCGGAGGTTGTGTGAAGTCTTTAAAATTTATAAAAAGCAAAGACGTCGCAACGATTTGCTTTTCCTCTTCTGTAAATACTATTCGAAGAACGTTTCGATGAGCGAAAAAGATTTGGATTAAATGCAACGAAGTCAGGTAATTTTGTTATCGTAAAACAATTATGCAAATACATCACTAGCAATAATTCAGGCGAGAACTTTCATATTGTTGTGTATGAATATTTCTTTAGACGCGTGATATCTTAAAAATACCTAAATACACACATTTTATAAAACACCATTCTTCTGGAAATTTTTTATCAACCATGCTGGGCGTATACAATATATTTTTTTTTCTTTTCAACATTCTGAGTACGCCAATAATAAGTACTCAATTCTGTCTAAGCTTAGTACTTACGTAACGCAAGATATACCGTAATACAATATATCTGAAGAGCTGTTGTTTTCATTGCAAAGCGTCTTCCTTGGCCGAAGATGATTTATCTATATTATCCGACGGTACTGCGACATTCTTTACTGAAGATTCGCCATGGATATCGGACGCGTGAGCTCCATTTCCGGAATTCGAATTGCTGGGAACTTCGTTTCCGACTTCGGTAACGCTGATACGTATTTCCGGTATTACACCATAATCGATAGAGTGTTGCTCGAAAGAATCCTTCATCGATCCACTGGAGAAGCTCCTGACGATAAGATTATATAAAATGAATAAAAACCCAACGACTAATTATACTTTCTTTATTAATTACCTGTTGTTAGAGCTCTGCTTGACCAATGCTCTGTGTCTTGAATTATTCTCAACGAGAAGATCCTGCTGGCACAACGCAGGATCATGCGGTAAAGAGTCTTGCTCTATATCTGTAGCCTCTCCCGCTTCCGACGTGGCTGACCGTTTGCGTTCCTTGTGCTCCAGTACTACGTTTCCGATTATGCCTTGTTTTTATAAAGAAAAATAAGTTGATTTTTTTTTTTGAAGGTTACTCAATACTGTACGATTGTTCAAGACCTTTTGAAATTGCAATATCGGCTGATTTACTGGACGGTAATACCGGTAGTATCTTCTTCCAACGCACGAATGGCGTCTCGTGCACTTCCTGTCGCTTCTCTGCTATCTGAAACATTTTTCTCCTTTCCTCCGTCCGCTCCTGGCGCAGCTGAATCTGTACGAGCAGAAATGCTGTCTTACCTCTTATAGTTTCTATTAATTAAATTCATGTAAAGAGATACCTCTCTGCCTTACCTTAAGATCGTTGTTAGCTTCCCTGAGCGAACCGGTGAGAGATACCATATAATAGATGATGAGCGCCATCAAAACAATCAACGGAATTATAATTCCTGGAGAAGCAATGTAATCCAAGCACCTGTATATCGTTTATATAGAAACACCGATGAAAAAGTCTTTTGTGAAAATTATACCAGAGCAAACGATTAAACAATTATATTTACTTGTGAAAGGATTCCGGTAAGACATTCTTCAAACTGTCCGTAGCTAAATGGTACATTCTAAGATGACCAGAGAATGGTCCACAGTGCCAGGACGGTTCTACCCATACAATGGCATAGCCAACAGGTAAAACGCACAGGAATAACATGGTCAGTAGCAATGCCAAGTAAAAATTATTTGATCTGTAATAATAACTTATGTTTTAATCGAGCCATAAAAAATCATTGATTAATTATACCTCGAGGCTCTGAATACAACTTCGTGCGGCACGTTGCAGGTGAGTACAGCCCAGGAACGTAAATACATAAGAATCCCAAGCTTCAGAAGATTCAAGGCCGCCAATCCGGGACTGAAAAACATCCCCATCCATACCATCCCTTGATTGTTTACCAGATGTAAAATATTTTCAGCAATCTTGAAGTCTCCGTATTGAGGATATTGTTTCTCCAGGTCCCAGCACCAACAGTTGTTCATAAATCGTACAAAGACTGCACGTACAAAATCCATACCGAGGGTGGACAATATCGTAAGTATCTGAAAATTTGATTAACTTTAATTAATTGACAATATTAATGAATATAATTATTTAGCGGCATAACTCTCATTCTTACGTACTAAATCCATTACTGTTAATTTTGCTAGTTCCTGTCCGAACATTGTTTCCCAGCACAATCGACGCAGCTGCTTACGCGTCGTATTGTCCAACTGTGGCAGTACTGTGACTATAAATATTTTAAGGATTAATTAATTAATTAGTTTTTTTATCTTCATTAATACTTCATTCACCTGTACTATCCATTGGCGCTTCCGGAGACTTTCTTGGAATTTCGCATAATCTTTTATAACACACTACTATCCTTTTTTCTATTAGGGTTGTCTCCTTTACGGGTCTTTGGGTGCTACTGCTTGATGGGATTAGTTTAGAAGTTACTTCGTCAGTGATACTAGCCAAAGTGCTCGTTGATTTGACGAAAGGAGTTGTCCATGCATTCGTTGAAATATCATTAGTACTGCTATCAGTAGTACTACTCGTAACGGGAGAAGTGATTGTGGAAGACGTACTATAATCATACGTTGTCTCAGTATCATCAGTACCATCAGTACCATCGGTACCGTTGTAATAAAAGGTACTAGTATCATTGGAGTCAATAATTTCTGTGGACGTGGTAACGTTGTACGTATCGTCTTCTAATATATTATCAGTGGTATCAATGATATCAATAGTATCGTTATCATCGTAATAATTAGAATCGTAATACTCGGTAGTAGCATTTCCATGCAATAGATCGTAATACTCGTTATACTCGTCGTCATTGTTCAAGTCATAGTTATAGTTATTGTAATCGCTATTGTTATAACCCACGCTGTTATAATCATCGTTGCCGTTGAAATAATCAGTAGCGTCCATTAAATTTTCTGGCTTTTTTCCATTTAACGCCGCTGTGTCATAGAGCGATGGAGTACTCTTAATTAAGTTGTTTAGATCGTTAGCATTATTTTTTAAAATGCCATTAGTCGTGCCAGTGGAACTGACGTTTGTTAATAATATAAGACTCAAACTGGATAGCGTGACTACGGAATTAGTAATATTAGTGTAGCACGGTATCAAAGTATCTCTGCAAATTGGAGGAGCGACGGTAGCATTGGAATTGGGCTTTAGATCACGTAATTTGGCCTCCTAAAAACGATGAGAAATCATTTTTGTGTTGTAGGTGCATGTAGTTTGAAAGCTTACCATGTTGCTGATTTTATCGAAAAGGGCAAATATGAGGGAATACATGTTCAGAAGATTGAGCAGCATTATCCTGGAGGAAAGAAATTTCTTAAGTCAGTACTTTCGGAGTACTTTATTTTTCGGTTATTTATGAAGATCTGCGTTTTCCTTACCGTGCCAGTTGTATGCGCAATTGTTTCCTTGGATGATAATTTTCGAATATACCCAGTATCTCGAAGAAAAATGGAAAAATGAATGTAATCAGTGACATTATAACGGTAATTTCATTTTGTCGCCACCAGCTTTCAGATGCTTCCGGTTCCATACTACGAGCTACAATGACAACCACTTCGTAAGCCGACAGAGCCAATAAGCTCATGACGCATATATTCACGGAGATTCTCATAGATATGATCTTCCAGCTGAATTGATAAAGGAAAATTATGTCAATGATCGTTTAGAGTTTTCGATGAGAAAACATGAGACTTTATTAACGTACTTTCTCTCGTCTTTCTCCTTCTCTGCCTCTTCCAAGAGCGCCTCTTTAAAGCCAAGTACTATGCTGGCTATTCGATTGTGCGCCGTTTCCGGATTTCCAATCATGAAGTCCCAGCCCGTGAAAAGTTTCCAGGAGAAGGCACACTCGTCTTCCTTTTCAGAGAGTTTGCTCATTCGCGAATTTTCTGCCATTCTACAAAAAGAGAAAGTCAAATACACACGTGCACTCTGAAAGATGAAAATATAAAAAGAAATCTTCATTTCTTTCGTATCGATTGGCTCGTACTTTCGTAAAATGGCGACGAAACTGTAGGTATAGACGACAAGATTTGCCACAAAGTAAGCCAGTGGCAATCTGTATCCACTATTGGAATCTTGATTTGTGTACCATCCGTAAAAAAATGGAGAGTACTTTAAAATTCCTTCGAATTCCCACAGTGTTAAGAAATGCTTCGACTTGAGCTTTTCCTCTGGTAACATGACTTTCCTCTCTCCGGCAAGAGTTTGATTAGCCGTTAGTACCTGTCGCATGAGACAAAATTTCCAAAAATTCTTAACGAAGTAAACGTACAAGATTTTGAGAAATAATGATTTCGTACTACCTCGGGAATGGCTACGAAGGTAGTTAGGGTTGCTGAAATAACTAGATTTATCCAAAAGAGCCAACGAAGAAAAATAAAGTACGAGGCAACCGCTGAGCCAAAATGAGACTCTATTTCCTTTATACGAAGTTCCCAAGGTATTAACCACGTTTGAAGATTCACGATTTCCCGCCGAAAGTATTGCCACTTCTAAAAATATAAAAAGTACGACGTTGCTATCTTCTACAAACTTTTTTTTATTACAATTATTAATCAATTATATATTTTCCTACTTTGTTAATCAAAATTGAAGCTCGTGCAATTACGTCACGAGTACTTCGACTCTGAGCCAATCTCTCCTGCAAGGCACCTTCGTGTCTTCTAACGTAAGACTTCGCCTGCTGAACGAGTTTCATTTTACGTCTAAGTGGCCACGGCTGCTGTCTCACGCCGCTTAGAACTTCCTTGTGTAGTTTAAGATTTTCAAATATTTGTTCCTGCGTCCCGCCATCTTCTATCGAGATCGCTGTACTACAGTAGACATTCCTTAAATTATCCCAGATTGAAAATAATATGAATAGCATTTTAAACGTAAAACAAATCAGAGCATTAAAAAGAGTACAAGTTTGTAAAATATACCAATGCAATTGAACAAGAATCATTGGCTATCGGTACCCCACGGAGCAATTGCGTCTTGAGCAATCATTCCAAAACCCTCCCCGAGATAATTAGGATAAGATTTCGTAGAATCACAGCATAGTCATGCTTAATTAATCAAGATTTAATATACAACGTCATTGAGTTCAAGTACCCACTCGCCAGAACTCGTTGTAAATGCTGACGAGCGACGACGCAGGACGCCTTCGGCGTCGGGACTGAATGGCGAAGAGGATCGACGCTTGCGACGCGTATGACAACGAGAAGATGCTCGTCGTTGTATAATAGCGCATGCAGACGCCGAATAATCCTCGTCCTCACCCACGTCCTCGGTATCTGAAAATATTCCCTCAGGTTTCACGCTTCGAGAACCTATTAAGAACAAAGCTCAAACGTACCGGGAATCGTAGGAATTCGCTGCATCTCTATGCCGCTGTTCGTGGGCCCTTCGCTTAGAGAATTGGAGGCTTTTAAATTAACGTTATATCCTTCGCTATTAACGTTTGTCTTATCCTCGGCAATTGCGAACGTCACTGATAAACGATCCACCGATGGTTGTGGCGACGACGGTTCGACCTGGAGAAGCACACGCGAAAATGTCAACGACGATTCCGAATTGACAGAACTTGTCTAGCGGTGTAACGTATCTAGCGTGTACTGCGCGATTAAGTAATTATTCAGTACCAATTTGACTGCACTTTACGATCTAGTGAATTACTAGGGAACTTTGAAAACTCGTTATTAACTCGTTACGGTTCAAGGAATTCGTAATAATCACGAAGAGCTTCGCCGAGTAACACAAATGCATCGCGAATGAATTTTCTACGAGCAGCAAGAATATCGTCTGCTGTAAGCGCGGGAAATATGAATTCAATTCTGGCGCTAATATACCGTCGTGAGCGCCTGTACGTTTCGGTACAATTGAAAAGTACTCGGTCACGGTTAAAACTTCTAATGACTCAAAAGTTTAACACAACATGAAGTTTACGTTGTGGTAATGTCCAAGTAGGAAAGCTAAGTCTGAACTGACTGCCACTTGTTCTATCGTACCGTATAAGCAAACCTCTGCCATCCCTTCTGCTCCAACCGCGCCTATACCTATAAGCTAAGACTAATATCTCCTATCTTCGATACAGAGGATCCCAACTTTTGCTCTTTATAAACAAACAAATATCTTATCGATTTGTAATATCAACAACAAAAACAAATATTTCCACGACTCCCTGTCTTCGCTCTCTGATCAAACTGATACTACACGATGCTTGACAAACAAAAATATAAATCTAACCTTAATTATTTTAATAAAATTGTAACACTTTATTAACCTTAGGTCATCAAAGTACTAGCCAACTTTATCTATATCCTTAGGATGCTCTGAGGATCGAGTTAACAGGGAAATGAGCTTCTCGAGCTTGGTAGAAAGCAAAGGAAAACGAAGAAAAGAACAAGTTGAGAATCATTTCCTGTGAGGTGTCAACAGCCAGCAGAAACGGGGGATGAAACACTCGAGTTCGCGTGCGACGTGCCGCGCCTTAAACCCCAGCTGGTGGCGAGGAATCCTAGTGCTACCCTCGAACAACCTATCGTGCCCATATACACTTCGTATCCTTCGCGTGACCCCACCCTTTACTTGGAACTAATCACTCTTACCCACCTTTGGATACGTGTTACACGCCACATCTGGGAACCTACGAAAATCACCCCTTCGACGTGTTATGATAGGAAGCAGCCATCTTTTCGCGTGAGGGAAGTATATAGGTAAATGGCATATACATAATACATAGAAAGATTAGGGTGTTATCAAAGGACGAGGGATGTCCATTTGCCAGTCTCTTGACGACAAAGCAGTTTTAAAACCCTGACATCTACCTTAGGGAATGATTGATCGTCGGAGGATCCGCGCTCATGCGAAGAATCAAATTCAGTTGCGCCTCGGGTATGTATTGCGGATGAAAAATTACTAGGGATATCTGTCAGTCCTGATCATGGGGACAAGATGGCTGCCATAGGGTTTTAATGATTTTAGGGGATTTATGTGCTATTGATTACCGTTACACCGATTTGTTTAGATTAAGCGAGTGTCTGGGGTTGAAATAAGGGTTCGGCACCTGGGGCGATAAGAACGGCATGGAACTGGAGTAACGGGACGAACGAGTGCTGTCCACTCGCAGAATCCCGGGTGTTCCTGGTTCCTTTGATTTTTTATTTCGCCCTCTCTCTGCGGACCCTTCTCTCTTGAATTGATGATCCGAATTCTTCTCGGTGCTCGTTCCCGGTTCCGCCATGGAATCCAGCGTCTCTGATTCCTGGTCGACAAATCCTACGGTAACTTCCGGCTGGGGTGTCTGAATTCCCAGGTGTGTCACTGGGAAAATTTCTTGTGACTTTGACAGAACCTTCCTGCTGAATTTTTCCATTGTCGCTGTACTGAAGCAAAACAATACCAGCTACCGAGGTAACAGATACTTCTATATAAGAAAATTAATTGTTAATTAAAAATTATTAAGTAGCACCTTTGTTAAATGTCACTCTTTGGATATTGTGCTACGAGCAGATAAAATCTCAATGACTTTCATCCACTGATTTTACACGAATTTACACGGGTTATCGTGATTAACCAGCACGCTCACGAGTAACAGAGAAACTTTAAATGTCCCGGTTGGAAACTACTCCAGGAGGAGCACTCGAGCCAACCGGAAGGATACTCTCGGGAGTTCTGGAGTCTCGCCCAGTTAAATCATGGAGCAAGCTTGATTCGTTGTTAACGTTAACTCGTTAGAATAAAAACTATTCGATCTAATCTACCGCAAGAGAGCATTTAATTAAGTCCACAGGTCGGAACGAGACACGCGAACGCACCAGTGACCTTTAATAGTCAGATGCGAGATTCGCTCTGAGAAATCCTTTGATATATATTTAATTTATATAATATACATATGTAAATTCACAATTACGTGTACGGTATGACCTGCGTGAATTTCAAAACCGCAATCTCTCCCGCTGCATTTCCAAGTATAATCAAATGCAAAGTGCAGATATCCAAGGAAACCACGCTGCACCGATATATGCACACAAAATGTATATCCCCGTGAATTTCATCTCGACAAACACGATTTTAATCTTGGTAATATTTGATGCTTTAATTCCCTAGAATTTTACTCATAATCCTTCCCGCGTTTAATTAATTACCAACAAAAAGAAAAAAAAATGCCCATAGGTCACACGAGGACCACATAATGCATACAGTCAGTATACTAACAATAAGTGTGTACGCGCAAGGAAATATAGTGTATTTATGTAAAGTTGGTATAATTTATTAGCAGATATATTTTCGGTGTCACGTATTTAAAAGTATACCTGGCGGAACGTTTAAACGGAACGGTACTCACGGGAGTCCTGAAGATTGAATGTTGCCCGGGTGCGTCGCGACGCTTCTCACGTATCGTAGTACTGCTTGGTAAACCTGCCAGCAGGCCGGTACATTCGCTAATGAATCCCATCCCCATTATTAACTTATGTGTACCTGGACACATACGGTTCGACACTGTACCTTTTTATGCTGCCGCCTACGCACGAGGATGAGGGTGGATGCCGATGTTTTATGTGACACCGGACACACCTATCCCTTGTCACATCCGGTTCACTGCTTTGTTCCTACGGTAATAGTAATGCACATGTAAATATGTCATTTAAGCGAATGATAAAGAAGGTTAGCCACGGTGATCGCGGACTTTTATTAATTACGATTAGATAATGCAGAAGCGAAGTTGATTAACAGGGAGTTTAATTGAAGAGGCAGTACCCATTTAGTTACCCTGTGACAGATTTCCTTTATTTCATTGTTGCATTGATAGAATCGAAAATATCGTACACGTGCTATAACCTATAAATATATAATACTACGGATTTGGAAGCCTGACGTTACAATTAATATTGTAAATCTAATTGAATCTTTAATTATTAAATCAGTGAAAATATTGAGCTCGTGTGAGTATACTGGGTGTTATTTTTGTTTGAAAAGAGCTTTTTTATTTATTTATCTATGGGCATATTGGATGGATTTAACGAGCATCGCGTTATTAAATAACAATTTTATATATTTTATTATTGCTTCTTTCTATATCTGATCTACAGAGTTAACGATATGTCCTGTGATACGAAGGATAGATAAGGCTAAAGGATATTAGAACAAAGGAAACCAGAAATCACGTTATTCAATACGCCGTCTAGATTCTCTTGTATTCGTTAATTCACGTTGACAGATACAGTTGAAGAAACGAATATTTTTTTTAAACGGAATTCCAATATTTTACAATTTATATAATCTGCAAGAATTATCTCACCTGTATTAATGATCAAGTTTGGATTTTCTTTTCTTCACTGCGCTAACTAATCCAATAACCATTTTTATAATTAACGTTTATTCTAATTAATGGACGATCCATTCTGTTCTATTGCTATAACTGATCTGTCGCGCATGCGCAGACGATATATGATAAAGATCTAATCCGAGTTAGATAATAGAAATGTCCATGCGAATGCAACACGCCGGTACTGCCATCAGATTGGGACGTTTGACGGTCAAGAAGAAAGTGTTCCTTCTCTTCTCTGTAACATTACGTAAATCGAACGGTCCGATATGTAAATCTTCTTATTTCATATACATATATTGAATCTATCTAAACGTCTTTCTACAGATCAACGCCGTCTGTCTATCATACAGCTCCTTCGAATACTGTAAGCCGATACAAACAGGATTGGCCTTTAATAAACGTAACTTAGCTCCCAATGCTCTACTTTTATTTCTAACTGTGTCTAATTACGAGTAAGCTGTCTTACAAAAATTTACACGTATCGCTATGTATATACACAACTGATCGGTGGCACTGTAGTTGAAGATTTGATACGAGCTCAGCATCCTGAGAGAGTAAGCGTTCATGGGAAATTTGTGAATAACTCAGCCGCGATACGTTGCGGATAGTTCAGGATGAAAATGGCTACGTGGTTAACGTTACAGTCACAAATTCATGATCGTCCACGTTATTTATTTAAGTCCTGTCGCCTTAAGCGTTATCGAAAGAGAGAGTCTATTTAGTCGTATGTCTAGCCCAGGTAGTCCTCTGAACCTGACACATGAGGTCACTTCGCGAAGGTAATCGTGCACTGGTAGTTCTCGAAGGCGGAGGTCCAGGTGTCCTGAGAATGTTGACCAGGTTTTTTTGATTCTGAGTACCTTTCTCACCACCCGGAGACAAAGTGTCCCGTATCTGCTTGCTAGGGTGTTCCGTGCGTTTGCCCTGAGGTGGTGGATCCAGTATTATAGGTGGAGGTTCCTCGAAGAGGTTTGGTCTTTGATTTTTAGCATCGCCATCCGGCGTACTCTGACCAGGTATTCCTTGGCACGGTAATGGCTTAATGAAAGCCGACTGCTCGTCCTCGATAACGTCCAAGCCGGATATGTAATTTTCAAGCTTGTGGCTCATTACTGGGGACGATGAGAAACTGTTCGCCTGGGATACACGAAGAGACATGGAGTTTGGTGACAACTGGGTGGAATTCTGTGAACGAAGAAAAAGCTCAATATCTTTGTTCTGCTGTTCTATAATATTGAATATTACATACTTGAAATAATACTTACAGACGGTCTACTGGCTGGTGGTAACAGTAGACCGGGTCCCATTGGATAAGGTGATGGCGTGGTATAGGGAGACCTTTGAGATTGATACGGACTTATATTGTGAAGCCTTTCAAGTAGCTGGGTCTGAAAGTGTAGCTGATCTGTGGAATTGCTGGTAGGCTGAACTCCCATGGCTCCAGGATTTCCAGAATAAATCCGATCCGGCGGATAGGAGTAGAAGGAGAATGACGGCGGATCCAATTCCCACGGCGAGGTTTGACCCCCGGTGCGCTGAGAGTGCGGGTGAAAGAAGTAAGTTAGAAAAAAATTCTTTAAAAGGATCGAATTCGTCATTAATGTATTGTCGAGTGTGAAACAAAGCTTTGAAAGCATAAGGCTCGTTTTTATAGACGTTTCCCTGCGGGAAGGCGTTGGACTTTATGGTAAGACTGGATTTAATTGGCCGGTCTATGGTACAGTGAGTCACAACGTAAAGGAGGATTTTAATGTGGATATAAAATAAAAAAGAACCGTACTCGATCGACAATACATTAATTTTCTAACGACCTTGCTTCGATCAACAGTCCTTTGTAGCGTTACCTAGCATTTGTTGGTTGCATAAAATCCAAAATCCCGTGCGAAGACCTGTCGGACAACACCGTCACACTGGTGCTTAGTATAATTATTGTATTAGCAAGTATCACGTTAAAGTCACTTCACTCTCTTGAGATCAGTCGATAACTCTATAGAAAAGAGACAACGTTCCTGCGATGCAAAGTAGTAGCGAGATATTTACGTTCACTTTTAAAAAAACAGCTCATTCGTTCCACTCGGTATAAACTGTGCAATGCTTTCATTCTCTGTTACTGCTATCGGTACTAAAGCTTCGATATTGATTTCGTTCGAGCGACGAAACGTTAACACAGCATCGCAAAGTACAGGAGAATATTTGTACGTATCCCTTAAATATTAAATTGTATGTATAAGCGGACAAAACTCATAAAACAAAATCCACGATATCGACTAAACTTAGGTATAACAGTACGGCAGGCTGTAAAACGTAAAGTGTGATGTTTGTCAGAGAAGATTTGGTTTATTAAAAACTTTAAAAAAATCAGTACAAAACGTGTTATGTTATGTTATATATATATACTATAAAAGTACAGATGCATCGTGTTAAGCGTTAATGCGTACGCGTCGCAGGCAGGCAGGAAGAATTGCTGGCTGTCGAGCGGATTCATGGTATTCGGTAGAGAGTTACCTGGCCAAGAGTCGACAAGTCAGGAACGGTTGGTGTTTGCGGCATGGCTGTGCCAGTAGGAACCTGAGACTGAGGACCGATATGACTGCCCGAGATGCGTTCCTGTTCACGAAGATGACCAACCAGAGCGCCTATATGTTCCAAGAGCTCCTTGTTCTGCACGATCAGTTGATGAGTCCGTGCCTGAGGACGAACGGTACCGTGATGGAGTAACGAACGAAAAATAAAATAGGGACTCTGATAAATCAAAACCGGAAGTTACTTGAGCTTCGACGCGTGCAGCCGTTTCAGCCGCCAATTGATCCTGCAGAAGTCTCGCGTGAGCGACTGCTGCACGGGTCTGCTGTCCCTGTTGCTCCAGTCGTTCACGAAGTAGCTGAATCTCATGCTTCAGGGCCGTCAGTTCACCTCCTACCAGTAGTCCGCCGCTGTCGGACGTAACCGTGCCCTGGATAATGGTAGAAAAGGATATATAAAAAAAAAGGAACGTAGTGGAATTTGAACTAATGGGAGAGCAGCGAAGGTGAATGCAAGTAAAATGGACTCGAGTCTAATGGCCGGGGACAATGTGAATTCCTGATGAATTTAACTGAAGAAGTGGTGCTTGGTAGTTGGTAAGGCCAGAGAATGTTCTTGTGGTTCCACCCTTATAGTCATTGGTTAAGTAGGGGTACTTGGAGGTATTCACACTTTGTAAAACCATACATGCGCTTGCTACGTGATACTCATAGCGATCAGTCTGGCTCCTCTGTGCGACGAGCACAGGAGCACAGTAAGTCCTTGAGGCTGGTTTTCAATGTAGAATTTCATAAAATGAAATATAAAGATTACGTACGGATGGGGACTGCCGGATGGGCGAAGTGGAAGCTGTCGTTGCCGGTACCTCGTGTGACCTCAGCAGACAAGGTACCGAGGTCTGCTGTTCCTGGACTGTATCCTCTCCGTCTCCCAGGAGAGAAATGTCTGAAACGTGTGAAATTGAATTCTTTACGGACACCTGGATAAATATCCTGATCTCCTGAGTACTGAGTGAATACGTGCTGCGTATGAAAGCACAAGAGGATCTAATAGGAACCACCACAAAAATTCTATCAGTCAGTCTGACTTGTCAGAGACGAGATCCGTCCCGACTCTCGTAAACCGGAAGGCGTGTTCCCACTCCAGAATCATTCATGAGATGTAAAATATATCCACCGGAACGACCACGGTGTAAACAGCCGCAAAATTCAGTAGGAGGTTAACGACTAAGCGAAACAACCAAGAGAGCGAAGTCGATAAATATTTTGAGCATACTGGTAACGCATTACGGAAGTCGTGGCAGTAGAAGCTTCGAGTCACGTAGAGGAATCACGTCGTTTCCTCTAGAAACTATGGTAACTTAAAGACTTTAAAACACTATTGGAAAGTACATTTCCGTTTTGTAATATCTACTAGACTTTTTTATCATGACTCTCATATACAAACTCCACTGCCATTCGAATTTAAGACACTGCACAATGTAACATAAACCTAATCGATAATTGGTGCAGCAAGTAATTAAATAGAAAAAGACAAAAGAGACCACTCCCAGTCCCTATGACATCTGACTATGACGTCCTAGACGTCTAGCAGCAGAGTTCATTGCCGTCACCCGATATCCTCCTCTGACCCTTCCGTCTCGTTTACTCCAGGCTTTTTATTACCCGAAGACAGACGTACCTAGACAGACGGCGTGCAGCCATGGAAAATGACCAAGTCATCGTATGCATTAGGAAACATGATTGCCGTCAGAGAATACAGAACAAAGTACCATTTGGCACACTACGTTATACCATGTCTAGGATTCGCACACAAATGGCATCAGATTAATCGATACTAACCCTTGTGCACGGAGACTGGCGATGGCTGTGGTTGCTCACTTGCGGTCTCATCCTGATCCTCGTAATCCTCGTCCTGGTGCTGATTCTCTCTCTCTCGATCACGTTCCTCACCGACGGTATTTAAACTCAGCTTATGGCACACTTCGAAAGCTTGTCCTACGGTTCTCACAACTCGCATCGCCTGGCTCTGCAACGTTCAAGGAGATTATTAGAAGAGAAAAGGACATACTGATCCTTGGGGATGCTGAGTCTGATGATATATATGTATAATACGTATATCCATATATACTGTATGCATATATGTTCAAGAACGTTTTCATTCAAGGATTTGTAGGATGAGTATGAAGATATTGTAGGGAATTTCTTGCAGGACGTTCTCTTTATTATTCTTGTTAGCTTTTCGAGGGATGAAGAGGAAGTCCAGGGACGCGTATACTTTGTGAGTATGAAAGTACCAGGTCCTTGGTGTCTGTAAAAAGTATTTTATATACATGAGTGCAGGTTTATGCAAAAATATTTTTGAATATTTAGGTATATGTTTTGATAGCTCACATACGGGTATACGTATACCGTGTAGAAAGACTGCGGTCACGAAGTTTCATATATTTTATGTGGATAGACAGATTGCTATCGACAGTATAAAATGTCTTAAGAAGTATATTGGTTTAACTCGTTAATGAAATATCGATAAATCTTTGTACTACGTACTAAGTGATGTTAATGTCTTCTGTTAAAAGAAAAAAATCCTTGCGAACATTAATTTTCAGTGTCTTAAACAACAGCGCATTATCAACATGCTTACTCGAATTCGCAGGCAACATTTATTAACGTCTTTAATAGAATTATAAATAATGAAACAATTAATTCTTCCCACGCTGGGTTACGGCCTGAATTATATCAGTCTTTTCACTGGCGGCCTGAAATTAATGAGGGCAGCCATTAACATCGGTAAAAATTTACCTAACGCCAGTGCGGCAACGAGTCGAAAGTATTTCAACAGCATTTTCGATCACAGGGCAGAAAGAGTCAGTGAAATTAACGACTGGAAATATCTCTGTCGACGGCTATTTAATTCTAACGTTGTTGTATATAAATCGTCTCGAGTCTGCGATAACTTCGCCAACTCGTGAACCCGTCGTGGTTTATGCTCGACTAGTTATCGACGGATCATTCCGCGAAGTTCGATTTGAAATTTATGAGATTCCCGCCAATACGCTAAAGAGAAAAAATACTTTTTCATACGATTAACCTCAAAGATTATCATAAACGTGTTGAGCTTAGTTCGTATAATAAAAATTGACTGTAGCGTTACAGTATTTCCAAATTCTTCTTTATCTTGTGGTTTCACGCCGCGTTTTGCCACAAGTTGAAACTATTAATGGTTTCCGGAGCCAAAAGAGCTTCGAACCTGTCGGTTCGATTCACGTTTCAGATGGAGGCGAAACTTTGTAATGCGAAACTCGTAATCGAGAAAATTCGTCGAGGCTTCTCAGATTCGTTAGGCCTCTTTGCCACAACTGTCACGAAGTCGGTCGGAACTTCCGAGCTTCGAATTAATTCCTCGGTCGAAGTTGCTCGAACGAACGCTAAATCGAACGATTGACCGCTAAGAAAAATATTCACAACGAATACGGTTACTACGTTAATTAAATATCTAAAAAAAAAATGTATTCGCCCAACGACGCAACGATCGAAGGAAAT
Organism: Trachelus iudaicus; assembly: GCA_030142595.1. Lineage (NCBI taxonomy): Eukaryota > Metazoa > Arthropoda > Insecta > Hymenoptera > Cephidae > Trachelus > Trachelus iudaicus. The sequence continues at coordinate 48,266 of JARQTH010000645.1, forward strand.
ATTTCTCTTTGAAAATTCAAAATGGTGTCATCGCGCTCGATCGAAGTTACTCGTGACTGAAGACCAACTGGCGGCAAAGAATATTGGAAAAATTTCCTAGCATCCAGGACGGAAGATTCTCACGGTGAACTTTCTGTATTATCAGTGAACCGATATCCGGCCATCCGTGAAATTCTTAAAGCAATCTATAAAGGGAAGCATTGACACCCGTCGGTGAGATTCCTTCCCTCGCACAACGCGACAAGCAGATTTCATATTTGCACGCGTACATAATCAAGATCACAGCGTCCCGGGAAAGCTTGCAATTTACCTCAAGCTCATCCAGGTCGACGTTCTCCTCCTCGAATGGATTCTCGTCGAAGTTAAAGCCGGAAGCAGAGGACACCGATTGCTGGAGAGATGATTTCAAGGTGCTGGACGGTTTTTTCATCTTCATGTAATATCCGAATATCTCGGGTTCCTTGAATGACAGTTTCTTCCTCGGCCGTGCGCTTTCATAGCCAGGACTTCCTGGACTGGGACTACCGCCGGAGCTGACGCTTCCGGGCGACGGAAGATCCCCTGGTGCGCCAGCTTGCTTCGTTGAGTTTCGCAACATCGTGGACGTCCTTTCCACGCTAATTCGACAGAGACTCGGTGATATGGATATTGGTATCAGATGGCAGAATATCGTAGAGCATGTCGCTATTTCCACGGCATCCGGTCGTTCCTTATCATTTTACAGTAGACGTTACGTAACGCGTTATCAGTGCCGTTAACAGTGATCCAATTTTTTGTGGGTAGAATTACAAGTTTGTCGAGTGGATAAATATTTTTTTTTAAATCATAGCAAAAGTTTCTATAAAATTTGCCAACGATCGAGAACGACTGGGAGTAAGGATTCACTGTGCACTTGTCGCTCGCATGAAAACTGGCACTACCGAACACCGGACAGAAGACGTATAAACATTGGCATGGACTGCAATGAATTTTGCGTCGTTTCAACGCGAATCGGTCGTCCTAAGACGAGTCTGTCTTATCGACGCCTTTTTTTTTAAAGGCATAACCAAAGCCCGTCGGATACTTCAGAGACAGATACAAGAAAAATACATACTGGAGAACAGATTGGGGAATGTGAGACAACGTCTGGGCATTCTTAGAGCGAGACACTTGAAGAAGCACACCTGAGATGTAAGAGCAGGACGGGGTTATGAGAAAGGAGAATATTGAAGTAAAAACTGGTGAGTGAAAAGAAAGAAAGTAAAAGGTAACATGTATCAAGGAATTCTTTTTTTTCAAGTCTCTTCGCCACTTGGCAATTTGCCTTTTCGCTAACGTTTTTTCCCTTTAGTTTCATAAATAGCCTCCAGTCAAATATACGTGTAACAGTGGAGGCTTCGCGCGAGGAACTTAGTACCCTGAGAAGTATGAAGTACCAAGTGACAGGGCGTTTGTTGGAAATTATTAAGACTTAAGATTCCCTTTACGTTAGACAATAGTAAATCATTAGAACTGTCAAGTAAAAGGGTTAAGAATTTGTGAAGGGGCAGAGACAAGAGTGCTAGTAGTATTTCACCAAAAGCTAAGGACATAAACTCTGTACGGGAAAGGAAAAACGCGATTCGATGTAATCCAAGTGTGAAAGTCCTGCTGATAAATTCGGTCCCGTTTAACGAATACAGGAGGTACGAATCCCGAGGGAGTAGAGAGACACGAAGATAGCCACGAATCCGACTTGTATACAATGAAAGGGGATACACGTGGATCACTGATAACAGCACAGACGTCACGATTGTGTCAGATTAACCGAACACGTGTAGTGGTGCACTTATTATTATCGCCCGAGACAAAGTCACCATATACGATAAACACCCGGCTGCCAGTAGGTATCACAATAAAAGCCAGTCGATTAGTTAGACACGCGAGCCATAGCCAATAGTGCCTGGCATCCGTGTCGGTATCGATATCACAAATAGCTTCAGTTTCAAGTCATCTCAGACTGATTTAACAAATAACGTACTGAAGGTGTTGCGCATATTTCTCTTTCGAAGAATCGCATCGACGCTCCGGCCTGTCGTTCAATGTAATTTAGGTCGAGCCTGTACATAGGCAATGAAAATTATTTATTTCCTCATGGTACGATTCGATTTATAAAATCATACTGATTCGGCTTGCCGCTCTTTTTTCGTGATACTTAATTGGACGGTAGTACCAAGCCTTCCGTGCGAGGCCGTCATCGTTGGCTTTCGATTATTTTTCCTCGTGCTTATTTATAAATGCATTAATATTCTCGGTTCGAAGCTTAATGGCATTTCCGCGGGGGAACCCGACGCAGGCCGTCGTAGACTGGAGAGTCTGCCGGCTCGTAGCTCGCTCGGGTTATAGCGTCGTTGGCAGGCCTGCTGGCTGCTTGGTTTTTCGTCTGCTTCGCTGTGAGACTGAACGACCGAGCGACTGCCTTTACTGTTGACCGTATAGACTATTAAGCCGGTGGACTGGCTGGGTGGCTGACTGGCTGAGATATGCACGTCTGCTGGGTGGCTGCTCTCGCGTGATTCTCGTTTACTCGCAACGTGGGACAATGCGAAAGGTATACGCGACGAACATAACCACGAACTGAGGGAACGTCTCGCGCCGGCAGACTACACGAGCTATTTTAATAACCTCCTACCCGCTGTTGTACGTACAGTCGGCTCTTGGTCTATACTCTTCTCGCTTCTATTTCTTTCACTAGCTTATTACTTCACCTGCTTTTCCATGCTATCTCTCTCAGTCTCTCCTCTAAAATTTTACGTATCGCTGTCTCGGTCTATCTTCTTTTGTACCGCGCGCGCTCTCACGCGTGGAACTATATAAAATATTCCCGGCGTGCATCTGTCTCCTTTGGCACTGATATACGTATAAGAAACCGCAGGGATCATCCGGACGATTTTGTTTATGCCATGTGAAAAGCGCAACACCTATTTATAGCGTATAATAATGTCAGTTGATAAAACGCCAGCTACTACGTGAATCCGTGAAATTATTATAAGTCCACGTACCACGGACCCGTAACGTACCCGGCGTCCGTCACGCTCCACGAATAGAACCGCACAAATTTTTATTTACCCCATTTAACGTAAAGCAGCTTTTAGCCATCGTACAGAGTCTGGTGCAACGTCCAATTTTCTACTGGTCCGCGCGCGTCTTCGGTCCCTTCGATTTTATACCGTTGGAGACTTTAGATCATTTTTAGATTTGATACCGCGCCGTCTAATTTCGCTCGCTGACCTCGTATTCCTTCTTGACTGTCAAAGACACGTGCATTCGAAGTTCCGCTAACTCCAGGGACGCCAAACCCGAGGAAGTCGTAAGAGCCCACGCCGCTAACACAAAAGGGTGATTCGCTCTATCCTCGCGCAGCTCGGTTCTATGAGCGTCGAAGAACTTTCTCAGAATTACGTCAATGTCCCATTGTTAACGTTCCGAGATGTCCTTTTCCGTTTAACCTTCGTTTTTAACGCCGTGAGCTGCGGCCGAGCGCACCTGCATTGTTTCTTTGGCCTGAAGTCAGTCGCACGAGGGGAAACAGTAGAAAGACTGTGCGGTAGGTAAGAATTTAAATCCGTACTGGGATCGCTCGTTGTAAACGCGCACTTCGCACAGAAAAATGCAGTAAATATTTATGAAAGATAATCGCACGAAGATAACTCGTCGTAGTGTATTGGCGATTGCGTATATTTAAAATTCAAAAGATTTTCCACATTTCCGTAACCCTTCTCAGAGCCGACTAATTTTAATTCGCCGTTATTACAAATTAGTCCAACGTATTTCCGTGCACGTGGAAGAGTTCCAAGTGACTTTCGATCGGGACCAAATTGCCAGGTGAAAAATCACATAGCCCAGCGACGTAACTCCGGGTTCCCAATTAACGGAATTCCAATAGTCCGGTTTCTTTTTTTATTTTTAACGTAATCGTCGCGACTCCACTCCCTCCGCGGACACGAGGACAGCTTCGAGACAGGCGTGAGACAGCGAAGCGTAGTTTCCTACGTGTTTATAGATATTGCTTTATTGCTGATGCGAATCGCTGACGCACTTCGCTGGCTTGGGCTTTGTATAACGGAAGATTTTTAAACCGTCCCTCTACCCGTACTATAATGGCGTGCGATTAAAGATTTACGTGGCCAAAGTCCTTCGGCTTTGCCGATGGAATTCGTTACAAATGCAATCTATACTTACCGCAATGATATTTATTTTATCTACCTGCTTAGTAAACGCAGTGTAGTTCAGCAGGGTTATTAATGGCGTACCCCTGATCCCGTCGTAAATAAGGGATTGAACAGTTTATGACTGAATAAAATTATAATGGTACGATCGGTGGAGGGTGGGCGCTGCTCCTTTGGCAGCCATATTGGACAAATAAAAGTGATATCTAAGAACGGAATATCGTCAGCGTTATACAGTCAGTCGCTGAATCGAGTCTGGATTATATATTTAGATATTTTATAACTGACTAAGCGAATTACTAAGGTATCCATGGTATTTTTATTCTACGTCTTTTCTTTAATACCCAAAATTTAGATAAGAATGAAATTGCTTCTATTTGTATTTTTTACAGACTGACAGTGAGAATAAAAGCTTTATCATCGATTATATTAACGCAACGTCCAGTCGGTACTGTCGTGCAAATGGTGAAGATCATTTTGCCAGTAGCGAGCTAAACATTTACAGGAGAGTCAAAGCTGGCACGAGCCACTTTCATTGTTTATTCATACAGCAAAGCGCCATGGTAAACCCTTTAGAGTAAAGAGATAACGATTGTATAAATTTTACGTGGCGAGTCTGCTGAATCGTATGATTCCATTAAGTGTGCAAGAGTCACGAGAGTAAATTTAAATATTTATCTTTATTTACCTTTTTATTAGATTTGAAGACGTTACACTTGAAGGTATTGCTGCTACCGTCACGAGCGATGTAACTGAAGATTTTCAAATCATGGCTGTCGTGAGAGACGTAGAATATCCTGAAAATAAAAAAGGATATCTTATTCGAGGCCGATGAGTATAAAGGTGAGAATCTCATGTATAAATTATCTTGGCTCGGAGTGACGTGCTCAAAAGAAAAAGAAAATCAGGGCGACTCGCCCCACGGAAATAGAAGGTAGGAAGGAAGCGTGGAAAGGCAGAGTAACAAAACTTTCTGGAAAAACGTATAAGAGGATAACCTGTATATTGGATGCTGCATCAGGAATATTTTATTCTCGTCCATCCATTGTTGTTTCTTCTGTAACAATAAATTATAAACATAATTTCAAGGTTAAATTTCGTATGAGAAACTAGAAAATTTTTTAAAAATTAATTTTCACAAATCTATCATAAAATTATTACCTTCTTCTTCCGTAGAGTCACTTTCAATCCATCCACAGACACCTCCAACGTCACTTTCTTCTTTTTGATCCCCTTGGCCTTAAACTCGTACTGTCAATGGTAAATAAATATTTACAGGCTATTATAATCACATTGAAGAAGAACAAGAAGAAACAAATTCGCGCTAAGTACCTTATTCACTAGGAAGCTTACCAGCTATTGCTACTTAGCGAACGAAAAGCAAACTCACCCGGATCCTCCGCATCGCCGCCACGATCTCCACTCTGCTAGTGGGCCTGGGTACCTCCATAGATCCGATAAACTGCAAGCAAGAAACACACCTTAATGTACATGTTATAACATCTAATAATGTAGATTAAATAGAAGTAAAGAGAAATTTATTTTCCCTTTGTTATCAGCACTGTACGTTTAGCACCCTTCACTTCCTTGACTATAAATTCACAGCCTCAGGAACTATCGCGTTAAATGACTAACAATGCACTGGATTGACTGCCAATAGCGCTACGCTTCACCGTCTGACATTCCCTTTGTTTTTGTTTAAAGCAGAAAGCAACAATAATTAATTGACGCAAAAACATCAAAACTTTCAATTCACCCATAATACAACAACAGCAAACACCTATAACAACCCGAAAGACAAACTTGTGTTCCATTGTTACAAAACCTCAAGTCAACAGGAACTCCTTATAATGCAATCAGGAAATGCAAAGCGCCCATGAACCTGGGTAAATCCTCTATAAGGTCCCAAGAGATCTTATATTAGTCAGAGATACCTAGACTCGGCATTAACCTGAGTCAAAGTCTCAAAAATCACTGAGCATTCAGTTTCCTTTTCAGGAACGAATAGATACAAAGAAAAGGCATTGAGCCGCAGAAATAAATTCCATAAATCGCACGATACAATAAGCCTGTAACGAAGCCTGTAAGCCTGGTGGTAAATACGCAGGTGCGTTACGTTTATACGCAGGATTCGTTCTGAATGGGAAATACAAATCGCAAAAACAATCTATATATGTCTCTATATATATGGATATATATACCGAGCTAGAAATCAGCTGTTGATGACAGGCTGCTTATACAAGGAGACGCCAGAAATTCTGGTCTAATGACAGTATACTGTTCTAATTCCATCGCGCACTGCCATAAGAAATGTTCACTTGAAAACAAGCCTTTACGTTCGCATGTCTGACAGTAAGTAAGCAAAATAACACCCTACTCCGAAGTCTAACCAGTCACACTAACTGTAAGATGTGTACTAGACACGCTTTGAAATCTACTGAAGGCTTAGCCAAGAAAGGTGATAATACGTGATCCTGGACACGCTATTTATTGGCAATAGTCTCAAGTTGTAAGGCAGGACGATAGTTATAAGTATTTAGGTATATCAATGTAACATAGAAAATAGAAAGAGAATAAGAGAACAGGCATAATCCGAATTTAGAAATTCCTGCTTGAGTTACGTTCGGCCACGTGCAGGTCGTATCGCACATGCATACACGTATGCAAAGACGAAAGAGGTTGGAAGTGACGCTGCAGTGGATCAGCTTGAACCAGAGAGAATATAGAAATTGGAGCAACGACTGAATCTCTACGTCATCAAAACGACTTCTTTTGTATCTGCGTGACTATTTTCCTATTTCCTTTTGATCCTCTTCTATACTTTTTCGTAGCAGCATCTTCCACGCTGGCTTAAACGAGATCTGATACTTTGGTCGACTTCAGGATTCGGTCCAGTGAAATTAACAAAAATTCCAAGTGCCATGAGTCCGAAATCTCACTGGGACTAAAATGCAGGAAACAAAAACAGACATTAGACTTGCAGCCAACTGGATTTGGATTGAAAATTCTTTGACGTCACGTGAACGAAAATTTCTTTGAATAACTTTACCTCCGTGTATTCAATTTGTTTTATATGTATATAAGGTCGACCTACAACGCCGGGAAGATTACACTCCAACATCCAGAGTGAGATTGGTTAATAATGATGGTCAGAGCTGGTAGAGAATTCTTCCGGGAACTTGATGCCGATGGAAATACGTGGAATGATAACGGAGATGTAACGGTGGATACGCAATTGCGTGCACGCGGCTTTTATGAGTATATCGGAGCGGCACAAAAGCTTCACCTTTTCTCAGAATGAGAGCTACTGAAATAAACACGTGCAAAGTGACGTCATAGGGCTATGGTAGCGGTGGCAAGCTCCAAAAATATCCTGCGTCGTCGTCGTCGTCGTCGTCGTCGTTGACGGCGTCGTCGTCGCGTGCTCTGCGACAGGTCTAGAAGATGCACCGTCTAGTGCATCTAATCTTATCCACGTCTAATCTATTCTTACTTATCATATTGCAATATCTTGAATCGTCCCTGTATTTTGACAATGATAATCCTTATGGTCCATAAAGTACAGTTTTTTAAATTGATATTCGTGTTATCGATCTAAATCAGATTGGATGCTGTGACGTATATGGTCGATAGGTCTAAAAAATTTTAAACAAAAAAATTAATACATCTAACCACCAATCAAAAATATTCGGAAAGGTCAATCAGATTGCAGTTTTTCAGAAAAATAATTTATACGTTCGACACGCAACCTACCTGAGGCATGAGAGATGTATAAATTATCGAAGAACTGATAACCCTTGGCAAAAAGACTGAAGAAGCTTATCAGGAATGACATTCTTATTCTCATGACGCAACAGTGAAAATATAATAGAATAATCGAATAATCCAGAAGTTACTTGAAGATTCGCAAATAAAGTTTCTCAGGTATTTTCATCCGGTTCATTCTGAATTTCCACGAGAATCTCAATTGGAAACCGCAGCGACGGCGTCAGGATGATAAGAACGTTGATATAGAGCGATCTTACTATTCGTTCCCAGTACGATTCAGTAAATATGTAAAGTGACATTGCCAGCACTGAACTCGATAGAACCTTCGACCGACATTACCATAAGAGAAAAATCGAAGCGTCACAATGCGTTCTATCGGATAGAAGATGTGTATATATATATATATATATATATATTCTACTTGGTGAATATAAAATTGCTTTATTCACACTCTCCCAGAGACTCGGTTATGGCATCAAGTCCGTACGAGACAGAAACAAGAAATACAAGAGAATAATAAGATGCCAAGTAAGAACGTTCTTGGCGTTTTGTCAATAATTAACATCGACGTTAAAATTCGTAGCAACGTTTCCAGTGGATAAGAGAAGGTTCGCTGAAACAACCAACGATAAATAGAATTTCAAATTAGCGCGGGAAAAAAGCCTAACCTCACTCTCTGTTAAAGCCGTTACGCGTCGAAGCATCGGCGTCTCATCGACATCCGACCGATTACATAGCCTTTGGCTAGCATATCTTTTTCCCCCAGCATGCACCAGGGTGAAACGTAGCAGCGAAGGTAGTGGACGGTAAAATGAAATTCCTAAGGAAATCACGAATAACATGGCGAGTGTGCTACGTAGAAAAACATACAGTACGTAGTATCGCGTATATTACGTATATACGGGGAAATGGATTGTGCTGTACCAAAGCGCGCTATTGCCTATTATGTGCTACCCTGTGCTGTACCTTGGCGTGGAAAATAATTCCACGATGGAAGGCCTCCTCGCTGTGCAGCGGTATTCGCGTATCGTACTCGTCATTATGCACGAGGTTGTACTGCTTCTTAGAGGGCATGCTTGGCCCGACTTCATCCGATTATGCTCCTCTAGCTCCGCTGTAAAAAAATAGATAAAAAATATAATTAAAAATTCAATAATAGCAGCTTGATTATTGTCATCAATAATCTTTAGTAGGAATAACGATTTGCGTGTTTCACGTGAAATCTGCGCATCCCTGTGTCAATGTACATTGTATAGGTAGCTGGTATGACAGGAACGTACTCTGTGTTATTATCAAAGCATTTTATATTCAGAACGTTCCTGGATCCATTGAAAATTTTAATAAATCTGTCAAGTCGACCTATTCCGTACGTGTCTGGATTGGAATCCAATCGAGCCCGGGAGACATTGGCAATCAAAAACGATGGAATGACAAAGCGAAAACTTCTGTGATAAATTTAATTCCAGGGATAACGTAATTTCGAGTATATCGATTCCCACGAAATGGATTGTTTCGGAATGAGTTAGGAGAGCGAAGTGAATTTTCGGATATCCTTCGGGTCTGTAAGCGTAAAGCGAACGAATTTTCGCTAGAGGGTTTTCGATATAGGTTAGAACCCTTGGATATTTCTTAGACCGAGGAGTGGAAACACTATTGGAAAAGATTTATGATTCCCTCGCTCTATTTGAAAAGGTATGTCTTCGGTAGAAGAACTAAAAAAGAAATCCAAGGGCGACAATGCGAAAGAAAATTGTGGCTAGAAGAAAAAAAAATTCGGACCATTTTGAATTTCAAGTACGTTACGAGGAGCAATAAATAATTGATGGGGATATGCAAACGATAGAATTTACGTATAAATGAAATATTAAGTCAGACGTTGGGAAAAACGAATAATACAATGATTCCATTGTATTCTGGTATTTTGTTACCTGCGTATATCGCATTCCGACGGATGGTCGTAAAATGATTTTTTCGAGTATATCGTATCAGAGTCATTTTTCTGAAATATCCTATGAAGAAAAATATTATATGCAATTTACATGTCGATTGAAATATAGCTCGTGGATGTTCGACTTTTACTGAGTCGATTAAATTCTAGTCGGTGATAAATAACGTTTGAATGCTGAAAAAAATCCGTTGGGCCAATCGACGACAGTCGCAAAACTGACTTGGCTCGGCCAGCATGTTTTCATAAGATACGAAATTGTACCATCCATCCATTTATCCAACTATCCATCGTACTCTCCTGTAATCCTGACAGTGGGAGACGCGTTAAGCCAACCAAAAAAATAGTCCAAGAACGCACTCGATCATCCTTCATTTTATATAAAAGTTGCAGATGGCGCTGCGGAATGGAATTGAAACGATCAAAGGCGGATGGGACGCTCGTGACTGTTCGGACAGGACTAACGGACAAACCATTGAAATATTCTACGATGATAATTCGCAAGATTGAAAGTGTTAACGAAACGTTATCACTTTTGATTTATGAGTGCACTGGACAAAAGTAAACGCAAGGGAAATTAAAGACAGAGGCTTGGTAAATTGTTAAAGTTTCATTTATCGGATAATTTAATTCGGCAGACCAAATAAATCAAAAGGGAAAATAAACTCGATATCGATAATACAGCCAGTCGAGAACGGGGAACGATTTATTGTCGTTTTAAACTTTGCCACCATATCTGATATATTTATCTATTTCGTTTATTTAACTTTTTATCGGATGATTACAGTGCGCGGGTACCTGAAGAATCTTTCGACGCTTGGGAACCCTCTAGAAGGATTTGTATCACAAGGGAAGAGTGAAGCGGCGTCCGTATACAGGGTGTCTTATAAATGTGAAACAAAGGAGAATCAGTGGATAAATGCACGAGTCCGATGATCCTGTATCGTGCAAGGATGCTTTGAAAGGTTCTGTGAGTCTCGAAGCAAAGAAACAGCAGCTGCACGTTACCGAAGCCAATCTGAGATTGGGAGAAGGAGATGGAAGTATCCTTGTGGCAAATGGTCGAGGAAGAAGTTAGAAGGCCGAGGGCCTCGAACAGGCTGCAAACTCGAAAGTCTTCGAATCTTGCTTGACACTCGCTAGGTAGATTTATTCTTAGAGTTCCTGCTGGAATGTACACAGTCCGAGTCTGCTAGCTTTGTTTCACAAATCAGCGAAGGTAAAGCTAGGAGGAACCGACATATCGGATAGCTCGTATAACGCTATCACGAAAGAGGATCCAGGTGTATTTATTAAAGGTATTAATAACATTAGAAAAGTATCATCCAAGAGGATTGAATGACCAATGCCGCAAGACCATGACTCGACGACAAGAAAAGGAAGCTATACCGAAAAGGAAATTACCTTCTTCCTATTAACAATTTCTTTTAGTTCTCGAGCCCGTCCGGCGTGTGGCTGCCATTGTAATAGAAGGAAAATACAATACGGCTTCGCGAGGAGAATACAAAATTATTCGCAGCTCTGCAAATGTCATCTATTAATAATGACAAAAGCACGGTTAACGTTCAGGGATGTTTACCCACGAGAATTAATTCAAATCGCTAAATCTCAGTCTATAGGTATATTGGATTGACGCCAGACACATAATGTTTTATTTAAAGGAAAAAAAAATACTGACAAGAGATTCGCATTAGGCTCTCCCATACAATATAAAATATATCGCTTCTCTTCTTATAGAGCGAAATACATCAGGGACGGCGTTCTACGTGAATTTTACCTTACTGGTCTATCTCTCGGTCGAGATACAAGGTTCAAATTCCATGGGAGGATGCACCTTTGTGTACGCACACCTGAATAAAGCGGTCTTCACACCGGAGAGACAGACTGCTTACTCAAGGGCCTCTTGTCGTTTTATTCAAACTATCGCTTCCAACTCTAATAAATATGCATTACGTTAATCGTGCGTTGCATGCATTTTATAATAGTCTATAATCGTAGCTCTAAGATCTGGTATTCACACAGAGTATTAACCCCCAGAGAAGCCAAGGTATTTGTTCAAAGAAAACCTTCAGACTCATATAAATAAATTTAACCACCGCATCCATATTATCCCATCAGAAGTACAGAGCTAGCAACTATCACAAAGAATCAGATATGGCAAAACAAAAGAATCTTCATGTGCATCTTGCGTGAAAATCGAATCATTCCAGTTTACGTAAGTTAAGAAAGAGAAATGTTATGACATTTGTTTATCGACTACTCGTAAAAAATCTGTCTTTCACTCTCCGTCCGTTGTGGACGCCGCTTAAATCTAGTATAGGCAGTCAAGCAGGAGCTATACGTACACATTCACGTTTCCCAGTGGTGAACCAACGTACACCAATGTTCCATCACATAACTGGCCTCTCTCTTCTTGGAAACGGATGACAGTGCTTGGGACTCTTGCCCTGTAAACGTCCAGTCCCGCAGGACCACCTATGCCACAAGACTACGTTACACAAAGCGAAGCACTTAACCTGCGAGTGGCATTCCGAAGACTCCCGTCCATTATTTCATAGTAGCGCACACCCTTGCCGTAAGCCCAAAAGAGCAAGGGAAAAAAGGGGCAGTCCTTGTGTGAATCAGAGAAATCACGACTTATAACAGTAACAAATCCGATCGCTCGAAATAAATTATTACCCCGTCCCTAAACGGACAATATGTCACGAGTCAATTATCAGAGGTATAAAACGTGGATTGATAAAATTTATTTTTAAATAAACACTCATCACTCTCGTTTGTTTTCTACCGATCGCGACACGCTTATTCCTTTATACTGTATTCATATTTTATATCTTCGCTCCTGCAATCACTACTTTTAACACGTTCACTTCGTGATTTTAACGCACGAGCTCTATCGCGGTTAAGTTACACATGGGATCTCTCATGAAATTATTTTGCCGGGCATGTCACGACGAGCGATGCACAGCGTGCGCGGCTGTAAATATGGCCCTTTGGGAACGATACGAAACATCCCCGCCGTAAGCCGAACCGGCATCACACTGAAAACCGGCTGCTGGCTATAATCACAAACCTCAAAGCGGGAACCAGTCCGTATTACTTCGCTCGAGCTCCATCTGTGACCATTACGACTAACCCCACGCACGGTCGATATCGCCTACGCGGCGGAATTTCTTCGCCGACATTCGTTCGGAGTGACCTTAACATTTGAATTTACATTATTAAGTATATACATAATTGAATCGTACTTAGCAGTATTTTTAATATTTTTTCCCCCTAACGTTCTGTTAGACAGAGCTAACTGCTTGCTTGATTCAAAGAGAAATTGGAACGCGGAGGATCCTTATTATTGTTATATTTTTTTATAACGCATGCACAGTAATTTCTTATCATTTTCTTCGAATCAGTGCTCAATTAGCAATTACGGAGAAGCGTTGTTAGTGTCTACGTGGTATATACTTCGGACCACGTGTCGTTCTCGTACAAATAGTGCGCCACTGGTTTCGTTGATGCTCTCTAGTTCCCACGAAGCCCGTTCAATGAGTTCTGTCTTGTACGTTGAGTTTCCAATCGTTATTTCTTTACAGTGCATGCTAGCCCCGTATAAGTCGTTGCTAGTAATACAGTAATAACATTCCTGTACCGTTCGTTGGTACGTTCTTGTTTCTACAGAGTGTTCAGAGCGGCAGAGACTGCGTATTTTGAGAATGAGTATTGTCACCTGCATTGCACCTGTTAATATCGCTGTGATCAAATACTGTAAGTTTGATTTTATTATTTTATATATCAATTTTTTTATTCTGTGGGAGCCTTAGTATTCAGATTTGAAGATTGTGTTGCGTAAAGGAGGTCCTCGTCCCATGGTGTAGAAAGTTTACAGCCAAATGGTTTACTGGTAGGAGACTTCCTCGTGTAAATCGAAGTGACATACTTTTGAATTTAACTTATAGGAATACGGAAATTCCGGAACCGGAATTAAAGTTTAATGATCGAAGCAAAGACTGTTATAAGAAATTTGATTTTAAATTATAATACGCATGGTAGATTTTTAATGGTTCTTTTTATACAGTTACGTGTTATTATTGTATAGAAGTTTTTTTTTATTTTATTACTAATGTTCTTTGGGCACAGGTTTATCGTTTAAGTTTATGCTTGATTCTGCTTAAGTCTTTTTTAATTTCTCTATATCGTCTGCGCAGTCATAAACGGGGCTTGAACTTTTCATTAGAGCGGAATTGCTCGTTTGACTTCATTGTTCTACGTTCCGTTTTTGAATATGGAAGAATTGAATACGATAGAATTTCGACCTCATTGTTGGACTTATTATGTTTCTTTTGGAAAAGTTGAATGAACTAAAAATAGAGAATAAAGAGCTATTGTATCTGGTCTCATATATTAAAGTAATAATGCGCAAGTTAAAGGTCAAAGGTATTTTAAAAGTTTGAGTGATGTATATTTTAAGAGAAAAAATACCTGTGATCTAACATTTTTTTTTTTTTTTTTTCAGGGGGAAAACGTGATGAGAACTTGATATTACCGGTTAATGATTCAATTAGCGCAACTCTGGATACAGAACACGTAAGTTTTTTTAATTATTGACAAATGTTTTTTTAATCATTGAAATCTTTATGTTTTTCGCGTAGTTATGCGCAAGGACAACTATAATGGCCAGTCCAGAATTTAAAGAAGATCGTATATGGCTCAATGGAAAGTATGTTTGGAATTACTGTAAAAAACGTAATTTATTTTATGGCGATGAAAATATCGCTAGTTTTTAATAAATCGTTTTTCTTGAAGGCCTGTGAAATTCTAGGCTCTGACTTAACTATGTCATAAATAGTTGAACATGTGCATTTTTTTTCAGGGAAGAATCCATAAACAACAAGAGATTACAAAATTGCCTGATAGGGAGTATGTAATCATTATAATAAAAAGCAGCATATTTCTACATAAAACTAATAAATATTCCGTTTCATAGTGCGAAAGCGGGCGCAAGTTTCAAATGACATGGAATGTTGGAAAATTCATATTTGTTCAGAAAATAATTTTCCTACTGCAGCTGGATTAGCATCTAGTGCTGCAGGCTATGCGTGTCTCGTTGCAGCTTTAGCTAAATTGTACAAAGTAGAAGTAAGTTCATACAAAAAGATTTAAAAAATTATATACTATCGGTTACTCCTAAAAAGGATTCTTAAACAGGGTGACGTCAGTGCAGTAGCTAGATCAGGTTCTGGATCAGCATGTCGTAGCATGATGGGAGGATTTGTAAGGTGGCACATGGGCTCCGATCCAAAAGGCAGTGATAGTTTAGCTAAACAAATTGCTCCACCTTCCCATTGGCCAGAAATGAGAGTTCTGGTATTAGTCGTAAGTACTTTAATATATAAATAGCAATATTTTACACAGTTTAGATTATTTGAATAACGATATTCGAATCTTGTTCACTTGTACAGGTGAATGATAGTCGTAAAAAGGTTTCCAGTGCACTTGGAATGAAGAGATCTATTGAAACCTCAGAACTATTGAAGTACAGAGCAGAACATGTCGTACCAAGGAGAGCAAGTGAAATGAACGAAGCAATTCTTCAAAAAAATTTTGAAAAATTTGCTGAATTAACTATCAAAGATTCTAATCAAATGCATGCAGTATGCCAGGATACATATCCTCCGTGTCATTACATGAACGACGTATCTTTTACTTTAGTGGACTTAGCACATTCGTACAATTCAGCTGCAAACGAAATTAAGGTTCTTCATATAAATTCGAATGATTGCTATAAACAAATTACGCTGAACTATTTTTTACAAATATAATTTTCATCTACAGGTGGCGTATACATGCGATGCTGGTCCAAATGTTACAGTATACTTATTAGAAAGAAATGTAGCAGAATTTATTAGTATTCTGGACTTTTTTATCCCACCTGCCGATGACTTAACCGTGGAATATAGAAAAGGAATTCCTATTCAGCTCATTCCTCCTAAGCAGGTCTGCAATTGTATAATGCGTATGATTAAGAATCATAAATACCATTGTTAATTGTTCTTTTCAACAGGATCTTATAGAAAAAATTAATCTTGAGAAACAAGTGCCTGGGTTATTGAAGTACATTATTCATACAAGAGTTGGTGACGGACCAAAGTATCTTAGTGATCAAAAGGATCATCTTCTCGACACTAAAATGGGATTACCTATTAGATCATTGACACATCAATGACAAATTTTATTAAATACCTTCTGAAACCGGGATAAATGCATAATAAAATAAACATATTTTTCAAGATATAATTATTTTGTATACTTTTAGAAATAAATAATATAACAAATAATCATTGAACAAGTATGACAATGAGTCATTGACATTCCTGAATAACCTACATATATTGAACGATCTCTCGTGCAAATTAAAGGTGACGCTACTTTCCTAAATTCGTGAAGGGTAACGACACGGAACGGCCTTAAAATCGATTTTTTATCGAATTATAACGGTATTTTGACAATGAGTAACAATTTTTTCAAATATTTAAATAATAAATACATATCAATATATTATCGACATCCAACTGCCATATTCGAACAGATTACTTAAACAGTAATTAAATACCAACGCGTCCCTATATCTTTTTTTTTTTATTGTTTGAATTTAACTGAGGCCTAGCAGCCATTAGCAACGGCAGCTTTCTTCGGACAATACGTATCTAAGTGTTTTTTAAATTTTGTAGAATTAAAAGGAAGATCATGAGTTCCTTACACCTTACTACTGGTAAGCTTTCCAAAAAATTTAATAGTACAAAAGTAATTTTACATTCTTATTAATTTAACTGGTAGATATCATATGTAAAAATATGGTATGATATTTCAAGTGTTTCTACTTGGTACTGCCTTGTCATGAGCTTTGATAATACTGCTTAAAATACTTATAAACTTGAATTATATGATTGATACATTTAATTTGAATGATTCCTGAGTAGCTATTATATTTATTTTTTTAATGCTGTCTGCTAGCATGAAATGAAAATTTCTACTTATCTTTAAGGTTCGGTGAAACCACCTACAATTGATGGACAAGCCCGTTTATACAGTATGAAATTTTGTCCCTTCGCTCAAAGAATTCGCCTACTATTAGCTGTGAAGAAAATCCCACATGATATAGTCAATATTAATTTGAAGAATAAGCCAGAATGGTATTTCAAGGTAAAAGTCCAACTTTAATTAATACTTTGTGTTTGAATAATCTAGATATTAATTTTTCATCACCAGATTCATTCTGAAGGGAAAGTTCCTGCTTTTGTTGATGTCGATGGTACAGTGGTAGTTGACTCTATGATAATTGCAAATTACATAGAGGAAAAATATCCTAAACCAGCACTGTACCATGAAACAACAAAGTCTCGTGATCTAGAACTCCTTACTAAATATGGAATGGTAAAATTCATTATATATAATTGATAATGGAATTACTTGTAATATCAAGATTAAAGTACAATGATTCTTCACTTACAGATAATTAGTATCTTGAGTAACTGCATACATGGTAATGATAAAAGACCTCTGGATGAAGTTATTTCTGAAATCACAAGTTATATGGTAGAATTTGAAGATGAATTGGCTACTCGTGGAACAACTTTCTATGGAGGTGCCTAGCTCAACTAACATTACTCGATTCTTCGTGACAATTGTAGATAACAGATATAAGGTACCGTTCTGATTACAGGTAACGAGCCTGGTATGTTGGATATACTAATGTGGCCGTGGATTGAGCGCGCAAAGGCTCTACCTCTTATTTACAAAACACCATTGAATTTTGAAAAGGAAAAGTTTCCACACATTGTAAGTTATCGAGCTTATACCAAACAGAAATATGCCAATGGTACTGAGAGATTTTACTTCATGACACTTTGTCAATTTCAGGTAAATTGGAAGGATGAGATGAAGAAATTACCCTTCATACAGAACAACGCGTGTTCGCCTGAAAAATTCGCCAAGTTAATCGAACTGATGAGGGGAGGTGGTGAGGTTGACTTTGATAATATTTAAATATTAAAGAAATTCTAAAGTTTTGATGATCCCTTAGCAAGTATATAATACTTGTGCAATATTATATCATGGACAGTATCATCGAGTGCTTCTATGCTCATATCTACTTATATTTACATATCTTTATTATAATATTTATATAAACATTATTATTATTGGAAAAACCTCTTGGAACCATTATATCAGTAAGTTATATCGATGAGTGCCACGCACTAAAATCTTTTTGAGAATTAGAGAAAAATAATTATGAATTCCTATTTTGACAGATTAACAAATTTCGTAAAAAAAAGTATATTTGCAAAATATCTACGCTTATCAGAGACATACATACATAAATTCCATTATACAATAACTTCCATGTGCAGTTATACAACTGTACTGTTATCCATACATACGATATTCCAAGCTATTAATTATTACAGTATTTATTTTCCATAAAATTTTATAAATATTTATTATTGGCCTGTTATCAATAGTGAATACATTTGAAAGAGAAATCATGTTGATACAGCATATTCGCCCTTGTTTCCTAACCTCGTCATTCACCAGTCACCTCCTCCCCCCAGGGTCCCCCTAAGGCCATTACAGTATAGTACACCTTAATGAAATACATTCATACTTGTCAATGATTACTCAATCGCACTATCTAATCTAAGTTTCGTATCAATATGTAGAAATTTTGAAAAAGATATCAAAGTATGGTTTGTAGTAATCAAGAAGCTGCTTAATATCCAAGATTATTCTAATTCAAATGCATTGAATGTTAAATTTTGAAAAAGTGTTATTAACAATAAAAACATATTACCAAAAAGTATAGCACGAGATCTGTCAAGCGTTTACTAATGCAGTTGAATTGGATAAGCTTGTATATTATAAATTGTATATAGATATATATATATATTAATCACAATATACACATTGTCTTGTGTTTGATTTCCAGCACTGAACTAATTAATCAGTTTTAAAACCTACATTTACTGTAGTGATTACGCGACTGATTAATTGTAGTTATTAGCTCACGTAACAGTATCTGTTTCACACCACTATCTTTACTCCGATCAAAGTAAATAAGTTGGCAAGCAACCTCTGGTAGATTTCTCGTTAGCACTTCAGTGTTCAATATATCATGCATCTCACTCATAAGAAAAATTGAAATATCTTTTCATTATTATGGAGCACTTGTTGATTCTGCTTGACTTCCGGCTGATGCAAATGTCACCGATTGACCTGAGGTTGTTGGCAGTGGTTGTGGTGGTTGTTGTGGTTGCTGCTGCTGCTGCTGCTGTAATTGATCTGGATTAACTGGACACGGTAACATTTGCGGCACTGTTGTCTTTTCTCAGGAGGAATTAATCTCCTCTATGTTAAGGTGCGCAATAAAACGTAGACGCATCTGCAATGCTGGCCTCAATCTTCTTATTATGCATTCCACATCAGTTTTCATCATGTCTCCGACAAACATATATTTTATATGATAACTGTGAAAGAAGTAGTTAAGGAAAATTATAAAGGTCGATGTGAGACGATAGTGGTTTCAACTTTGTAAAGCCAAGCAAAAAGGATACAGTAGATCACATATTGGATCCATGTATTTTAAGTGAGATTGTGTCCGATCAACCTGCTCCAGCATTTCATACAAACTGACAGCCAGTTCGACAACACACCTTGGCCTTTCTGCATTAAATCTTGCTAAAGTGGGTCCAATTAAATGACAAGCAAATATCAATTGCTCCTCGCTACTGACAACAGGCTGTAGTTTCTCCTTAATGAATCTGTTGGCAGGGTAACGAAGGAAATATTAATTATATTTTACACGATCACTGCTTATGTATTACTTACTGTGGCATTGTCGTGATTTGTCCGACTCCGGCATGATGCCAAATGGAATGAGCTAACGCTAGCATATAGCTGTATCTATTCTCCAAGAGACTGTTGTGCGTTATGTTAAAATTGAACATCTGGAATGGCGTAAGATTGTTGTACTGCCAGTTTGCTAATCCAGGACTGTTTATTGTTTCCACAAGTCGGTCGTGAAGTGCTGACCAATAGCATTCAGGCAATGCTGCCAATAGCAGCCCCACGCAATTGATCCAGAGATGAATTTCTTTAGACGGTACCACAGTGTACCTAAAAACATAGAATATGTAGTTCTTGGTAATTGATTGTATCGTACAGTATTTAGCAAGGTTACCCTTTGGCAACAACATCTAGCAAAGAATTGGCCACCAGGTTCGGTGCAACTGGTACGGCCATTAGTTCAACGCAGGTAACGTAGAGTGCATGAGCAGCTGGATTAGGAAATTCGTTGAATCTCCAATCGGTGGCTGGGAAGTGTGCCGTTCCGGACATTGCTTTAATAATTTTTTTATTTAGTAAAGTCTTACGTAGTATTTAATATTAATTTGTTAGATGATTAACTTACTTTCCACGATTCGCTGCACCAGTCTAACGTAATAATCTAATTCAGGTACCCACGTAACACTGTCATCCGTAGAGCGAGCCATGTACACTTGATAAGCTTCTGACAGTGCCCAACCTGGTGCACGAATTTCTCGTAAGGATCCTAACACAGCTGATACCAAACGACGTTTTAATGGGGGCCTATCTCGCAGTTTTCTTTCATAATAATGTAACGTGTTGTATAAATACGTTACAGGTCGATCTAGAAAAATATATCAATGAAATTAGGCTGCGATGGTTATTTATAATATTGTACTAACCATGAAATTTGTAAAGGCATCCTAGGTGCTCCAACAGTATTTCCAAGCTCTTCGATACTGGTGGTATCTCCAGGTATCTGTGTACCACGATATCAAATACTGGTAAAAATCTTAAGCAGACATTTCCAAAGTATACTGGTAGACTTTGATATTGACTCGGACCACCACTAGTTTGTTCCATGATGCCTTCGGGTGCAAATTTCTCAGGAAACTTTCTATGGAACGCAAGATGCTTCTCGTGCCAGTTCGATTGCTTCCAATGCTCTGGTGAATTCTCTTTTACGAATTCCTGCACTCTGTTGCGGAACTCTGGTGCTTTCAGAAGAAGCAGTTGAATGATAAAGAAGCAGACTTGAGCCTCACTGCCCTCTTGCGTTCTTAGAGCCTGTATGAATTATTTTCATTAGATTTTATACGCTGATTCGATATTTTTAAATATTAAAATACTTACTAAACACAGAACCAACCTATCTATCGTCACTATATTATATTTCCAGATCATATCGTTGATAGTATCCACACACTTGTTCACGTGTTGTCCGCCAACACTATTAGCAAACTCAAACACTAGGTAATCACAAAACTTTCGAAGATGAGCCGATAAAGCTCTTGCTCCTATCCTTTCTAAGATTCTGTAAATAACAATGTGTATATTTTCTTTTCAACATAGATATAGAGCACTAGAATTTCTTACTTGTAAGCGATTGGGCTAATTCGATCAGTCTCAAGAATCATTTTCCACAATAGACATAAAAATAATGGAGGTGTACCGGGCACAGAAAAATGAGCTATTATGTCATTTTCATTACTCATCGATGCCCAATTTCTGTATTCCTCTTCTACTGCCTTCTGATAGGAATGCGAAGAACATATAATTCAATAGACACACTATCGAAGAGTTTCAATGATAAACTACGCTGTGACACGACATTACCTTTATTTGCTGTTTATTTTCCTTAGCGACACTGTTCTGTTGGAAAAATTCACTGAGCACCGGTGGAAAGCACTGCAGTGTATGCATGGCCCAAGAATGTGGTGTGTTTTGCATGATAGTGTTTAACAGTTCTTTGCACCATGTACCACTAAGAGTATCAGCACCCGTTCCTATTTAACAATTATATACTCTATAACAACCGTAATATAATCTACATACGCTACTATCATTACCTGTCACATGCATCGACCTTGCAAGAGTAAGAACCAGTGCTCTGTTAAGTTCTTCGGATTCTGAGGATACAAGTGTTTTCGGTTCCGATAAGAATCGTGATAATTGCGGTTGTACCTCAGCAGATCCCAAGCCAGTAATTAACCGAAGGGCAGTACTTTCAACGCTGTAAAATCATAAATTATTGAGAGACATCTGTTTAATATATACAATCGAAGAAACGTACCATAAGTGCAGCTGAGTCTGATTAGTCTGAGGCACAGCAGCAAGACTATGAAGATGTGACAAGAGTTGGACTCTGTAATGCGGCTGTATGTGATGCATTCTATAGCTAAACATTTCCAGTAGAGTGTACAGTGTTCCCCATGCGTGGGATTTGAATACAGTTGGTAACAATTGACCTGAAAAAGAATCGTTAATCATTTCGAATAGGATTAACGTGTTTATCAGTGTATCCGAAATAATTTTGATCTACGAACTTATGAAGCCTTTGATTCCAAGACTCTCGATTTCCGTATAGACCAACAGTCTGCTGTAAGTTTCTACGAGAGCTGGTGCCAAAGCCATGTTGCTTTTGGATTGAGCTAATTTGATTACGTGCGTAACGATACTGTGTATCAAACTCATTTTTGAATGAACCGTCAAAGAGTCTAGAATTGACATAGATAAAGGAGTCGTAGGTCCATTGGCAAGTGCTGCATTATTCTGCAGAGGTTGCAGCGGTTGTTGTTGCTGACTCTGATAGTTAAAAGGTTAAGGTTAAGCAAATTTTTTTTATAGATTCAAATTACTGGTTAAATTACTTTTTGTGTTCCTAATATAGTGTCCACGAGTGCACTCATAGGTCTTGAGAAGTATTCTTGGTTTGTCGAATAAGCATTACATAGAAGGGCAATTCTGTAGTCCGATCCCATACACAATGATGTGTTCGGCATGACAAGATGCTGGAGGAATCTGGAGATAAGAGGAATTAAGGTGTTAGTGCTGTTCAATGTGTTTTTAATTATTATAATAGTAACTGTGAAACGTAGAGCTTACTCGTGGTGAACTTTAAGAGTATGTGGAATAGGTCTGTGAATGTTAACATGCTCCGACTGGGCTTTCTTGAGTAAATGGATCCAGATACATGTGATAGCCATTTGGTGAGTGCATAAAGCTTGACTAAAGTCAGGCACCGGTAGAGGGTCTTTTTCAGGGTAGAGAAGATCATATAACTTAAGTACTGGCAAAAAATTTGTAAGCTGCAAAGATACAATTATTCGTATAATTGAAGATTTAAATGGAGGAAAAGTAGAAAAATGCATTTGTACGCTTACTGGATTTCGCTGAATACTTCCAGAAATAAATTGTAATAAAACCCACATCAGATGGTCTCGTCCCTTTCGTAATTCTCGACCTGCTAGCTGTGTTCGTGGATAACAACTGATTAACCGTATTATCCTGTTTATTAAAGTGAACTTGTATGTAATTAAAACGTTTAACCTACTTTGTCGTGTATTGCCATTACAATGTTTGGGAAACAGGCAAATTGAAAAAGTACAAAATATATGAGTTGCGATGACAGATGCAACCAGACCCAATGGTTCGCAACGGTACCATCAGTACCTTCTGCAGGCGGAGGATCATTTTCTGACCTCTCCATCGCCAAAATGACAAGCTCCACTAGCTGTTCCTCTAGTGCAATGCAGCGTTGTTTGTGCTATAGTGATTATATAATTACTGGATGGTAGATCATCTTGTAAGAGCATTAATTTTTTTTTTATGGACTTCATACTTGTTTCTGTAGACCAAGCATAGAGCAGACCATGTCTCTGCTGTATGGTTGCTCCAATACGTATCGAAGTAACTCTGTTTGAGGTTTAAGCAAATCTTGATCGTAAGGGAGATTTCCTTTGAGAGAAAATTTTAGAGTGGTAGGATCCAGTAACCATGGATTGATCAAATGATCAGCGTATCCAGTATGTTCAACGACTGGTAGCATCTTCGAGTGTCCAATTATCGATACCATCTGTGCAGTTGCTCGAAAACTCTCAACAAAACTGGATAATAATTTAGCCAGCTTCTATAACAAATTTTATAATACTACCTCAGTGAAATTTACAATTTTTTTTTGAGTTAAATACACCAAGCTCGATAATAAACCTGTTATATGTATTACAACTTACCCAATGGGGCCAATTTTTATTGTCAGGATAAGCCTTTTGTATTTCATTGACTATAAAGTAGCCAGGCAAAAGACAAGCATTTCTGTCAAAAATGTATTCAATGACATTTTCAAGCGCTTTCAATTGTGGTTGGACCGATGTGTTTAATCTTGCTGGAACAGTTTGAGCTTTCTCTCTACATCCCTATAAAAATACATTACTATGTACATAGCTCACTTTTGTTCAAAATATTTCACATTGAATATATTCTGTACCTTCATAATCTCTCTGACGCCTTTATAATCTACTCCACCAATAATATGTCTTATCAGAATAAAGGATTCGACCCAAAAGTCTGCTAACTGGTATTGAAGTTTATCACAACTTAAAATACATTCGCAAACCAATCTAAAAAAATATATAAAGTTAAATGTCATAAAACAGTATCCATATAATATAGTGAAACATGTTTAAATTACAAGTACAAACCTGGCTGGTAAAACATTCTTGCTAACTAAATTTTCAAGCAGGGACAATAACAATTGCAATCTACTATGATTTGTCATAGCAGCTGCCATCGAAAGAAATTGACGAACGGCAGTCTCCTGCTGTTCTGGAGTTAATCCAGTCATTACAGTAGATAATTCTGATTGCCATGATTTGATTTTTTCACTCTCACTGTCTGGACGATGAACAAGTACACAACTAAATGCTTCTTCGATAGCTTCCACTTTCTAGCAAGAAAAATACTTTGATATAATAAATATACTTTTTCCTTGTTAACTTCTATCAGTATCGTACAATAAACCATGAATTATTTTACACAATTCATTCCCTTGTACAAATAAGCATTCTATCATAGCTTTACCAATTATTTATACTAATCTTAACCAACTACATATTTACTTATGTATACGTACCAGTATGTCATTAACAATACTTGCGATTTGCATTTCACTACTCATTTCTCTGAGTTAATAAATAATCTTTCGAGTATATTATCATCAATGCCTTAAAGCACTGTGAGTAAAAAAATACACAAAATTCTTGCAGCCTACAGCATCGTTGAAATATCCGGCTAAACTCAACCTATGCATACATAATAACCTGTAAACAAACTTGTACCGAATTGCTAAAGAATTTCACGTTTACTTATAAGCATAGACTAACAAATAAAATAGCAGTATTTACAGCAGAGATGATTACAGAGATCAGTAGGGAGATGCACAACTGTGTACAACGCTACGATTTTAGGCGATACCAAAAGCATGGCGCTAAATCGTAGCAGCGAGTCCAGGAGCAGGATTTCGTGATCATCGCCTCCGTCAATAATGCATATCCCGTCGTAGCCGAGCCGAACGTGTAGCCTGGCCAGCAGAGGTTCTCCGCAACTTACCGCTGGTTCCCAGAGCAACCCTTTGAACCATGTACTTATACGTTGGTACACGGGTAAGCTTTGTGACGTGATTTTTCGATTCACGGTCAAAAGGCGACTCCGACTACCGATACAGATAACGCTCTTCCTTTCTGATTCCCTTCGAGTCACTACCCTGCTCAGAAGCTGCGCTCTCAGGTTGATTCGTATAGTTACACCAATGCTATCATAAGATTTCCTTATTGTTTAGTTGAGGTCGAGATGCTCGAATCTGCCGTGGGGAGATAGTCTCGACGTACAGAGTTGTCCGGCAAAGGAGAGTACCCGACGGAGACGTTTCCAAGGACCGGCAGAATCAAGAGACTCGGTCGAGTCTCGCGCCAAGTATAGGCAACCTGCCGTACAGGGTACGGTCAGCCGAGACTCTTTACTCGAAGCATCGCTCGTACCTGTGTTTCGACTCAAATATTTTATGAACGGCTGTAGGTGAGAAAAATTTATTGATACATTCACTATAGGAATCCAGGGTTCTGAATTGATTGCCAACAAATTCAATACGATTAGTGTAGGGGATCAGGACGTATTCACATGGCGAGCGAGATGATTTTATTTCAGGTCCGTCGTCGTCGTCTTCGCACGTCCATCTACTTTTATACACGACAGATGGCGCTGCCTGCTTACCCTTCTTTACCTATTTATACTCTGGATGGAGTTGGTTATTTACGAATCCCCCAAAGAACACTTACGTGTAAGAAGACTACGCCAAGTACAGGAGTGCTGTGAATGCCTCCAACAAAAAGTATTGATATCAGATTATCGAGGCCAAGTACATAAGTCACTACATGTTTTCCCATTATATGATCTAGCACTGGCCCGTCATTTTAGTTGTATTTTCCATATTTCCTATAACGTTTTCATCGCTCTTTTGCATTACTACTGCTTTCTGTGGCTGATTATGATTTAATGGTCATTTAATAATTAATAAAACTTTAGGTGATTCCTTATTTGTGAGGGGCGGCAATTTTTTCCCCACCTCCGAGCGATCATCCGTGTCACGCTGACTGCAATATCGGCTGGAACGATAACCCGCGCGGCTACACGGATTCTGTAACATTGACAGAGGCGATGTTCGCGAAATCCTCCTCCTGGACTCGCCGTTACGATTTAGCGCCATGCTTTTGGTATCGTCTAAAACCGCAGCGTTCTGCGTCTCCCTATTCTTCGCTGCCAAGTACGTCCTTGTTACCGAATCACCAACGAATGCTAGGGACATTTATCGCTGTCAGATCGTAGAAAAAAAATATTCGATTTGTCGGCGCTCATGTATCGAAGTCAAAAAATTAATAACAGTTAAATTTAAGCGTGACATGCATAGTTTGTGACAAGAATTTAGAGCTAAATGACCCGTGACATTGTCGCAACAAGATTCGTCACGGTTGGTAGGAGAAAAAAGGGGAAATTCACTGACGGAGGGAGCGCTATTGTTGCCTTTAACAATGAGAAATTAAATAGGGAGACTAGGTTCAAGTGGTTCGCAGTGACCAATGGATGGTTAGAGTTATCGGTAATACTAATGATAAAAAATAGGTTTCTGAGATTGTTTTCACAGAGGAGGAATTTGAGATAATGGTTCGTCGCTCGGTTCGATAATTCATACTGTAATACGTGGTGTGTACGATGGTTCAAGTTAAATATGTCGCCTTGACTTTTAAAGCAGCAAATATTTAAGATCACGTGCTGGAATCTATTCGCTGTGTAATCAACACAGCTGATAAAACGATTTCAGTCTCCTATAAATCTGATTTGCGGCCGCTTTTGCGGCTTAATCCGCGCGACTCTGAAGTGCACGGGAATCCGCAGGTTGTAGGGTGAGTGGAGACTTGTACTTTTGTTCAGAATCTATTTATATGATTGTTGCACAATTCTTTTTATGAATCAGTATGTTTATACTATGTTAACTTTTATACGGTGACGTACCGTTGAAGAATAATAATTTGTACAAAAACAATTTTGCATACGATATGTAAAACTTTATTTTCTCTCTTATATGTAAGAAATGTAATAAGTATAATTTGATGTTCTATGGAAAGTATAAAATGCTCCATTCGGGAGGACTTTTTGACTTCAACATTAAACGTGATTTTCTTAAATCTAACTTGTGGTTTGTGCTTGCTACATGCATATAAATTTTGATTACAGAATTGTATCATGGATTGATGTAAAATATATTGCTTCTTAACATATCTTTGTAAAGGTATTTTGATGTATAGCTTTAAGAAATTATTCATTAATATTTGCATGTTGTGTCAATCACTGATAAATTTGTCTCGTTGAATGGACATCAAATTAATGGAGATAAATTTTTGTTGACTTATCATAGATGCTTAATCAATTTACTCAATGTATGAGGTAAATCTGATATTTATTATATTGAACTGATTATTGCACTTTATCTGTGATCAGTAGGATAGCTATGTAACAATGTTTTTTATAGATCAGATTTGGTGTTGTGTTTCAGTACAGTATCAATGAAATTTTTGTAATACCTAATTATCTACTGTCCTAGCTCAAAAGTTGAAATAGAATTTATTACAGGTATTAGATCTCTGTAATAATAAACATCCTAACAACCTATTATCCAAATAAATTACATATTGTTTCTGAATTCAAAATCTATTAGTCCGCTCAGTTTTAAGTCATTAATTTTCCTTTCAGTCCTTAATAAATTTGATTTTTCCTACTTCTTTGTAGAGTTTATCTGGTGGCATTAACTTGGTAAAGAAAGGAATTCAAAATGAAATTTGCAGAACATCTATCAGCGCATATTACGCCAGAATGGCGCAAGCAATATATCAGCTACGAGGTAAAGTAATTCTAAAGTTATAAAAAAAATAAAAATTGACCATAAACATAAACATAATATAAATATAAATTGTTTACAATACTTTGCTTAATCATATAGTATGTAAGCATCTTTTTGATCCACTGCATCTGCACTGCATCTGATAATTATTATCCATACATAGTATATTCTGATCCGATGAAACAATGGGACTTTTAAGCCAACATATGTCTAACAGAATTATATACTAGATGTGATCTATTCTTAATGAATTAATAATTAAAATGATCCTTTTGGATTAATAGGAGATGAAGGCTATGCTTTACACTGCTGTGGAGGAAGCTCCCTCAGCAGAGAGTGTCGAGCCAGAAGTTCTTTCTCGTCATTTTGCCTCCTTCGATGAGATGTTTTTTACGTTCTGTGATCGTGAACTTAAGAAAATCAACACCTTCTACTCTGGTGAGTAAATTAGCGGACTCTGGAAAACGTTCATCGAGGAGTGATATTTTTAAAAAGATTCCTGAAATAAGTAACACGTAATGTGAGTGATGAATTTTGTGCAGAGAAGTTGGCGGAGGCGACGCGCAAATATGCAGCTCTTCAGAGCGAACTAAAAACCGTAATGGAGTCGCACCATGGAGGTGGAAAGAATAAAGGGAAATCAGATATAAAGCCGCATGTTTCAAGCAGGAAATTGCGCGAGCTCAAACTCGCCTTCTCAGAGTTCTATCTTTCTCTGATCCTACTACAGAATTATCAAAATCTCAACTACACAGGCTTTAGGAAAATACTCAAGAAACATGACAAGGTACTTGAAGAGGGCTAACGAGAAGTACACAGGATCCTCCTGTTCCTCTGTAAGAAGCTCGTGTCAAACCCGCTATCCTATCCCATTGCCATCAACACTGGAAGATCCAAGTAACAATCCAGGTCCTATTTATAATCACCTGCTCGTAAATATAAAATATTTTAAAGATTGTTTCTCTTCTTTAGTTATTATCGGTGGACACTGGCTCGAAATGGCGAGTCGAATGCGTGGAAACATCGCATTTCTATACAAACAGGGACATCGACAAGCTCATCCAGGAAACAGAATCGCTGGTTACCAGTGGATTGGAAGGTGGCGATCGTCAACGTGCTATGAAACGATTGAGAGTACCGCCATTGGGTGAACATCAGAGTCCTTGGACAACGTTCAAAGTCGGCCTATTCTCTGGAAGTTTTATTGTTCTCTTCGTCGCAGTTGTTCTTTCTGGTATTGTTACACAGCAAACATACTCTTTCGTAACTCAATATGTGGTTGCGCAACGTATACGTGAAGGAATTCATATCGTTTTCTCTATTTCAGCAATATTCCATGATGGCGGTGAAAACTTAAAAATTGCATTTCGCCTTTATCGCGGACCACTTCTTATTGTACAGTTTCTCTTTCTCATTGGCATTAACGTATACGGTTGGAGATCATCCGGTGTGAATCATGTCTTGATCTTTGAGCTCGATCCAAGAAATCATCTGTCGGAGCAACACCTTATGGAATTATCAGCCGTCCTTGGAGTCGTGTGGACGCTCAGTTTATTAAGTTTCCTTTATAGCGCCAGCTTGAGCATTCCACCATTCGTTAATCCTCTGGTGCTGGTTGGCATAATGCTGGCTTTTCTTTTAAATCCATTAAGGATCTTTCGTCACGAGGCCCGATTCTGGTTGCTGAGGATTCTTGTGAGTCAACTAAATACTATGTTGATACAAGACATTGTTGTTCCTTGATAAGATACTGAATAATTGCAATACGAATTTATCTATTACAGTTACGATTGGTGCTGGCTCCATTTATGTACGTCAACTTTGCTGACTTCTGGCTGGCTGATCAGCTCAACAGCTTGGCTACAGCATTACTGGATTTTCAATTCTTAATCTGCTTTTACGTTACAAACGGAGACTGGTTAAAGGCTGGAGACACGGCACACTGTACCTCAAAGTCTTTTATTCGACCTTTCGTCAATTGCATACCAGCGTGGATACGATTCGCGCAATGCTTACGGCGTTATCGAGATTCCAAAGAGGCTTTTCCGCACTTGGTTAACGCAGGAAAATATGCCACAACGTTTCTCGTTGTTATCTCCAACACCTTCTACACTATTCATTCTGGTAAAACGGAAGCACCTCTTAAACAAGACTTCGCAGTACTATAGGCTTAATCAAATAATATTACGTAATACCTACGTCTATCTAAGGAAGCGTTTTGTTCGTACTAACAGCAATTTAAACTCAATAATTCTTTCCAGAGGATTTTGAAAATCACTGGGAAAATCCCTGGCTATGGCTGTGGCTGGTGTGTTGCTTTATAAATTCGGTATATTCGTATACCTGGGATATCAAGATGGATTGGGGTCTTTTCGATAGCAATGCAGATGAAAATAAATTTCTGCGCGAAGAAGTTGTGTACTCGTCGGCTGTGAGTTATTTATTTAAATTTGTTATTTTACTGTACACACGAAAGACATTGCATGTGTATTTTCTTACAGGGATTCTATTATTTCGCGATAATAGAAGATCTTGTATTGAGATTCGCGTGGGTCGCCAACTTCATACTGACTCATTACAAGTACGTGTCTAGTGACTTAATGACTTCGATAATAGCGCCGCTCGAAGTTTTCAGGTAAAAGATACAACTTTTATGTCCTCGCGATATCCTGCGTCACGTTCGCTCACTCTTGTATTACCTGCAGGAGATTTATTTGGAACTTCTTTCGTCTGGAGAACGAGCACTTAAATAATTGTGGTAAATTCCGAGCCGTGCGCGATATTTCCATCGCTCCGATTGAAAGTTCCGATGAAGCTTTGATACTACGCATGATGGACGAAGAGAACGGTGTAGTGAATCGAGGTAAACGCAAGGGTGGAAAGAAGCAAAGCAATCCCAAGGAAGACAAGCGAGCGTTGCTCAAGGACGAAACCATTGATATCGATATATCGAATGCCAGTTGAGACTAACTCGGATAATTGCCAATACATAAAATTTCAATTAATTAGTAATCCTTAGTTGTCAGATAGTTGCAGTATTGCCATCGTTATTTCCGAGTTTGTAATTATGTCTCCCCTAACAAGTTCTCGTTATAGATATATTAAATGGAAGACTGAAGACTATAAATTTAAAGAAACGCAGTGCCTTCTGTATTGCCAGTAGAAGATATACTTTACATAGTCTTTTCTTTGGCATAAGATAGCATTGCTATTTGGCAAAGAGATTCTTCAAGTGAAACACTTGTCGCCGGGACTTTCAGAAATCACAGCACTTTTTTTTTTTTAATTTTTTTATAGTCTTCAGTCACTGGCAAACAAGATTGAAACTACTCGAACGCTGTCGATGTTACTATTGACTTGACTATTGGTCGATTAAGGGAATGGATAAGTACCTATGGTTAATGTTATGCAACAATTTAAGGTAGAAAATTGTAATCAAACTTTTCTATACGTACTTAGTTTTAATCGTAACAAGTGAATCAGTACTCTTACAGAATACTTTGTTCAATTAGATTACGTCGACTGTTTAATTTCTCTCGAAGAACTCAACGACTGGTAATACTGATATTGCTTGCCTTTCTTATTGGTATTGACTTCTATAAATCTACAGTTAGTATACTTTAAATATTGCGGGCCATGAGTTATGCAGGATTATCAAGGTTGAAGGCACGAATTTTTTAAAAGAATATCAAATCTAGCTCTAGTTGGTACTTAAAATACTTGTGTAACTGTCAAATGCGAATCCGTGAGATCGATCTTGATAATTCTGCGTATAAGTAAGAAATAGTTTACCAAATAATTATTGTAATCCGTATTTAGTCACTTTTCCTTGTTATCAGTATTTCAAATTTCGTTTTTGACTTACCTACTCGTTAACAATTAAGTATTCTGCATTGAGTCCCGCCTTAATTATCGTTAATTTTAGAATATATGAAAAATCATGTATGTGAATTTTCCATAGGGATTATAGATGTAATTTGAGATATTTTTGTTGGAATGATTCGAAGAGTCATACTAAAATCTTAAATTCATTCTATAAATCAATACTAGAAAAAAAATCGTTTCCAATTCAACTTATAATTCATTTACAAAGACCAGATTTTTACAAGAAACTAGATCTGTATTTCCCTATGTAAAATCCAAAATGAATTATCTGTATCTGTTAGGCACTTGTACTCAAATAACTGGCGCTTAATATGCGTACAAATATTTGGTCACTTAAAGGTTTTATACATACTAGCAGAGAGATTTACTTCAAGGAATATGTACTTATCCGTTTGGTGCTCCGCGATATCTACGAGTAAATTGATAAGAACACATTACCGCTACGATATAACCAGCGTTCCTCTGAAAACGAGCCTTGATCTATCTATTTAAAAGCGTTAAATTTTTCACTGGCCACGATAACCTGCATCAGAGCAAATAATTATATAAGTATAAACATAGGATAATAAAAGAATTATAAGTTTTCGATTATCGATCTAAACGATCGGTTCAATGGATACTTGTACTTTACTTACTTTCCACGTAGCTTGTCTGTTATCAACAATAATCTTAAAAATCATTAATAGACAAACTTTGTGATATCTCAATCTTCGTCAGTAACGTCGGATATTGTTAGAAAAATTATGTTGTTGCGAAAGTGTCAAAGTCGCTTGAATCAATACCGTTCGGCATTGCGAATGTTCTGATACCGTTTTCTGTTTATTTCTTTAGGTAATTGGCGTATCGATTCAGCGAATCTTTTACTCGTATTCAACGTCAAACAATTTAGCGGCTGAATAATGGATTTCATAGTTTAGCATATTAAATCGACAATTGTAATGATTTTATATATATTTTTATAAATACGTTCTTCTATACTCTATATATTTATACAATTATATAGATATCGCGATTCACGGAATTATCTCTAGGGAAATGAATAACAGGTATTTTTATAATCAATATACTACGTGGTTCTAGGCGAGCGTAATATATTACATATATATTAATTGAATCGAATACTAAAAGCCAGCATACCATTACAAATAGATTAATATATTGTATCATTTGTATAATAGATACGCCCATTTCTAAACCACTTGCAATTTATTACTCGTGTTATCATACGAGCTTGACCTAGTCAATGCTTGGAAAATTAATCGGTATCTCAATAATCCTGCATTCTGTCTTTAAATCCAACGAGATTAATATCATTGACGCTGCCAATCAATACCGGGAGTACCAAGTGAAAGTTTGTCTCCTTGTTTTAAGTTCGCACGAAGCGATTTCGTCAAAGCTACAGAACCTAGTGCTCCTATATATATATAATAATGAATTATTTAAAAGAACAAGTGCTGCAATTCCATCCAAATTGCAAAGTACAACAAAAGAATTTAGATAATTTAGTTTCATTAATAAAACCATGTAGAAATCTATAAAAGATCTAAAAGTGATTCTAGAAATTGTTTGGAATATAGTCACCCGGGTAAATATAAATTGTAGATAAATATCTCATGAAATTTCAGTAGCCATAACGTTACTCCATGACCTATTGAGCCTACAGGTCACGAAATCTGGTGTGCTACCCCCTCGATTATTCGATGTAAAATCAATTCCGCCCGATGCATGAAACTGTCACCAAATAATCTAAGAAGATGTGGAAATGGCGCAAGACATGGAACAAAAAAGATGAACGATAAGAGCCAGTAGATTCCTGGTATCCGAGCAAATCGTTATTTATACAAGACGTGCAAAACGAGATTGCAAGAAGATATTTCCAAGACACGCGACGTCGCAGAGCTGCCTGACGCCTCCTCTTCTTCAGTCTTCCTTTGGCGTTCAACGTCGCCGAACGCGGAGCGTTAAGCTTCGTCGCAAATCAACCGCTTCACCCGTTGAAGATAATTGCATTTAGAGTAAGTTATCATTACCGAGCGTAATCGGATTCCTTGATGCTTTTCTGTAAATACTGTACGACGACAAGGAATAAACGAAACGAATACTTATTCAAGATTGCCGCCCTTTCTGGAACTTTAAAAATGTCTGCGACGATTCCGCCGGAAGTGATCGCCAATGGAGCTGTCGGGAACGTTATGGAATTTGAAAATATGGAAACGCATATTTACCCTGTCAAGGCTACTCGTAAAGCCAGTCTTTTTACAGTTTACGCCAAAGTATTTCGCGTTATGATATCTGCTCTGATACAGCCTGTACGCGACCCCGAGGAGGAGGAATTTAACAAAGAACTTGACGAACTCATTCTTCCGAGTAACGACGAATGGCGGCATCAGGTTTATTATCGGCTTGTTGATCTGCAACGAGAGATAGATGCCGAAGCTAGCGACAGAGAGTAAGATTCACGTAGTAGATAAATTAGAAATTAGATCCATGAATAACAATTCACACGTGTCGTTGATTCAAATTGATCGAGCTGAAATTAGTCGCCGAACGAATCGAGCGGCAATTTTCTTTGGAGCGAAAAAAATTAATATTCAAAAGTTACGAAACCGTTTAACTATGAGTTTTATAATTGTGTTATACTGACTATGGATAAATTAATATAATGACCAGAAAGACTTTGTACTAGAGAAATTAATCAAATTTTCCAGCAGCGACCAATTGGCACATTACACTAATAGCGATGTTCAACTAGTAGGTTATCATATGATGAGGTAAGAAATTTGGCAAATTTATTTTTGAAATTATAAACGTTTCAACGTCGCTGTTTATTTGTTCAATATCAATGCAAAACTATTTTGCATTGTAATCGATAGAGAAATAATTCTATTTCTCTATTCGTCTCGAGATGAAACAGTTCTTATGGATTCATGGAATTCGTCGCGAACAGATGCAGATTGTTGTATTGATTTTATTACCGGTTTAATGATCCCAGGATGAAAGGAAATTCTGAAAAAGAACCTAAGGATCCAAAGGAATGGGAATGGGAACCAGGTGGATCATTGTATCCACTAATACCAAAAGGAGGTAGAATTGGAAATTCAGCTTCGTCCTTGGCAGCCATTACGGACGTGTCCGGTTCAATGACTGAAGCTTGTATAGAGCCAGGATGGCGAGTAGAGGATTTGCTATTGGCTGCAAAAGTCCTGCAGAAGGAGGAATCACCAATTTATTCGGACGAAGCTGAAATGCGACGTGTATTTGGTCTGGTTTACGATGTTTTGAGATGTAGGTTATAATCGTGCATTCTTCGGTATCCAGAACCCGTTCCTAACCTTGCCAATTACAAGATCTATTATCTCGTACAGACAAAAAGATCCTAAATCACGCCCTGGACGATGTAGCCTTCTGGTATCACCATCCGGAGTTCAAATCACGTGAGAGAATTGTTTGGCTCCTCCTGTACGATATGCAAGGACGTAAATTTGCAAGGCGCGGTGATATTGCTGAAGTCGAAGCACGCGAAAAGGCTTTCGAGGCTGCCAACCTTAAGGAGATCGAAGATACCTTGCTGAATGCCAAGATAAGACTTGCCGCCAGTGTTTCCAGATTGCGAATAGAAGGATCGGCTTTGACGCTAGGTAAACTAAATAATTCCCTTAACTTTCCGTTCTATTAATTATACTTATACTGCGACTGATCGATCTTAGGAGAGCTTCTCCCGTTACATCTTCGAAATGCCGAGGGTGTCGTTTGGGGCGAAGAGGGGGCTCTCGCTTCCGGTTGGATAAACAGTATGAAGATTTCTAGTAAAAGAGAATTCATTCGCGAGATGTCCAAGATCGGACTGCGACTTTGCGTGGACTGTACAACGGCTGAAATAGAGGAAGACAGTTACGCCTTTGATCCACTCTGTCCCAAGGTGGTGAATCTCCATGATAAGGCGCGAGAAAAATTGGCTAAATTCGATCTTGTCCGTAATCATTGCTTTATATTTCTGGTAAACTGATTTCCCTTGCTACGTTGCTTTACAAAGACAAAAAGAACTTCGAAACTTTATTCATTTTCGCCAGGAAAGATCACTGTGCCTGGGTGCTGCCGCTCTAGCGCAGGCAGTCAGGGTAGGAAAGCTTTGTGGTCCGGTTGTGCTGACACATTCCATAGCACCACGTCACGCAGGATACTTGGCAGGTTTATTGGCGGATATCGATGATGCTGGAAGACTCCTGGTTTTTGGCACAGGCGAATTACGCTGTCAGTACGAATTATATCTTCGAGACATTGGCGTGACTCTTCAGCAGTGTCGAGTATTTTCGGAAAAGTATGTAGAAATGTTCTTTGGTACTCTTCACGAAATTCATTTAGAACTTAGAGGGGATTCTGAGCTTTTAGATACGTAAATCCTCCGCCTTGTGCAGAGTTGGAAAGAGCCACGATTATTTTAGCGACACCACCCTGCAGCTACACGGGGATAAGGGATGCTGTTGATCTAGCTGTGGCAAGAGGGGGTGATACCACCCTTCTGGAAACGTTGACCAATATGGATAGCGAATCGAAACAGCCGCAGGTTCTTCTTAGTGAACAATTGTCGACTTTAAAATACGCTTTGACCAGACCGAACGTTCAATTATTGATCTACGAGACGCATAGTATTCTGCCTGCAGAAACGACAGAGGTGGTCGAGCAGGTTTTGAATTATGCGAATAAAATGGCAGCAGAAAAGTTTGCTCGTGAACAACGGGTTGGTGCTTTTTTTTTTTTGTACAAGCAAAATATTCTGTCCGTTAATATACTTTCTTGGTTCTTTGTATATCGGTAGGTAAAGAAAAAGGCAGTGAGTAAGGAGACAGCTGGAAAAATGTCGAAACTCAGCAAATCTGTAAAACGTAGACAAACTCAGGAACAATCGAAATTGGATGATCGTAAATCAAATTACGATGACGAGGAGGAACTGTCCGTCGTACCATCCGTGGAGATAAAGGAATCTTAACAAATTGGCAATTATCAAATTTATCAATCGTTATTTTTACACTAATCTTCTACCTGTTATGCAGGTCCCTGACAGCGATCTATTCGAGCATGCCGATATCAACGAAATTTATGGCAACAAGTCCTCGAATCTCATAGACAAAGGATGTTACCTGGCACTGATAAGGCGCAAAGAAATGATGCAATTCAATTCACTGTTCATGATCAAAGTAGCCGAGACAAAGGGTCTCTTTGGGGATCCAAATAAACAGCAACAACCAAAGGAAGAACCTCTGTCACCTGTTCGTCAAGCGTCTCAGACAAGTCGAAAAGATTTCAAACGCGCCAAGGTACGAATTCTCTTTAATCTCTTATCAGTACAAATATTTATTTACGTATTTTCAAAACAGTTTCAAGTCGACCGAATAGCAGCACCCACTCACTCGTCCACTGTGCGAGCCTTAAAAGAGAAGCAATCGTGTCCCCGTCACAGTCAACGCATAGCCCAGGGCGAGAGGAGAATTATCGCCCAGGTACGTGACGTTAAGCGTCGGGACGCCCGTCGATGGTGGGACGACGTGACTGCGTGTTTACTTTCCTCGCGTTCGAATTCCTCCAAATTTCGAGCAACCCGCACAGACCCATGGACACGTAAAATACTGTACTCGCCAGGAGTCCGTAAGATCACGTTCCCTGTAGAAAGTACTACCATTGCATAAAGGCGTCAAGTCAGTTACGTTTAAACGAGAGAATCGTATCCCTGCCACGAACTCTTTATAATGGTAAACTGTAAATGAGTTGCCAAGAAGCGGAAGTGCAGGGTGCAACGTAAACGCTGCAACATATAACTCGATGAGTGTAGGGTCTACTTTAAACAGTGTAAATAGGAAGTACGTAAACTGCACTTAAATTCCACCAAGGATTCAAACAATTATACAAGTGTCGGACCAGCCAATATGCTTGGTGCATGTTTGTCCCTGGTGAAATGGGACTTTCTTGCGTGCTAGTTAATGGCTGCGGAAATCACGATAATAGGGTAAATTCGTTCGTACTGCTTCCGTAAGATATAAATTGTCTTTAACCGTCTACAATTCCTTTACCACTTGCCTGAGCTTCCTTACGTGGCTACAAGTTGTGAACTAATTCTCCACGTCAAGGGAAGTCATGTTATCTTGAAATTTACAGGGGGAAGTTTGGGGTGTCGTGGAGATGTATGAAATACTCGAAGAATTTCTAATGTATTTCTTTTATTTTTATTTTTAAACAATAAAGAGGTTCGATTTTTGTCTCAACGCACTTATGCCCCTTTATCCTTTCCAATTTGTAGGCCGATAATTCGCAGGTGGATCTTAGTCCGCCATCCTTGTCAGCCCAGCAGCTCTTCAGAGATTCCTTTAAATTGCTGTCGGAGTCCAGTCAAGACTTACAGGATGTTCCAGGGGTTCGTGGGGGTCGATTTAGGTCGCAGCAGGAACAGCAAGAGAATATTCGTCGTTTGAGCACGCCGACGCATTCCAGTATGAACAAAATAGTCAATCGTAAGGCGAGTAATGCTGAGAAGTTTATCGATAGAAATATATCAGATTCACGAGAGTCCGATTACCTGTCATATCATTCGTTTTTTTATAAGAATTTTCCCAGAGCTTATAGAAGTCTTTGTAATTTTTTATGGTATCCCGAACGTGTGCGATTCCCTTTTGAAAATCTTATGAAACAATTGTGTAAGTACTTTGATGTTTATTAGACACTTTTTTCTTTCATTGTTTTTAAAAAAATATATTCTCATTGTCTTTGTATAATTTTTTAAGATTTACCCAAAAGAAATTTTGCTTCTGACAGTATTTAATTTCTTTAGCATATCATTGGCTGTACACTGATCTAGGGTACCGAGATGCATTTTTCAAGGGTTGACACAAAGGACTCCGCCTTTAGAACTGCAATGAAATTGAAGGAAAGTATCAGGAGGTTTTATGATGGGCAGGAGGACAGATCGATACAACCTTTATTGCCTAAAAGCATTCAAAACGCGAGCGTTCAGAAAAGGTAAATTTTATGTAGCCGTATAAAATAATTTATGAACGTCTTCTACCTGATGAATAATATAAATGTTATCATGCAAATAGAAAATTGTATCACGGAATCGCGTAGCTTGCTTAGAAATCAATTTAAGGATAAAGAACTCGATAAGTGTTATTAAAAATTTTAGAATGACGTCATCCGAGAAGATCGTCGGTACGAATTCGAAAAGTGCATCCGGCTGCGATGAAAAATTAAAAGATAGCGAAGAAAAATTATTCACAAGCAGCGTGACAAGTGTTATAAGCAAATCGTCGGTTGTTCGTGCTACACAAAATATGGCTGTTGATAATATTCTTCATGAATTTGGAAAAGAGAATCTTTTGGAACTTCCATATTCTCATGTGGGAACGAGAAAGATCTCGCGATTGCATCATCCAGGTGGACCGACAAGATTCAGTCGCATGTTGTTGGGAAAAAGGTTAGAAAACGTTGCTGAGAAGGTCGAAGGATATTTGTAACCGATTAACGTAATTTGATCTTTTTAAAAAATATATTTTATTCAAAAAGTATACTCGAACAAAGCAGTGACAATTCTGTTTACGGTAAAGCCCAGAAGCAGAAAAAGAATATTTGGCAATGAGAACAGTCTTGTATATACATAACGTAGAACAGCCGTTAACGTGGAAACGCACCAAACGACAAAGCGTGCAATACGAAAAATACATTTTTGTAAACGAATTATCATAAGCAATACGGGTTTGACAATAGATAGGACGATCCAAACAATTAATAAATATATAGAAAATACAATACGAACTATAAATCTTATACTAGAATATACAGGTACTAAAAGAATCTTTATAGGTACGTAAATGGCTATTAAAACAGATCCAAAAAAATTTTTAACAGAAAGCACTACTTTCTGCCAATAAATCCATAAAGAGTGTCTGCTGCAAAGTGTCTGTAAGTATAAAATAATTTTTTTAACCAAAGACCACACTGTTCTTACGCAGGATAACGATCCAAAGATTGCACCGACGGATCCAAAGTACGTCCAAAGGTGAATTACGTAATTGCGTATAATATAAAAAAATGTTACAATTACACGAGGAACTTGACTTGCCCCGTAATGTAAAAATTTAAAAAGTTTTATCATACCACCGTAAACGCTCCACGCGTAAGATTGTAATTTTTTGAAAAATTTGCACGAGCACGATGGTAACTCTGCGTAGGAACGAATCAAGTGTGAAAGAATGAAAAGAAAAAGAACGATAAGACCAAAGAGAAGGTCTCTTCTTGCCATATTATTATTTTCGTTAGATCTTCCGTTATCATTGCTATTGTGCGTAGGTAATTCCAAATATTTCCATAATTCGCGACGATCAAAATCCTTGGCGTTACAGCACAAATCAGGATCTGCCAGACTCTTCAAAATTCGATCGCTCTGGGCTTCTGTCGTGTTACGTTTTAATTCGTCAGCCAATGCAACGATTATACCATCTTTGGTACGGCATTTGTTATG
Source organism: Trachelus iudaicus (assembly GCA_030142595.1). Taxonomy (NCBI): domain Eukaryota; kingdom Metazoa; phylum Arthropoda; class Insecta; order Hymenoptera; family Cephidae; genus Trachelus; species Trachelus iudaicus. The sequence goes on from JARQTH010000645.1 coordinate 88,861, forward strand.
CAACAGTTTTATAGTCTCTATAAGACCACTGGTTGTTCTTTTCAAAGGTGGCCGAAGGCTTGTACATGGACAATCGTTATCTTCCGTATAATCATTACTACTGCAGCCACAGTCTTTTAATAAATTTTTTAAATTTTCATTGTGATTTTTTAAGTTTTCCAGACCTTCACGTAATTTTTCTTGTTTCACCTTAATTAATTAACTTCTTTTTTATAGATATAAGGATGGACATTTTTATCTGTTTGTTCCTTTACCTTTTGAAGTCCTGACGTTACGTTCATCGATGCAGGAACTTCTGAATCGCTAGATGTAATTTTTTGCATTGCTTTCAATAAATCTTTCGTAGCATTCACAGTAGACCGACAGATCGAGCACTTCGATACTTTGTTAATTGTATCGTAATCGCAATCGGGATCACTGCACGGAAGTTGAATATTCTGCGGTGCGTTGCTGCACATCGCACAATTTTCTTCCTTTTTCATCATTTCGATTCCTAAATATATACAAATTTTATTCTGTTAACATAACCTGAAAAAGTAAAGCTAGTACATATTTTAGAATAAGGTAGTTGGCCCAGTCTTCGATATTGTAGTAATAGACACCCTATATAAAATCATATTTTCGTCTCTCTCGTACACATTGTAAATCCTTAAGGGTGTCCACGACTGGCAGAATGTCGAAGACTATAGTCGAGTGACGCCAGTTCCACTTTCAGAGGACTTGTTTGCGTTCCGTTTCATAAGAAGAAGACCCCCTTCAATGTCGAACTGATGTAACGACGCGACTGTACGGCCCAACACCTTGATATACTAATTTAATTGACAATTATTTTATATCGACAATTTACCTCTGAGATCTGGTTCACATTGGCATACTTCACACTTTTTATTACACGGCTTATCTGCATTACAGAGACAACAGTCTTTATTCATATTTTGATTATCACTTCGAATAGCATTTTCCACGGTAGACGGTATAGTCGTGGTAGTTATTGCCGTTTGATCAGATTCGCTATCTTCACAGCTATTGTAATATTTAATAAGAAAAATGTATGAGTATTTCTTTATTTAACGAATCATACTCGCAAGATCCTCCTAACGTATTTTCGCAGCATCCACATCCGCATTCAGATTCGGATGACGTCTCGCAACAACCGCAGCGACATCTGTCGGCAGGAAGTGACACTTTTTCCTCCTTCACCGGAGCAAGTTTGTCCCCGTAGTCTTCCGATTCCTCGTCGCCCCCTCCTATCAAATCTCTTTCCCATTCCGAACAGCTGCATATTATGCAACTGTTGCACTGAAAATTTAATCACGTTTATTGTATTTTTAATTCGCAATGCGGTTCAAGCTCTGTCGTAGCCAGCACTTTGGACTCGAACGAGCGAAATTTCACGGACAACGACAGAGCTAGTCGACGGAATGACGCTATATGACGCCCCTCTCAGTCCGCGTGTATCAACGGGCAACGAGAGAAGCTGCAACGACAGAGTTTGCGCTGTACGAAATAATAAAATACTTTAACGGGTTCTCCGCAAGGACATGCACTGGACGAATTATTAGAGGTCTTGATTCCACCCGTTTCCATTGGAGGATCTACCTGTGATATTCAGAATATGAAATGAACAAAAAAAGAAATTAAATTGACAAAGTAAGTAGACATTTTAAAAAAGTGTTCTATTATGACTACCTCTGTGTCCTGTTTCGTCACTTTTAATTTTTTTGACAGGACTGCTGCCTCCTGGGTCAATTCCGCACGATTTTTCTGAAGACTCTTTAGATTGAGACACAATTTTCTACCGTAAGCTTCCAGCTGTGATATCTTTTCCTTCACGTCGCAAGATCTCTTGCAGCAGCCGTTCGAATCCTTGCCAATCTTTTCAAAGTCTTCGCCACTGTCTACTGTTTGCTCAAAACTCTTATTCGCGTCCCACAGAGCTTTTACGTATCCTTCTTCTTTGAACTCCATATCGAAGATTTGCTTTCTCAGTCTCTTTTCCTTTTTCGCTAATGTCTGCAGGACGCATTGTCCTTCCTCGTTGTCGGTCATACAATTTTCCTTAGTGGCTTTTTGCTTGGTGCCTTTTGCATTAAAAAAAAAGTGATTGTTTTATCGTTCTATAATTATTACTATATTATACAAATATTATTTACAATACCGGAATCGTCTTCCGGGAGCATCGATTCCAATTGATTTAATCTCTCGCGAAGACAAGTCGCGTGACATTCCAATTCGGCTATTCGACGCTCTCCTCGATTTACGTACGTACCACCGCCGCCGAAGCAACCGATTAATTCTTGTCCTTTCACACCCATTTTTCTCAGGCGTTTCTCTTTCTTTGATTAAGAAAAAAAAGTACGATCTCTGTGAAAGCAACTTATAGCATCTTTATGGAAAAATTAATTACCGAATTTTAAGTAAATTTTTATATTCGTTCTGCACGATGAATTTCATGTCAAAAATTTTGTCAACAGTTTCGTTAATGGTGTCCTACCTAAAATTCTTAAACGCGAACATAGATACAATTCCCTTAATAGGTGTGAACATGGTACAGATTAGTGCCTAGCTTTGTTTTATAAAAAATGAAAAATTTATAACATGCATAACTCACGATACTATTTACTTTCAATTTTGCATGCATCGTCACGATGCAGGTCTCACGCTTGGAAAGAGGTTCGTTAAAAATGTTCATAAAATGGAAATTAAGTTCAATGCTTCAATTACGCTAAATTATCAGAAAGAACAATGAACATTAATTTCATGAATTAATGGACCATAGACTACTCATGTAATTGTACGGTGTACTTGCTAATTATCTGTACTTTGAACTCTGCGGTATCTGCAATTACTGTTTTGCTGTTTATTCAAATTTCACTCTTGGCCTAGAGTCACTCACAATTATATTTAATTATTCAAGATGCGTTAGGTAATTAAACTCTTTGATCGTCGCGTAGTGTGTTTTATGTATTTGCAGAAGATCCGCAAATTTAAGTGAAATATTTTTGTTTTTCTCACGTTTCTAAACAGCCTGATATATTTATGAACATATATATATATATTTTTAGAATATTTTCTGCATCTAATCAGCTCACATATATTGCAATTAAAATTTTCTCAATACTGATAAATATGCACCAGTTGTTTTTAGTACCTGAAGAAAATATTTTTTTATGTACCAAAATATTTCTGCTTTTAAATTAACGACCAGACAGTCTCTTACGTCTGTGAAATGTTCAAGCGACAATACGATGAATTTCCCTGCTGATAATTTTAACGATCTCGATGAACGAATCATTAAAATAAGTAAGAGTTTCGACTGTTTACATTCATGCTGGTGCCAGTTGGAACAGTAAGCCGAGTAACCAGCCTGCAGACTCTGAAAAATTGTGCAAATAAATAAGAGTCAATATTGAGAAAAAAAAACTTGATTGGTACGTACATAAGTTGTGTATACATTTAACAAGTTTTTTGTACCTTTTCCGTTAATTTATCGCTGACGTAACAGTAAAGAAAGAGATGAAAAGCAATTGATCCAATAAAGAACATAGAAATAACAGATTCAAGACTCTCGTTTCTTTCCACGCTCTATATTATAAATAATTAATAAATAATTATTAGCTCTGTACCAAATCCCACTTATCATAACTTTCTAACCGTCATCATTGAATATCCTGCCAAACACATCACGATGGCTGATCCCATAAAGTGGCATAAAAAAATCAAATTGAATGAATTCTCCAAGGTCTCTGCCATCCTATAAATAAAATATTTTTAATAAAAGGTAATACATACGGTTCACGGCATCGGTTTCACTTTGAAGGGACTCGTTTACGTTTAATTTCGTAAGAAGATGACCCCCTCAAAGTGGAATCGATGTCACTGCCCGACAATTGGTTCCACGGGCACTCGATTTACCATATAACAACTCTATGTCGCTGTACGCAATTTTCTATCGTTGATTTCATAAGCTCTATGTTTCTTATATTTTCATTAAGGAGCTCCAATTGTCCAATGACATGCATAATTAGAATGATAATAAATCCATCGACAGTAACGTTAGCTGCGGCGAGAATGGTACTTGAAAATATTTTGAAAATATAAATAATTTCGTAATACGGGCTGCTCTGATAATCGAACCAGTAGTGCGATGGATAAGGAAAGGCGCGAGATTCCGACAAAGGAGTCAATGGGACTGTTAATTGCAACGTGACGGTTGTGAAAGACAAGACGAAACAGATCAGAGCGTAATATCTGCCTTTGATCGCATAAATTCGCATGATCTCTATTTCGTATGTAAATTTGACATTGTGCCAATCTCTCTCCAGGGCGGATAAACATTCGCGAAATTGACTTCCAGTAAAAATAGCCAGCAGATACTTCCCGATGAACATATGGGCTGGAAGAATAAATAAAGATAAAATAAAACATGCATAAGAATCTGCATACATAATATACCTTACCTACTACCGTATGTTTTATTTTTACAATAAAAGGCATCCAATCCAGTTTTTTAGTGATGTAATATGCATACTGCCCAGCAAACCATTCGGTTATTGCAAGTAAACAAATTGCAATGATCGTCAAACGAAGCTTTCGGGATGTCCGTGGCCATAGTCCTAATGCTTTCATGCAAATGCGAGTCTGTCAAATTTTAAAAAGTTTTAAAAAAATACCAGATTTTGCAAATCGAAATATGCACGTACTATACCCAAAGCGTAATTTATTTCCGTTGTTGGGTCCATCGTTACTCATACGGTACTCGTGGTGCTGATACACTTTAAAGGTTCCGTTAAGTACGTTTTCTAAATGTCTTGGATAATTATAAAGGCGAAACTTGAATGCTAAATTGTGGGTACCGGCCATATAATTAGTTGTTGTACGGAAATTATTGATACTTGTAATAATTCCATAAATTTTCAATTTTTATTTCGCCGTCTCTAATCTACTAGTTAAGTGCACACCAATTGCCTAGATCCGTCGTAGCTACATTGCACAAAAATAATATGAGTGGATCGATTCGATCGCGCGTCGCTTCGCGGCGAAGACGTCTGTTTCCAATTAACGGTAAAGATAAATGAAGACGTGTTATAGAATTAAAAAAAAAATAAAGTTTCTATATATTATGGGGTTCTAATATTTGATTTACAAAAAGTGACGGTATAGATATTATTTTTTATCGCTAGTCCTTGTCTTTGACCTTTCCAAAGGAGGAGGTCGAGGCATCCGAGCGAAAACCTTAAATGCGTCGTACAGGAACCATTGCAAGCCGGTAAGCGTACCGATCATAACGATGCGTGGTCCCAGTCCCTTCCACATACCGGCCCAACCAATTTTCTTAGCTATTTGTATTGCAGTGGATCCCTTCTCTTGATTAAGTTTACTAACAACAGAATCAGCCGGATGACTGACTACGGCACAGAATATACCAGCGATATAACCAGCTGCAAAAGTGACAACCAATTGTTCGGCCTTTGTGCAATCGGCGCGTGGCTTTGGGACAACAAGTTTATAAAGAAGTTCGAGGGTCCTTTCGAAACAGGTAAACTTCATCATCGTATAAGGAATCTGTCTTAACCAAAGTGGGACTAGACCCTTGTAGAAGACTCCTGGACCACCCTCCTGCATCATGATCTTTATGGCGCTCGTGAGAGAGCTGGTAAAGCCGGTTGACGTTTGAATCCTAACCTATTGTGTCCGTAGGTGAGCGGAGTGGCTGGGTAAAACAGGGTTGATCGACTATACTTAACAGAATCTTTACCTTGCATGCTTCGAACGGAGCCAAACTGATATCAGCGAAAAATTCAGCGGAAGCTGAACTCATTAGAAATATCCATGTACGATAATCGTATGCGATCTCTTCACCGACAAGTTTGGCATAGTAAACTTTAAACCATTCGTAAAGACCAAATTTGAAGAAACCTTGAAACGAGTAACCGTAAAGGGTTGGTAACCAACCCCTTGTCAAACCCAGGATCCCTTCCTCGGCTACAGTCACTTTGAATCCGTGAGCTAGATTCTTATATTTTGCAGAATCGACCTGCGATCGCGATATATATTAAAGATTTATAAATTAATTAATTAATCTTCGCACTAACCTGTAAACGACACTTTATCAAATCCAAGGGAGTTATTAATGTGTGTGTAATGCCGCAAGAAAAAATTCCACCGACACCGCATAGTAAAAAATATTTCCTCGAACCAAATTCACAACAATAAGGTCCCGCTGGTGCACCGGCAGCCGAATCGGCTCTGACAATTAATTTTTCCTTTATAAAATCTTTTATCGACCACATTATCACACAATCTGACAAACGTCCGTGACTTTACCGTTTTGTTTTGTCTACCCAAATTCTCCGTGGTTCAGGTCACAGTCCTTCAAAATTGGCGGGTAGACTTTTCGATCCCTCCACCGCTCTCGTCTTTCTTCTTGCCTTCAGAAATATATACTTACGGGGTGGGTCTGTCAAACGACACGCCACCGCTACAAGGTCAAGTACGAAGATAAAACACATACTTAATTCTCATGGAGTGTTACAGAGAACTCTTCCTTTCCTCCGGTTGATTAAAGTTTAATTTTTTCCGTTCTACCTCAGAAGCGTTTCCAGGATTTTTCACGTCATGACTTTGAAGAATCGCAAATGCATATTGCAACCCCGAAGCTGCTGCACAGAAGTTGCAAACTGGTCTCAATTGAATTAAATGATTGAAGACGTGTTGGAAGTTAAAAACAGAAAAGGAGTCACAGCCATAGACGCGACCGTGACTCATTGTCAGAGAGACTCTCAGTGGCGACGAAACCGTCGTTCACGACAGCTACACAACAACGGCAAGAGCTCTGCGGGAGTCGCCTTCTGTCTCGCGCACATGCTACACGTCGTACAGTGAATTCTAAAGAGCAGATCGTAGTTCGGCATTTCACGTATACGACGAACGAAGCAACGAAACAATCGGTATTGTCTTCTCTGCAGCACGCAAATACCTCTTCTTCAGTTTCGTCTTTAAGTTACAGAAGAAAATCCAGTGTTCGGTTTAAATGTGCGATCTTGTGTGAAAAAGGCAAGCACTGCCGCTGTGGTAATTCTTTCGTGAGAATGCGTATTAGATGGATACCCAAATTTGATATATGGTGAAAATAGAGCAATAAGGGGCATGTTTACGAAAAAGCAGGTGAGCCTACCGGTATTTTTACGAGAAATCTGTAATATCAAGTGTCAAGTTATAACGTAGTCGCTTGCGGGAAAATGGCCACGGCTGAGTTTTCAAGGAATTTGTGCTTAGCGGTTAGATGTAGACAAACCGATATCCTAAAATATTTCCAGGTCTTTTCGAATTTCGAAATGAAGTGATTAGTGGATATCTTGCTCGGATATATGAAATTGAATAAGGAGTGGATCCAATCGCCAATGGCGACTTGGACGGGTTCTTATCGTTTTCTCATACGATTATTTTCCCCAGTCGTCGTTTTCTTGAAAAATTAGCTTACTTAACGTGTGTGAAGTTAATTGCAGGAATATAGTCTTTTGGAAAAATGATAGACTTGATTAGGACAAAAAATTCCAGTCAAACCGCACAATCGTCGAGATATTTTTCAAGTTAATGTATAATTGAATATGACTAATGGACGCATATAAAATTATTGTATATGGTCATTATTATTGGAATGTTACAAAATCGTTATTTACAATTATATCACGATGGATCCCAATCATTGACCAGGAGCTGCCAAAACGACTACCTTAATCCGGGAATGGTCGCACGATTTTGTTCCCCATTTGAAAAGCATTGACCTGGGGTGTTCAAACACCCCACGTAACTACTCCCAGGTTAATCAAATTTATAACGAAAAACGAATTTCGACGATGTTCTCTAAAGTGGGATTAATAAATTTATCTTAGTGATTTAAATGCACTCAATTTTATTACAAAAGTTTTTATAAGTTGACGAATTCCAGCTATCAAGGATATCCTGTGATAATTTGTTCACTCTAATATGACATTGTCGTACGGTTCGTAGCTTCTGTCGACAATTCGACATCGCAGTGTAGATAATAAGACTAATTATACTGGAGTAATAAAATTCAATGTGTGGGATAAGGGGTCAGGCATCAACGCCTGTCTTGACTGCTCAAGTACCACACTGAGCGCGTTTATTAAAGTTTATAGAAAGAGACGATGTCTCGTAGCCCTTCCAGCTAGCGTAGCTCTACAATAGACAGGAAAAAATGTGATGCTAATTGACAAAATTAAAAATAGAATTAGGTAGTGACGTCTGGCATCATAATAATATTCCTATTTCAGGGAATACCCGGTATCGTTCGTTAGACACATTTTTATCCAAGGTCTTATCTGTGAGACAAGCGGAAGGACGAAAAGGATCGATAATTTTTTATTAAGGATGTCTATAAGCTTTTTCAATTTGAGGAAAGCATTTAAACGTGAATGATTTTTAGAAGGAAGTACGTTGCATCGATTACCGTTCTTGAAAAAATAAATTTACTATATTACATGTACGTCTAGTTGTAATTCAAAGTTTAAAAAATTAACATCGGTATATCTCTATATTTCGTATCAAGGACATCAAGTTGATTAACATCAGAAATCTAGAATTGAAAAGCGAGCAGGATCTTTTTCCACTGTCCTAATATTACAAATTTTTAACTGACAATTATCAAAAGGTCCGTAATCCAACTTGAGATTTTTTTGACGCGGCGCTACGGAGTGAGATTCCAGGGGAAAATGTTAAAATTGAAAATTATCGTCTTGTATTCGTAATACTTGAAACCTTCGACAATACTATTTTATAGGTTAGAATGTGCAGAGTCCAATTCGCATTTGTAATGATTGACAAAAACATTCAGTCTTTCATTTTCCAGTGATCGCGCGTAATCCGACAGACCCGATAGGTTAAAGTTTTTTATGACAAGAAAAAACGTCACCACAACTGGAAGGTTAATAATAAAAAAATATTGTTTCCACCAGTGTTAATAATTATGTATAATACAACCGTAATATTTTACATATTCCTTGCTCAATTTTTGGTCAGCCATTGTGCGCCATCTTGACTACTGCTGGTACTGATAACGCATTATCTGTCATATACATCCTGTGAAGTTACATTAAGTTATATTTGAACAGCACTGAAGTATCAATGATTACGTATGTTACTAATGACACGTTTATTAAAAATCTTTGTTTCAGGTAACCGGTAACACTGCTGCGGCTTCACTGATAGATAATCTAATGACTCTCTAGCTTCAAAGGATCGATATCTGATCGTTATAGAAAATGGAAGTCCAATGGCTGTATACGAATATCGATGCAGTGCCATAGATAAACATTGATTATGACAGATAACAAACTATCCAAAAGAGACTCGGTGACGCATTGCGATCCGATAAGATAGAACGAAAAACATACGCAAGACCAAAGATGGTTCTTGAAGAGAGCATTGTCAGCATTATACGAGGTGAGCAGAATCTTCGATCATCAAAACAATAACACGAACGATGCTCGATGATTCGCTACGTTATTCGATGTAACGATGATGGAGATAAAACGTTTTTTCAATTATTAATTCATTCCTTTTATTCGTTTTAGAGCTCGTCCAGTTTCTTGAATCTCTTGATAATGTTGAGCTACCGATCGCGATCAATACCATGCGAGAAAATCTTTTGTCACGCTCGAAGACTGCTATTCGTGCACTCTCGCCACAGGGATCCTTACCGACAGAGCAGTACCTGGACATGCGCGTTGGAAAAGAGCTGTCGTTTCTGGATAAGACTGCTGAGATAGGAGAATACGTGGATGCTGACAAACCTCAGTCCGAAGTATCGAAAGATTATTATGAGAGTTTCGCGGAAATACACGAGGAACCGAAAGCGCCAGCTAAGAAGAATACGATTAAAAATCCAGTAACTGATAACGTATTAAGTATATATAAGAACTTGTCGGCAGAGCAGACCAAAAACGCGAGTTACAAGTGTGGACCGCTTGAAATTAGGGAGGGAAGGAAGTTTTTTCTCTTTGAACAATATCGAAAATGTTGGGTCGGTATGTAAATTTATTGTAACGGTAATTTGACCGATAGTTTTTTTTTATTATTTATATATTTTCACTGGTTCGCTTTATCCATTAGGTCTGGTGGGAACGCATCTTATTATGTACAAGGATCTAAAGGACAGTCGTCCTTACGACGTTTTGTCTATTCTCAATTACAAATGTCGTCCAGCACACGAGACAATAACTAACGATCCGCGAAGAAGTGAAAGAGCCTTCGAGATCATCAGTCCCGATAACGCGACAATGCTGGTACGATTATTAGATGTAATCCGTTCGAATTATTAATGTTAGTTAATTGTATATTTTATTGAGATTTTGTTGTCTTTAGTTTGTAGCGCGCACGCCGAAAGACAGGGAACAGTGGATAGCTGCGATATGTCCACTTGGAAGTAAGGAGAGCGATATGAAATTGCAAAATCTAAAAAACAACGTGTTCACGGTAGGAACGGCAGAGTCGGATGTTGCGGCGAACGAGTCGTTATCAATAGAAAATTATCAAGATGTTATCATCCGGGAATCCACTACCGGAGTGAGCGTGAATCGTTCTGTAACGTTGGAAAAGAATACGGATACAAAGAAAGAAAATGACAAACTTGATTCTCGTAACCAGGACACGGTTCAGAGTCGTGAAACTCCGCCGCCCTTACCTACGCGATTACCGTGTTTATTATCAAAACCAAAAAAGTTCACCGCGAATTCTTACGAGCCTGTGGATGATATGGACGACGATATTTATCAGAAGATACAAGAAATCCCATATGAAAATGTTACGAATTCAAAGAGAAAGAATTCAGATACAGAGAAGGACGATCAGGAGCTGTACGACGACGTACCGACTGTGATTGAAAAAGTTAGGGCAGATACGATGCCTGAAGTTGAAAGGCAGAAAGGTCCAGTGCAGAATGCTGTGAAGGATCTGGAAGAACAAGATACGTATGACGACGCAGTCTTTGTTTGTTCGGAATCTAATGATCAAGAGAAAAATTCACAGAAGCAAGTTCTTACGAAATTGTCAAGCGATCCGTTTCTACAGAAGTCAGCCAATCCTTCCGATCGGAGCGAGTCTTCGTGCTACGACGACGTTCACGAAGCGATACCGCAAGCGAAGCCGAAGAAACAAAAGAAAACGGCAAAGGAGGAATTACAGTGTGCATCGCAGGGATCGTTGCCGAGAAGATCAATTTTTAGTAGAGTGATGAGAAGAAACTCACCGAAAAAGGAAAAGAAAAAGAGTAAACCCAATTCGCCGCAAACACCAGCCACTATTGAGGAATTGCCGATCTACGATGACAGTTGTGCTTTCGTGGCGGGCATTATTCCTTACAATATCGAATTGCGAAAATATACTCCGATTCAAATGGAGGAAATTTCCGAATATAATTTGCCACCTCCACCTAAACCTATCTACAATTCGCCAGCTGTTGCGAACCGGGAACCGGAACCCATGGAAGACTATTATTCGGACATCGCTAACTTGCAAGCAAATGGAACGGACCAGAGTGAAGCTTCGGTACCGATCATTGATAAAGAAGAATCAATGGATTCGGAACATTATCAAACACCCAAGAATGACCCTGTTATACTTCCTGTTCAAAATGAAAATGTAGAAGAAGAGGATTTGTACGACGACATCGTGATTGTAGCTGCAAAGGCAAAATTGAGGGAATTGACTATGAAAGAAAAAAAAGAAGCAGGTGGTAATGACTTTAATAGTTTGCCTAGTCCAGAAAAAAAAAGTATGGAAACGATTGGAAAAATAAAGTGACTGAAGTGTCAGGCTTAGGGAGAAAATAAATAAATAAAATCACTCCTGAGGAGTCGTACGACGACTGTCCGTCTTCAGTTAGCAGCATTCATGGCGTTCGCAAAAAATGTTTAATATACAATAAATTTACTTGACAATTTACATATAATAATATAAAAAAGATGTTATACAGTTGATTTTACTCATAGTTAAGCCATAACTTTTTATACGTACAAACGAACTGTGAATATCTGTAAAATTTATACGTGTATGCTCGCACAATTATTATAATACTGTTTTCCTAAAAAAATGACCAATTCAATTACCTTGGTTACCATAATTTTTGTAATTGTAATATGCCCCGTGAACTTCAATATATTTTATCGACCTCGAACGGAATAATTATTGTGTCGATAAGTTAGGTAACTTACGTCTAGTTAGTTGTGTCGCACATAGATGGAGCTAAGGTCAATCCTTTTCTACCCTTGCTTCTGCTTCACTTTTGGCCCTTAAAAACATTATTTTATTTCTACCTTCTGTTGTTACTTACCTCGAAATTACATAGGGGGTTTACGAATCTCTGCATTATTGAATTATTCATCCTAGCTTGAAGACATGTATAGTACGCATAGATTACATACTACGAGAGCCAGCAAGACGAGACTACCGCTATAAAGCTTTCGGCACAATATAGCCTTAAAGGGGGAAGCTTTCCTGGAATCCGATAACGATCGGCACGAAATTCGCATCCAAGTGTGCGTTCAAGGTCCTGGAAATGGGATCCCAGTTTGGCCGGTCGCCAGTTACGTAAGACATAAGAAACGATGCTTCATTCTTGCGAAATACATTTTTCATTTCACCTAGAATCCCCATAGATATATTTATGCCCACCATAACGTGCGATACAACATAAGCACAAGGGAATTAAAGAAGAATAAATACGAGCATACGTATGAAAGGTATGCCATAATGAAAAATTGTATGTAATAATAATATATTAAATTAAATATTTATTGTACGCTATTAACTGTATCATCCATTCAGATTGCAGTAATTGGAAGTATATCTGTTACGGCAAAATAAAAAAAAGATAAGTAGGAATGATTTTCTTTTTATAAACACTTGAAAATCTATAAGTTTTTTTCATCAACTGGTGTTGCGTCATTGTTGACTCAACACGGGAGACTTTTTTGAATGTCCCATCTACATCCATCCTAATCGTAAGACTCTAGGGTGGTCATGACGTCAAGAGAGAATCGACCGAGTGCGCAGCGCAGTTTAGTACGCGAAAGGATGAAAAGATTGAAGGAGGACGGACAAATTTTTCTGGGAAAAGACGAACCGATGGTAACGGAGCGAAGGTGGTTTGTAATTTGAGGAAGAAGAAAAGAGAATAAGAATAAAATCAAATGGGACGGTTGGCGTCCGTCCCTTTAACGTGCCAGAGCAGGTATACAGTGCGCCTGTGCAAAAGAGGACCACTAAAAAGCCAGGGACTAAAACCCAAGACAATCCCGGACCCTCTTCTCGGAAGCGACAAACACTTCTTGGAACTGGTGTATCTCCTCCCGACTGAGACCTATATATCCTTCAATTTCAGAACAAACAACTATCGCAGAACCTTGAGAATGGACGATACTCTCACGAAATTACATAAATTGCTTGAATCCTGCGCTCTAATGGCTCTACGTCAAGAACTTATAATCAGGAAGCATTTATACGTTCTTGGAGAAGACGAAAGATAAGTAGAAAATTTAAAAAATGCTGCATATTATTTCAATATTTAATATTCCCGTACCATTCTATGTCTACAGTGTTCATCACGGTGGGACAGCGTGGAGGGAACTCTGTCTACAAGAGCAGTGTATAGGTAGAGCATATAATATAGATATACAGAGCAGCGAGGAGGAGGTGGTCGGGAGAGAAAGAGTGAGAGAAAGGTAGGGATGGGAGCGGAGGTAAAGAAGGAGGATAGTATAGAGTCTATGCTATAGTATACATAATGTATAGTGGAGGCAGAGAGTCGTACCCCCGCTAGGCTTCCTTGCAGTCACTAACACCAGCAGTAGCGCCGTGGCGTTGGCGATGGCGATGCCGTGACGCGCGCCATTTTGTATTAGTGTGCACGGGGGACGCTTACGTCGGGGATGTTTTCGTGAGTGCCAATGAATGGGCCGGGCCCCGTACTGTTCTGATATCTGAAACCGTGCGAGGACTCGTAAAGGTGCGCCGGGTGCACGTAGAGCTTTGTACGGTGGTGCCGAAAGAGATAAGTGCGACGGAGGTTGTCGAGTTACGACGGATGTATGGCAGCGTTCGGGGCAGCAGCAGCAGCAGCGTCGCGGATTCGTAAGAAGAGCGAGCGCCGCCAGCAGGAGAGCCGTACATATCGTCCAGGTAGGAGAAAGAAAAACTGGCCGAGTACCTGTCTTTCCTATGGATCGATAGTGCTCGCGTGACGCGTACCTACCACCTGGGTTCCCTGCCAATCCGGCGTGCAATAACGCTTTTCCGTCATTTCGCGACTCCACGCTCCGATGACTTTTTTGTATCGATGCTCGAGCGCCGTTTTCGTTGTGCAAGGCAAACGGAAAGTGAAAGCCTGCTCGAGCGAGCCTCGTGCGTGTATCTTACGAGCGGCTACGACTTATAGCGAAGCATCGGAGTCGTCGGAAATATTGATAACCTCAAATACGCGAAAGATATGATTTCTGTTTATCTAAGACCTATTCGATCCAACCGCTACGAGATTTAATGATGGACGCTGCGCGTTAGACTTGCTGACAGCTTCTTCTCCTTCTTCTTTTTCCTCTTGTTTCCCTTGTTACACGCGACTTTTCAAGCAAACGCGGTACCGTTGTTTTCTGGACGCTGACACGGATCAGCCGGTTTATTCTGGGCACGATGGCCACAGGAACTTTTGGAGAAAGTCGTCGCGCTATTTTCTTACCAATGGTGGGCACCGTTGATCTCCGATGCTTTTTATTAAATTCGATCGCCTGTTTTAGGGATGTTTTTTTTTTAAATTAATTATTGCGTATGCGTTGTACTTGCACGTGAAAGTTATATTATTTACTCGGGTCAACGCACGGCAAGTAATTTGACGCGAATTAATAAATGCAGCTCCCTTGGTATAGCTACTCGTCTCTTTATTTCCGGGCAACGACTCGCACGGCTATGTTTATCTTTGCGGCTCCGAAAATATGTGCAGTTTAAAGGGACGCCCTCTCCTTTATTGCTTCTTTCTGTCTGGTACGGAATTTGCCTTTCGCGACGAGTTCATTTTAAGTCTCGAAATTCGTGGGTACATTCTCGACTTTGGAGCGAACCAAAAATGGTATCCGAATGTCAAGGTAATCGGGTATCAGAGATTTCATATGTTTGTTATACAAGTTCAAAATTTTTCTATAGTTATATTTTTATTTTATATTCTCATACTATCTCGAGATATTTTATACAGTGTAATTTTATTAAGTAAACAATGTACTGTGTACACCAAAATGTACAACTCAGAAAACCAGTAGAAAATTTTGAATTCTAATCCGAATCTAGTGGAACCTTTCAGGTTGAAAGGAACAAAAACTATGGAAAACTTCTGCATGAAAACATTCAGGTACAAAAACCTTGCGGCACAGACTCTAAGGGTTCTCTCCACTTATTGTTAGTGTCGTAAATCACTGTGTATAAGTACAATGGCGTAAGGATACGATTTGAGTCGAGCCTAAGATAACAGAGATAATGAAAGACAAATAAAACCTACGCTTTCAGACGTAAAACATGAATTTATTTTAAGTCTGACAAACATAAGACGTTCAGCCTGCTTCAAATCACTTTAACGTATAGTATAGTATTTCCAAAAAATGTATCAGAGGAAAATCCAAGTTATGAAATAAAGCATTAAAAAATTACGAAACGGTTAATGATAACGAACACTGTATATACTATATATACTAAACAATATTCTAGTATCGAAGCATTTTTCTAAGTATCATTCCGCGTCATCGTTACTCAATCGTCTTCCGTCGAAAAAAAAAAAACATGACCAAAATCCACAAAATATCAGGAAACATATATATATATGGTATAGTACGAATGATTGCAAGCAATAATAGTTTCACCAGTAAGTACCAATACAAGAGAAGAAAAAAAAAGTTCTAAAATAACCCCTTATTCCCGTATACACATGTGATCCATTTCATATTCACATATGGCCGATCCTCAAATTAGTAACAAATTAAAATTCTCCCCGCAAACTATTGCAAATGTTGCGCGTGCCGTAATTCGATTGTGACTACCTAGGACAGCTGTCATTCGCAATATTTTCCAGTAACAGCGAAGCCTTGAAGCAAACAGAATATATTAAAGCCGTACGGTGTTCAGCCGATCCATTGAGTGACATCAACGCCCGGTCGAGTAGCACTAACAATAAGTATACGGCATTCTTAACCTAACCTCGAAAATCCGACCAAAACAAACCTTAATTCGACATACGTAAATCATTGTTCATGATATGTAACACGTCATACACGTAGAGTAATAATAAAAATTATAATATTTCCTTGATTCTTTTCCCTCGAGACGCGTGCTCACTGAACACGAATAAGGGAGCGTACACATAGCGTGCGCGGCTCTAGCGCATGCAACGCGTAAAGGTCTGCTCACACGGACCTCTATAGGAAATACGAGTGAACTACCACTCCCGCTTGGTTTATCTCTATGGACGCACGTGTGTACGTATTCGTAATTAAATTATGCGAAGTGGGGTCCGGTGCAGTAGACACGATCAATGATAGATTAATATTCGTGCCACGGAGTAAATTTTAATAACTGACTTGTATTTAAAAAAAAAAAAATATTCGAGTTCCAAAGACCTGCATGGTAATACATTTAATATAGTGTGGGTGGGTCCACTTGATTAACCTTGAAAAATTTTCTAGAACGTATTTCCCATTGCGATAATGAGTACTTTTATTATTTAACTTTCTTTGTGTCAGCTGTTCCTTATATGTTCTCATTGATAAGCCGATACTTCGAACCGAGATACATTTTTAGTGGGTGTTTTAGACGTTGGTGACACTGTTGGATTCGATTGATAAGGCGAAATGAATGTATATAGTATGCTGAATTATCGTGCTGGATCGAAAGTGCTGATAAGCCTGTGGAGACTGACGATAGAGGGTGAGCGACCCCACGAAATTTCGTACTACCCTTACTGAGTGTTTCATTCGCAACCCGAAGGCAACTGCTGTATGGACATAGGCGTAGAACTAAGGGCAATACATTCGTATTAGGGGAAAAAAAATTAGAGATTTAAGATCGTCTTTAATAAATGAATGGGAAAATTTCTTTTGTGAAGTATTCCCCAAAAATTCGAATTCTTCGAATTCTGGTCAAAAATGGAAAAAAAATCGCTTTGTTGACAAAATTATACAAAACGTGCTTCTGTACAGTGGCCCACGGATTAACGTACAAGGTTCCAACCGTCTCTATGAAAAATAAAATATTTCATAACACGAAGGAATGCTTCCGTGAAATCATCTATTTTACTTGTATTAATTATTCTTATGTCAAAAAATACAAAACTCGTAGTTCCACCGTATTAAGTAGTGCAGGTTTCTACTAAAAAAAAATTTAACTTGCGTCTTCCCGTTGACAGTAACGGATACTTGAATGCGATAACGGTTCCTGGAAATTAGCAAAAGGTCATCCGTCTCAAATTTCACGTATACTAAAACACTAAGCGGGACTGTACTTGCGCAAGGGACTGTACTTCTTTTTTGTCCGAGAAGGGGTTGAAAGTATTAAGGGGGGTGATCGTTAAAGCCTCTACGCCCGCAGACGTAAGGTAGTCGCTGTTATACAGACGGTGACACGTATCCAGAGTGACTCAGGTTGCAAATTTAATTACTTCGTCCGACGAAACGGGGTGTTTCTAATATTTTTTTCTATTCTATACCACATCCGTTTTAATTTAGAAAGTAGAAGACTTACCATAGGTCTGGTAACAATTTTATTTTATCCAGTAATCTACTTTCTGATTAAACCCTGTGACTGTATGTGAAAGCGACTTTCCGGTCGTGTACGCGTATACTCGATGCTCGACTGCCGTTCTAAGATCTAACCTTTCTTTTTATCATTCCGAGCATCCGCCGCGATAGAAGTTAATTGCCGGGCTCAAAATGTAAAATAACGCACCCTGCGGGATAATCGGCCGAGGAATCTGCGTAGAATAAAACCTGCGGTCGGGTTCGGTATGCGACGGCCACATACCACGCCTCTTACTAGACTAGCCACGCGGCCAAACATTCCATTGAACCCGTCCCGACTTGTTATGCCAAAAGTAATCCTTCTGTTTTTCTCTTACTTTTACTCCTCCTTTATTCTACCTCCTTTTATCTTTTTTTTTTCACTCCATCCTACAGCCACCCATACTCTACGGTACGTACGCTTGTTTGCCTATGGCCATTAGTAGATATATATTCTCAGTTGCGAAACAGCTCTCTGTCCTTTGTTACTTTTTCATATCTCGCGCCAAGAAACTCAAACGAGTACCCAGCCTGTACCGACTTCAGTCGCTGCGTGAAAAACGATCGGAATCCATAAACAATAACTTTAGTTCTAATAAGATCTTGCTTACCATTATTATTATTTGTATTTATAGATGTCCTACGTACATATATCTCGTACAGTGTTGACGACCGGCGTATTAAGCTCGCAAGATATAGTATCTTTACTCACGTTCCAATTTCGACCAGAACATTGATAGAAAGTGTGATTCTGCTATTTCAAATATGTCGCGTTACTTTCACGCGCTGCGAGTGTACCCTGAAAATAATTTGGCCGTTAGCGGTAAGATGGTTTCGATTTTAAAAAAAAATAAATATAAAAATCACGCGGTGAACGTCACTCGCTCGAGGGGGGGGGGGGGGACAAAGAAAATGTTATTTTGACGCAGCTTGGAATTATTTTCGTGTCACTGCCGGCTCGGTGCGATGCTCTTTGAATTTATTCACTTATCGTACGCTTCCTATTATTCGACTCGTAGTAACGTGTAGGTTATCGCGTGGCATCGTAAAAAAAAAAAGAAACTGATGCAATGCACTCCGTCCGCCATTACAATAAAGCACTCCAGACACAACAGACTTTCTGTTTCGCTCTTTTTTTTTTTCCTCTTGGTCTATTAATTTTAATCCGGGAGTGACTGTGACATAGTTCAAATCCTCCGATCGCCTCTAGACACCGTCCACGCGGTATAAACTGGGTCGCTACGCGTATGAATCGTTGCTAACGAAAGCCAAGTTCTCTCCTGCACCCCGAAGACTTTGCGCAACACTCGATTACCTTAATTGATTATCTTAAGAAGACCGGCGGAGACCGCGAAACAAAAATAAATAGAACGTGCAGCGTTTGCGAGCTTTGACAGTCAATCCTAAGGACTCTAGCAATGGAGGTTTTCAAGCCGATCGATCGATGCTTTATCTTTTGGCGAAGGTCTATATATATATATATATAGTCATGAGCGGCAATACTTGCTACGATGACGTAATACCCGTAACTATATATAACCAAGTAGGTTAAATCACATGAGATTTTATTTCTCCAACGTAAGAGTTTATAACATTTTTCTTTTCTTCTTCTGTTTCAGGTGTGGCACACCTGAGACGCATCGTTAAGAATGCGCACTCCTGCCGAGACGGAAACGCTCTCCCAGCCTGAGACGTTCAAATTCGAACCTCAGGAGACGGGAACGTCCTCGAGTGTGAATCAGGTGGTTCTGTCGACTTCCCAACCGGAAGCACATATATTTACGAACAGGTAACGATACGCGGGATCATATATACCTGGACGTTTCAAACGAAACCAATGATAATATTTCTTATCTATTGACGTTGCATATATAAAGCACCGCTTTTAACCTTCGACTCGCGATTCTACGAAATAAAAATTTTTTAAAATTGAAACGCAACGACCCTCCTCTCTTGAGGACACGCTCGGTTAATAAAGATAAACGGAACGTAACGATTGCCAGCATCGACGTCCCGTGTACTCGGCCATTCGAAACTAACGGCAGGTTGTCCTTGATCCCTTCTCTAGAAATTCGTCGAATGTAAACTCCACCGCGTACACCTGTCTCCCGAGTAGCGTGGACCGTGCTATACCGGGTGACGATTAAACGAGAAAGGTAAAAAAAAAACTGAGTGCCAAGATCCGTCGCTAATCTTTTAAATACGTTAAATGCACCGAAGCACATTGATTACTCGTATATGTTATTTCTTTTTTGCTTATACCGTGCAGCCGTTTGCTAGTTCTGCCGATCTTAATTATACCGTACAAAAATCCACGCTGAGTATTTCCCTTGCAGTATCTGTCATCGGGATGTTGTGACAGCGGAGCACGTGCTACTCGGATGTCATGTGATCCTACTGTCAGTGTGCATCATCGTGATCTCTGTACGTCGCGTCTCTTATTTTTTATGGCGCGACATAGTCGTAGGAGCAGGATAAGTCGAGAGATGATCGTTATCCCCTCTTACGCCTTCGTTCCCCTCCCCTCTCTCTCTCTCTCTCTCTCTCTCTCTCTCTCTCTCTCTCTCTCTCTCTCTCTCTCTCTCTGTCTATGACGCCCAGGAATCCTTATGTCAACTGTAATCTTTTAGATTGAGCAATTTCAAGCCGATCGCTACAAAAATAGACATTATCGCATTCCAGTCGTACTTCGATAAATTTGTCTTTTGGCCAATCGTAATACGTAACCCCGGCGCTGCATTTATCGGCTACTTTAATCCCTGCGATCTCGAAGTCAGTGAAACGTGTCGTCTCGCAAGGTCAGATAAACCGGAGGTCGGGTCCATTAGTGCCTATGCAAATTAATCTGATTTACTGTCCGCCAATAGCAATTTAATACCCAAATCGATTTTAACTACCGTCGCTTCAATAAGAGCGCGTCAAACTATCACGAATTTCGCGTGAACTTGATTTCACGCCAGAGGATCACAAGGCGGTAACGCGGCTGCTGGAATGTAAACAGAATATCGGAGCGATGGAAATTCCAAGCAGTGGTTACCCATAGGGAATACAATAGTATCATATAAATTTTCTCAGCGACTTTTAAATAAATTGATAGTCACTGTCTCACAGAGTTTTATCAGTATACATGTATACCCAAAGAATCCTAACTATCATCCCACCCTGTATATTCCCGATACCATTACCATCTCATAATAACCGGCACCTCTACCCGGATCCTAAAACAAACTTTCAACACCAGAAGCACTTATATACTCTGCGCGAAGTCTAGTATCAGTATTATACTCGTGCCTGGTGTCATTACGCCAGTAACGGCACGGCTCTTGGCCCTGGCAACTCGTTCCTAGCGGCTATTAAAATTGTAAACTTTTTTTTCTCCAACCCAACTCATCGGACCTGTACTTCGATCTGATAGTAAACCCCCGAAAATGACGTTTTGAAGTGTCATTGTGAAAAAAGTTTTTTTTTTTGTAAATTTTTAAATTCCTAATTACCGAATACTAATCAGTTGAGATCCACTGGTTCAGGAGACGATTATCAATCGCCCCCGCAAGCAACTCTCGTTTGGCCAAGTCCGTAGCGTTCGACGAAGTCTCAGTGCGACAGTAACGCCGAGTACTGCCGGCCGTGTGCCCACGTTACCAGTCCGACCGAGGAAGAAGATAGTCGCGCGTCGTATAAAAAAAAACTTCTTATGACTATCGGCGTCATATTATTTTCATTCCCAGTCCCGTCTACAACGGTTTTGTGTTTAGTGCGCGAAGCTTTGAAAAATCATTGACTGTCCATATGTTTCGTACGGGACGATGGTACTCGCACGGTTCTTCGTCAAGAAGTGTCAGGATGACGTTGACGTCGTACCGCCAGTCAACGTTACGACGAGGTGAGCACGGCGAAGGCCGTACCGTGGAATGTATTTCTGATAACGGTTGGCTTGTTGACGGCTAAAAATTCCTCGATCCCTTCGAGTCTCTAGAAACGTCACGCGTGTCTACCTACTGTGTACGTGAATGCCGTGTCTATACGATTCAGTCTTTATATACATACATGAAGTCGATAATACAGGACTGGTCTCTTGTTTGATCAGGCACCGTCTTCTAGCTAAGACCCATACAACAACGGCTGTCTGGCGTCAGACAGATAACACGAGTTTCGCTACTTGTCACTTATTGGAAGTAAGTTTTGTGAGGACGCACGCAAAGCCGAAATACGGACGACAGTGTGGGCGGATATTGTGACGTTTTATAAGGTCGATTCTTAATCCTCTCGGGAAGAGAAATAATGGATGCACGTTCGACTGACTCTGGGAAACGCTTCGGTACGATAAACAATAGGTCGATAAGGATTCTCGGAAATACTTTGATAACGTAGAGGCGAATCGGCACGCACGTGCATCCCGAGTATATCGTAGCTTCGAGATTGCTTCGATGCTTCCTATTAAGGATCCTCAGGGACGAGTGGAACGGCCGATTCACTTGGGTACAATACTATCGAGGAGTGTTTAACCACCTGAAGGTGGTTTCTATTGTAAAAGTCGACTTTAGAGAGAGACTAACTTCGGTTGGTGCAGCGTGCCGTTTGAATAACACTGTATCGTAAGGTGGACCCCAAAGTCACCACGAATGGAATACTTGGTTCGAAATTTGTTTCTAATTGGGAATTATATTTGTGCCTTTGTGCTTTGTGACTCGCGTGTTGATCGAACTGATAAACTGGGCTTTATGTACCTCGAGCGTAATAGAATTACTTTTATAAGGTTTTCACGAGTTTTCCTTAGCCAAGGTAAATACCACTCAGACACGAATTTTACTAGGCTCTCTCTTCTTACACGTATCGCTCATATAGAAATGATAATGTTGCGTAAGAGGTCGTTTATTTAGTCGTTTTAATCTCAAGTTATTCATGAGAGGATTATCGTATTTTAGGTGGATTCTTTTCAGAAGGTTACTAGAATATTTTTGGGGAATTGTTCTAGTTACTTTATAAAGTATTGTGTTGGAATTGTTGATAATCTTTAAGGGTCTTTATTAATGTATATGTGTATATTTATATTACCACTGATTCCGGCAAGAAGCTTTATCTAACGACGATGGCAAAGTTCATATGGCTTAATGAGTTTTGAATTTCGCGGGCAAATTTAATAACGTGTATTCGGGCCGTTGACCACTACGTTCATGTTAAGAATATTTTATGATGACGTCACTAGGGGAAGATACCTTAGGCGATGTTAGATCGATGT
Source organism: Trachelus iudaicus (assembly GCA_030142595.1). Lineage (NCBI taxonomy): Eukaryota > Metazoa > Arthropoda > Insecta > Hymenoptera > Cephidae > Trachelus > Trachelus iudaicus. The sequence goes on from JARQTH010000645.1 coordinate 111,928, forward strand.
CTCCTTGGCGTCTCCTCCGCTCGAACCTAGTTCATCTATACACATATATATGTGACGAAACTCGCACGAATTTCCACCGCAATGGCCGTTCCGTTTCGTTTATCAGGTATTTAGTTTGACAAGGCCAAGAGACTCGTGGTTTTCCGGTAGAGGTCAGTTTTCCCTTTGACGAAATTCCCTTCGAAAATCACAAAAGGAATAATAAAAGTCTATGGTTATTACCTTAGAAGGAATTCTTTATCGTCGTCTATTGTTCTCGCTTTCTTCCATTCTCTGTTTTCCTGCTTGTCCGTATCTCTGAAATGAATTTTAAGATCTCGAACAGCACGTTTCTCTACTCCTTTGTTGATTTTTCTTCTTGCTGTGGTTTTCTAACGTAATAGCTTCTACGCCACTGCACGCGTACCTATACGTATCGTAACCTATGCGTAGGTACTTTGTGACCGAGACAAAAGCCCACGTGGTTTTACGTATTCGAGCGCGATCGTGACATTACTGACGTAACAATAGATTAACTGTCATAAGCAATTGATTGTTGTGATGAAACTGTCGGTAATCCTGCACCATAGGAAACTGTAATACCGTATGTAAGTTACCCGTCGTTGTCCGTTGCGTTAAGAAATAGTAATGAGAAAAATGGAGAATTTTATTGAATCGGGATAGTATAAAAAAAAATGTAGGCGATAAAGTCGACTTTGTACAGTGAATTTAATAAAGTGCCAATAGATGTGTTTACTTTTCCCTCTTAGCTGTGTCAGTATGCGCTTTGTACATTTGAACAAAGACAAACAACTTTAAATTATTTGTTAAGGATTTACGTCAGTGGCCACTAACGGCCGTTACGTGTTACCGATCGCGTTCGCAGTCGAATAAAATCGTTATACCGATGATTTGTATTTTATCGAATTCTTAGTATTCGAGACTCGATTCGATTAATCGACTTTTCGTGCCGAAGATCGATCGATATTTATTTCGAATCTTCTGCCGTTCAGGTGCTCGTTAAGAGCTGAGGAATCAATAAAGAAGACATTTCTCTTACTTACCACGTCCAAAAGTTTACAACCATGTAACGAGATGCATTCTTCCTCTGCACCTTCGTTCGTTCTTTTAACTTTTTTATTCGTCCTCTTTGTCAAACGTCACACGTAATCCTGTGCCGATGGAATACACGATTGGTAGTGTCTTTGGGTAAATAAAATTTGTCGGATATGTCGCAACGTGCTTATTATATGTATTTAGTTGGCCGTAGTGAAAAGTGACAGTTGGCGTATATGGTTATACGTATAATAATAGTGTGCAGTTGAAAAATCGTATTTTGTAGGTCATTGTTGACGAAAGTCACCGTGAGTTATCGCGAATAGTCTTTGCCTTTGTTCCTTACGTTAAAAGCAGCGCTAGAGAAGGTAGCGCACGTGCGTGATAAAATTCCGAGAACCGAACGTAGAAAACAACTCTAAACGCATCTCGTATAGAATTCTAATTGGTCGTCCTAGACGAGGAATAAGCATAGACGCCAACTTAAGAAATCCAAAAGCGGAAATCGTATTGATTTTAAAAAAGACACGAAATAAACCGTTGGCGATACGCGCGATGAGATTTGAATATTCTACGATGCCATTCTTTTATTTAATGGGATTCCTAGAGATAAGAAGAGGATTATAATAGAGCTATAAGAAGATAAACGAAGCAGAACGCTGCTAATGACGCAAAAGTTTTTACAGTTAGGAAGATTCGTTGGCGGTTAACGTACCAAAACGGCTTGGCGAGCTCCGATGACCTCCATTTCGCTTTTGCGCATAAGATTTTGATAATTCAGAATGCGGCACTATTATATTTGCCACTCTCTCGTGCTCTTTGTTATTTCGAATTGCGTAAGTAGGATGTGCCGGTCTCTGTATGCCCGTAAGCGTGCTTTATTTTTCTCTCTGCTGAAGACAGAGACTTTACTCGGCCATTGATCGGGCTTGTGTTTACGCGCGCGGAATCACTCATTAAGAACAAAGGATGATCGTGGACGACAATGAAAATTTGACTTTGTAAATAGAGAAATCCGAGTAGAGAATATGTATAGGGAGAAGCATTTAAGTATTTTGAGAATATTAGATCAAAGGATTGTTATCGATTGAGCTATGAAAATTGATTGAGGGTATAATCGATTTATGATTTTACGGGGAATCCCCGATGTAACTCTTATAAAAATACATGGTCAATGTTTGTTTCAGCATGCTGTGTATCCAAGAGGAGTTGGGCCAGCTGAGTGGAATAGCTGGAGGACCAACTATTAGCGGTCCTCATGATACACCATTGCCTGACGGTAGTCAGACGCATTCAGAAAGTAACAGTAATTCCAGTGAAAGCGGTACGAAATGCGCACCAGGTTCGGGTACCTTGGACGCTCAGAGACCCAGCTGGGTGGAAGGAATTTTGGGGTGCATGAGACCCGTATGGACCATGCTGTCGAAAGCTGCTGTCAATGAGAAGATCAAGGGACATCAAAGTTTGTAATCATTTAATCGAACCTAATTCAGTATATAATAATATGATTAGATTCAAATGTTTGTTTATCGTATGTAGCCGACGACTGGGAAATTCCATTTGAGTCTATCGGGGAATTACAATGGCTCGGTTCAGGGGCTCAGGGCGCAGTGTTTCGTGGGACGCTGAACAAGGAAGTAGTTGCTGTGAAAAAAGTGCGAGAAGCACGCGAGACTGATATACGCCACCTGAGAAAGCTCAATCACCCAAATATCGTAAAGTTCAAGTAAGTCAAGGTCTTAAGGCTGCTTCTTAATTCAGGAGTTAAAATTCCCTGAGAATCGTTCGATATAAAAATATTTTATTTATTTCCAGAGGTGTATGTACTCAAGCACCATGCTACTGTATAATAATGGAGTTTTGTCCATTTGGTCCCTTGTACGATCTGCTCAGAGCCGGCGAGCCTGTACCGCCTGCAAGACTTGTTTCCTGGTCAAAACAGATAGCCGCAGGAATGACTTATCTCCATGCACACAAAATAATTCACAGAGATCTCAAAAGTCCCAAGTAAGCCTTTAACTTGAACCGCGCACTGATATTATTTGTATCATGGTACGTTAAAAAAAAAAAAAAGATTTATATCCAGATTTATATCCCTCTTCTTTAATTGAGTTAATTAATAATCGCCCAACTCGGCGTTAACCGTGTCCTGCGTGTATTACCAATTATTATCATTTTAGTGTGTTAATTGGACGGGGAGAAGTCGTGAAGATCAGCGACTTCGGTACGAGCAGAGAATGGAATGAAATCAGCACCCGTATGAGTTTCGCAGGTACCGTAGCCTGGATGGCTCCCGAAATTATTCGAAACGAACCATGCTCTGAGAAAGTTGATATATGGTTAGTAGAATAATATAAAAGCCTGAGAATAACAGTTAGATATTTCAGTAGCGCTATAAGTGTCTTACGTACATTTACTTACGACTTCTGTTAATCTAAGGTCCTACGGAGTCGTACTCTGGGAATTACTCAGCGGCGAAGTACCGTACAAGGACGTGGACGCATCGGCCATTATGTGGGGCGTCGGGAATAATTCTTTGCACTTGCCGATACCAGCCAGTTGCCCAGAAGGATACCGATTACTGGTGAAGCAATGCTGGGCGGCTAAACCGCGCAACCGGCCGTCCTTTAAACACATTGAAATTCACCTTAACATTGCCGCCGTAGAAGTATTGTCCACGAAACCAGATGAATACTTCAAGACGCAGGTAATGAAACAGTCCGTACAATTATTGTTAATTAAGCCAGCAATAAGACTGATCTGGACTCTTAAGCGTGTCCGTCCTACGGCGATAATAAATAATAATATGATTTATCATAGCAAACGTGGAAAGAAGAGATAAGAGTGCACATGAAGCAAATGCAAACGAATAGTTCCAGCAGTCCGCGATTCGAAGCTGATTTAATACGACGACGGGAAGACGAGCTGAGGCATGCCCAAGACATACGCGAACACTATGAACGTAAACTCGAGCGCACTAATAATCTTTATCTTGAGCTAAGCGCTGTTCTACTCCAGTTGGAGCAACGGGAACGTGACGTGATAAAGTGAGTTAGGGAACTCACATTGGCATTGTGTGGAAATTCATATTGGGCACGTAGTCTTAATGCGAAAATTAACCTTTCAGAAGAGAGCAACAATCCGGATATAAGCAATCTAAGAAACGCATAGTACATCCGCTTTTAAAGGCTCAGGAAAGACTTCATCGCAGGCGAAATCCTACGGTGCAATTTTCGACCTCGTCGACGCCCACGACGCCACCGTCGCCCGTGGATCCTCCACAGAGTCTCGTGAAGGCCACGCTGTACACGCAGCTCAACGAATCGAATCAACCGGAAACTGTTTTGGCTCCCAGCAATAGTTTTAAACAGCGGAAGTACAGGCATCGCAGAGTCGGTTCCGGTTGTGGTGTCAGTTCCAGTCCAAGATCCAGTCCGCACAGAGAGAGGAAGGTAATTGTCGTCTAGCGTGTTGGTTAACGATCCTTGTAATACTTTTAAATAGAATGACTATACATCCTATATCGCTTCAACGTTGCAGAGTGCAGACCCATCTCTCAGATATGTCGATAATCAAACGCAAACGGACGTAACGAATATCAGTGAAACTGATCTTAGTCCTGCAGCGCACAAGGAGTCGAACAAATTTACTCTAGAACCGTCCAGGAAGCATTCGTTCACCAGGACTACGAACGAATGTCTCAACGGGAATCCCGCAGCATCCGAGACTCATTACAGGATGCAGTCAGGGTCTTGTTCCAGTCCTGAGCCTATCTCCAGTGATAATCACTTGAATGGAAACGAGCGTCTCAAGGATTGCAGCGATGACGACCACCTCGAGACACTCGGTCGAAAAGTTAGCGAGATTCTTAACGCCAATCGTGTCATTTCACCCATCGATAATGGGAATTGTGACGATGTCACTATATCTCACAGGTTAATTGGCTTTTTCGGATCACTTGACTCGAGGGCCTCCGCTAGACTTTTCCTAATATCCATTTAACATTACAGTCGAGGAAAGGAAGATCTGTTGAAGTTGTCCGGTCACTGTTGCGGCGTTATTATAACCGGTGCCAGCATAGGAAAAGACGAGCCTGATATATTGGCAATAAGGACCTGCCCCGAGATAATAGATGCACTATGCGATCATGAAGATGATGCCTATGAGGAAAGTTGGTCCGACGAAGAGGGAGAAGATCCAAGCTACACTTATAATTATTCTCTCAGACGTAGAAGGTACGACTGGTTTACATTTGAGAAACATGTTCATTCACGGTTTATACCTTCGTCAGATAACACTGAGTTACCGTCTGCTGAAACCTATAGATTCTTTTTTCATTCCAGCATCGCAAGGAGACCGATTGGACCAGGATGTCGGACGAGACGATTTAAGCAGACTTCTGTCTGTATAGACGGAGTGCTAGCATCCGACGAGGAGAACACTTCCGAGTATTCGCATCCTCCGTCCAGTCAGTCCTCTACTCTAGAAAGCAATCCGGAAGTGCAAAGAGCTCTTCGGAATATCCATCATTCGCATAAGGTGAGTTACTTATGATGATTTCCAGTATAATGGTAAAAGTAGTATGGATCGAGTGAATCTTTGTTTCTTATAATATGATAGCTGTGGTCCGAACTTAACGAAGCATTAGAGTTTTGAAATTTTTTGATGCGTACGAATAGTAACGATCTCATGTCTAATTCAATTGCATGAAATCTCACAGAGAAAGGAAATGGACGATGCTTCTGATACGTCAAGTCAATCCGAAACTGACGAAATCAGTGACACCACGATTGCATCTCAGCCAGCGAATGCCACTGTAAAAATCGAAAGCACGGTATAGGCTATGCGATAGCGTAATCAATGATATTTCCGTTTACGAACAGTGTATATCGTGATACGAAGTAATCATTGACTTTTCGCTGTATTCTTTAACCTGCGATTTATATAAAACTTTGTAGATACATGATCTCGTGAACAATTGCCTAACGCGTTACCCTATTCGTAAACGGGATACATTATTATTAGTAACCCTCTAGTAATAAAGTTTATGAAAAAAAAATGCGAACAATTCGTAGCCACAAAAATTGCTAAAGCTATAACACTCGTATATAAAAGAAGAAAAAATTAAAAACCCAAGTACTCAACGTCTTAAATAATTTTCGGTCTTCGTGAGCGTTCAGCCGAACCTACGTTGAACCTTGAAAATTACATTCCAGATAAGCTCATTTATCTGGAAGTTATTTCGATGGATATTCCACGTGTAACGTTAGATCGATTTAGCGTACCCTAATCATTGTCTTTTATGTAACTACAGAAGACTCGGAATTAAAATCTTAAAGATCGTTTGTTCAATATTGCCGAGCATTTTTTTCATACGCCAGCTAAGTTATTGCCAGAATCAGTGATTAATGATTATACACAAATTATTCATACCATAATTAATCTTTATCGATCATACGTCGAATCAACAGTGATCATTTAGCACGTTATCGTTTCTTTCGTATACTGTCATTAGTATTATTGTGTGTACATATAAGCGCGTAATTTGTATGAACCTTTTTTTTTAATCAATGTAATACATTCATCCATTGCTTGTAAAAATATTCATTACATTATTGCGATTTAGTTCGTCTATAGTTCCTTTTAGTAGATACCCGTAGTCGGTTGTTATTGTCGTTTGTTTTCTATAATAACGTATCCATAATGTGGATGGACCCGTAATAAGGTGTCAATTTTTTCCGGATGTATGATCTTAGTGACAGTCCATGCAATCAGTGTGCGTGGTGGAGGAACAAGATGGAATTTAAAGAGTAAAAGTGAAAAGTCATCTGTCTCGAGATTAAAAGAAAAATCTAAATCGAATGACTGATCTCATTCGTAAAAGAAAATAATTAACGGTAAGAATGTTCAATTACTACTCGATCAGAAGGATTTAATGATAATAGATGTAGCCAATCCCCCAATTGTATACAGTCATGGAATTTTTCTTTGCTGTTTTTTTTCCGTTGTTCTGAAAAAATTACGATCTTCTTCCGTTTTAACGATTTCAATAAACTTTTATCCACTTTTGTGTACCTTCATTTTACAGGTTATCTTTGGCATACGATAACTGAACTCTAGAGATGTATGGCCAAGCCTGATTACTCGATATTTTATATGTTTCCTTCAGCACGCGCATAATAGATTGTGCAATATTTACTCATTCCAATGATAATATTTATTTATATCGGCGGTAAGATCTTTTTTTTTTCTAGAATATCGTACGAGGCAATTGAAAGTAGATATTAGGCGTGTAATGTAATTAGGTATCGAGAATGCGTTGTATTGTATATTCTTTATACAAGGAGAGGACGAGAAGAAACATGAAATACAAACAAGGAGGCACTAAAGTAATTAATTAAAGTACCTAGATTATACTTATACAATACGGTGACAATTGTTAGGAGAATTTTACAAAATAAGTGCCTAGCGGCAGCGTGCGGTACAGCAAAAAAACAAAGTGTTTATTATAGTAATTATATGTACAACAACTTTAGATACTTTTAACAAAATCGTAATAACGTGCAATGTCAAATTTAACTATGTTTTCCGTGCATCAGAGAGCCAATTTCGAAATCAGAATGTAAACTGGCAAAATTTTGTTTTCACATGCTCACACGTGGCACGTTTAAACAAATATAATCAAGGAATCACGTGATAGTACGATAGATAGAATATCAAATGATTTTAATCATTATCTGCTATTTATACAATTGTTCACTGCGTTACATTGGATCAATGTATTGAATTTTTATTTTTCTTGAAAACTTAGAATCCTGACGATAAACACTGATTATTGCAGTAGTAAAATTTAATCTTACCAGTAATTAAATGTTAATCATTACAAGAAATAATGGAGAACACATTTTCACTGTTTTAGGCGACAATATAACGCAAAGAATACGTTAATCAACGAGTATTACTATCATGCTGATTCTTTGAGATATTAACTAATGGCAGTACAGCAGTGCGAAGAAAAAGAGAAAGAAAAATGCACTAATTTAATTAAAGATATTCACTCCGATACCAAAAGTAATGATTCGCATCCATCAATTGTACCTGCTTCGAAACTCAAATTGCCTTAATGACAATTCTTATACATCTGTAAATATACTAGACAATACGAGTTGAAAGAAGGCGGATGAATTACGAGCTAAGAATAAAAGTGGGTGGACAGATTGTTGTGCTCGGGGAGACGAAGTAATTTTTAAGATGTGTAGAAGCGTGTTAACTTTATAATAAATAATCGTACCGTAATGTATCCACCGTATTTATGCGCGACGTTGCATAAATCGTTTCTTTCGTGCAGTGGCAGCTAAACCGACTGGTTCTGTAGTTGTTTAATCGTAGAAGTAGTACACGAACCTTGTGTTATATATACAATAAAATTTCTATACATAGGCAACACGCGTTCCTTTCTTTTAATATGAACATTCACTTTTATCCCTTCAACGTAGAAATATAATCGAGTGAGATTAAGATTCAACACAGTAGATCCGTGATACAATGACATGATTCGAATATTTATTTCAAATACCGCGCGCAACAAATTTAACAGCTGTACATATCCGATTAATTTGCAATTGCTATGCTTTTAAAAATATCAATTCTCACGTAATGAGAATGACTTGCGTGACTAACACGCAACAGTGAAATGATTGTAAATTTAGTCTATCCTGTTGGATGGTACTTATTATCTGAGTTTTTGTCCAAAATATATATCGGTATGAACTCGAAGCTCTTTCTTTTACAGTTTTTCTTATCCTGTGAGATTAACTGCCTTAAATCTTTGTAATTCAGCATAGTGCGATATAGCTTTCACACTTCATTTTGAATTTCATTCGAGATTCATAATTTTGTACATGCTAGACATGGCACTCGCAATAAGCGAGAGAGATTAGCATTCTACAGTCCATATACACATTAATATATACAATCCTATTGGTTAATATTATTAGTAAGTTTTATATGTTATCTTATCATTAAAAGAGAGTTAAAGATCTTAACGCACACGTCGCTACACTTATAAATGTTACAAAAGTTAAATCCCATGCTCGTATATAATTTATTTATCAAGAAAACAAAGATAACTGAATGTAATTATCGTTTAATAAAATCGAGACAGGACCGATCATGCTTCACCATGTTGTCAGAATGTCACAAATACTTGCTATTAAATTTAAGATTAGGGATTGACGTTCAGAGATCTTCATCATAGAGAATATTAACTGAGTTACAATATCATTTTTCAATTTGATCACAGATATTACGAGTGAAATTTTTTACCAGGAACAATCAACATTATGTTCAAAATTAAATTCGGCAATTCAAGTGGTCAAACTTACCTTTCAAAGGATAACAAAGCAACCAGATTGCAAGGTACGTTTTACACTTATATGTCAAATAAATAATATCATATTTAACTATAATAAATCTAAGGAGGTACGATGAATTACCAATAAAATGAATTATGGAGAAATTCAGCAGTCGACTTATACAACGTAGATGCACTCTGCCTTAAACCCGTGAATAATGATACAACACCATCCTTCTCGTCTTCTTGCTCCTCTTCTTCTGGTAAATATTCAGGCATCTCATCACAGTCATCAATATCATTGTTTACCTTTAAAATACAGAATTTTCTCAGTATGCTCGTGTCGCATTGCAATACAATTGTTTTAGATAACAAGGTATCATTACCAATTTTACTAAAAATTCCTGATTAAATTTATTTCTTGTAACTAATCTTGCTTCCATATTTTGTGTATTCTTTTGTATGGCTTCGGCAATTTGTTTAGCAGTAACATTGCTCAAAGTACGCATAGTCACACGTTGATGTTCAACATCAACAACAAGCGAAACCAGTCCTTCAATCCTTATTAAGGTTGTTTCTAGCTCTGCTCGAGTTTCCTAATAAATGATTTTCATTGCAAAATCTTTATACATATATAAGAATATACATTATACTACAAGAAAATCTTTTTATAGCACTATTGTTAATTTTTGGAGCATTTGCAACTGCATATAAGCATTTACCGGGAGTAGTCCGTGAACATGTAGAATAATAACATGTGTCTTAAGTTTCTTAGGCTCGATAACTCTTCTGCAACGACTCCTCAAATTATAAATTGGAGGTTTCATTCGCTCTATGTCATCCTTCATAGATTGTGCATGTTTAGCTAGCTTAGGCTCGTCCAAGGCATATTTGTTGACAACAGAATCTAGAGCCTCTCGTATACCAAAGGTGGAGGTTACGTGTACATAATTCTCAACGTTCTTAATAAATATCTCAAGAATATCCAATGCCAAATGTACGACCTCCGTGTCAGGTACTTCCAATACATATGCCAAATACGATAGCACAGTTTTATCCTGCAATTGGCAGGTGGTATTAATATTATCATTAAGATTTGTCATATTCTCCAAAAATAAAAGAAAACAAAGTAGGACGTACCTTCAAAATCGTGTCGTGATTTGCGAAATCATCGGCGAGCTTCTTGTACATCTCTAAAGTAGCCTTTAATTCGTTCGGCTTGAAAGAGTCTTCCATGACTATCGTTCAATAGCAAAATGTTGACATTAACAGGTTTTCGAATTCACGTACAGTGATCAAAAGCTAGCAGACCTCTTTGGGTGAAAAATACTCTTTTCTGATTGGAGCTGTTCTTATCCATAAAATGAGTATCTCTCGTTCTATAACGATCGTCGCTAGATGGCACCGAGTAAAATTCCTCTTTTGTACTACAGCAGGTACATCCCGAGCCAACGTTATGTCGCTGCCTCGAAAGCTTTGAATTCGGAGCGCAGTGTAACGTGCGCAGCCAACGAGGAAAGAACTCATGAGAAAAAAATCATTTCTATGGAAAATCGTGTTACTTGTAGGTTTGTTAAGTCGAGAGAAAAAGACGAGCGCCTTATTCATTAATCGCGCAGTATGTAGTTGTCCTTTCTACCAATGATACGTTTTACATTGATGATCCGCGTTATGTCTCTTATCGTGTTCAGTATGTTTCGATGACGCGCATTCACTAGATAGCAAAACTGGTGTGTATATGACGTACTAAAATAAGATGGCCGACATTCGTCCTATCAGCTGCCAACAGCACAACACCCGTATCATTTCTCTTATGAACTTTTCCTGCACTACACGCTACTCCGAGCATTAGCCTTATACCCGTGCCATACTAATAAGTACCTCCAAAGATAGATTTATGGAATACGGAGAGTCCGATAGAGTCGTACGAGAGGAGAGGCGCTTAAATTAGCGAAAGGATAGGCGGAGGAAAGATTTTGACACTGGTGTTAAACAATCCCGAAAAAAATAATCCGACGCAGTGATCGAGGACAAAGTGAGAGAGTGTGCAGTGGGTTTTACGCTATAAGACAATGGAATACGTATTGATAAAGGACATACGGCCCGGTCAAAAAAATATCAATGTGGTGTTTATTGTTCTGGAAGTTGGCCATCCTACATTCACCAAAGAAAACCGCGAAGTACGAACGTTCAAAGTGGCCGACAATACCGCCTGCATGAACGTTTCTATTTGGGACGAACCAGGACAATTGTTGGCGCCTGGCGATATTGTTAGACTTACTAAAGGATACGCATCGGTATGGAGACAGTGCCTGACACTCTATTCAGGCAAGAATGGAGATATACAAAAGATTGGTGAATTCTGCATGGTGATCAATGAGCACCTTAACATGAGCGAGCCTAATTCTGCCCTGGTTCAGCAATTGGTTAATCAGGGCGGGTCGGGATCACCTGGGAGCAACGTTAATAACAGCATCACGAATAACGGAAACGCAAATAACGTCAGTGGACCTCCTGGAAGGCAACTACCGGTACGGTCCTTCAAACGCCCAAGACGCTAACGCCGAGTCACTTGAATCGAGTACCCTTGTCGTATAACAAAAAGCAGCAAAGCTTCTTGAGATCAGCATCACCTTGGCCCTGATATTAACTCAAGCAGTTCTTTTCGGTCGATCTCGGATCAATTAAATCATACCTAAATACGAATGATATTTAGAATTCGTGTACATTATATTTATAAAGTCTGTATGTCGCGGTAGATGATTCAAGCATGATTACTACTTACCTAGTACGGTCATGCTAAACAGATAGTAGGCGAGAGCATACATAATGAATTTGAACTAATTATTAGAATTGGAAGCAAGAGGACACAGGAAGTGCAGTAAAAAGTATACAGCATGTTGCTGCAACCTGTATGCGATTATCATACATTATTTATTTCCCCTCATAGAGTTGTGCAATATGAAAGCGGAAACGGCAGTATAATCATAGAATGCTTAATTAATATTCTAACTTTTATGAAATCATTTGATAAGCTACAGGCACTTTGTTATCGTATGAATTGTAACCACAGGTCATCCAGAGCAACGCAACGACACCTACTACGGGAACGGCCAGCAGTTCCACATCTGCAAAAAGTGGGAATGGCGGTGGCGCATCAGGATTAGCAGGCGGTTCAGCAAGGTTATCAGGAGAATCCGGCACGAAACCATCAACCACGGGGAAAGGGGGTACCCGAGGACGCGGTAGCTATAGAAATGGCGGTAGAAGTGAACGCAGATAACACACGAACCAACAATAAAATCTTTTGTATAAAAGAAGTTATATGCTGCGACACGAATGTAATATACGTCTTTTTTATAATAATGAATAACTGTAAATGTGTAAGGTATAAGATCTTCGGAACCACGATTATTAATTAATACAACCATTTTTACCTGTCTAAGCTGCCGTGGTCTCCCAATTTATTCACCGTGATCCATTCTTTTTTATTGTCAACAGGCTAATTAGATATACCTCATTAACTTAACCAACCTCTCCGATTAGATATGAAACGGATCTCCATTTTACCGCACAAGAAACAGTTGCCGCTATCCGTTTTAATCATGCAGTTTGTATTAAGTTTACACTAGGAGCGGGCGATGTACATTAAAGTAGCATAATTACGTATTAACGGGGCACAATGGGTAGGCGCATACTCCGCATATAGTAAGAGGGTACCCCGAAGATTATTAAAAAGTTTAGACAACGTATAGTGTTCAATAAGCATCCTTGAAGTGGATATAACATTTTGTATGGAAAATTCCAACCAAGCGGTATTTTAGATTATTATTGTCAGTTTAATTTTTATTGGATTTTTGTTTCTTAATAAAAAAAGTATTACTTTTTATACCATATACTTTATGTTTGTTTCAGTTTTTTAAATCAGCATTTTTTTTCCTTTTTAATTTACTGTTTGGTCTCTAGTATTTCCTGGAGACTTTGACGTCCATCCCTCCTTCGCGTGTTCACAGAGCCGTAAAATCCATTCTGCTCTATTGAATTTAAAGTTGAAGCAAATTGTTTAACAGCTGACAAATATTGCGGTTTTCCAATGCTCATGCGCACGTTGTGTTGATTGCCAGAATGAGGTGTCGATCGATCAATCGTAATGAATGGTAGGTAATCAAACGGTGCTTGTGTTATCGCATTAGTGGTGTGGGTAACGTGCAATAGCAAAGGTTCACATGTGAAGTATCACTTGACAGCTGTTAAGGGAGAGTGATTATGTACGACAGAGTTTTGATGTCATGGTGGATAACTCTTGGTAAATTTTTGTGAAGAGAAAGTTACAATTATTATCGGGACGAGAGGGAAAGGTTCTTCACCTGCGAAGAAGCGGTGACTTTCCCTGCGTATGCAGGAGGTTATGTTTACACAGGTACCGCGGTTTTATGCCGCGTATAATTCTAATTTAAGGTACGCGATTGTTGTTGATTATTATTTCTTATCTTTTACGATTACAACCAATAACCGTGTTATTGGATTAGTTTCTAGGTTTAGGAATTCTGGGCGTTTGTGTATACGTAATGATAGCATTAATTTTATGATTATTTGAGCGATAATACAGGGACATATCGAAATAAAGGATATATTAATTTGCAGACTCTTTTATGATAAGAATATGCCAAGGTCAAATGTAAAGTATGAAATTGCTAATCAAGATGCAGACGCCTCAGATTATTTTTTATCACATGTTCAAGAGTTTCAAAATTCGACGAAAATGCAAACCTCATTTTCGAGAAAAATTTTACAAACTATCTTATTGATATCTCTTTACTTCGCATTATCCATTGGACTTACGTTCTACCAGAAATGGGTACTCATAAGTTATGTGAGTATATACTTGTACTTGGAGTATATATTGTAATGGTACTAATTTTGTGAACTTAATGTTTATTAACAGGGGTTTGATTATCCTCTTGGCATAGTTGTTTGCCATTTTGTAACAAAATTATTGTTAGCTACTCTGGTTCGATGTATACGAAAATGTTGTCATGGAAAACATCCTGTACAATTATCGTGGCAGACAATTATTTGGTCACTTGGAGCACCAGGTATAGCCAGTGGTCTTGATATTGGTTTTTCTAACTGGGCAATTTCATTAATCACTGTGTCTCTGTAAGTCTTATTTCAAAACATTGCGTTTCTAAAAATGTATAATCTCGCAAGCTTATAATTAAACTGCTGCTTATAATTAAACTGGAAAGGGATATTTAGCCTTTATTTTTATTTTAGATATACAATGACAAAGTCAACGACAATAATATTCATTCTTGGTTTTGCACTATTATTCAAGCTGGAGAGAAAGGTACTCATACTATGCAGAATAAAGCGAAATGAACTATCTTTATACAGATGTCATATTTTAATAATTCTATATTTTTTTCTTCCAGTCATACTCGTTGTTAGGAATAGTAGTTATGATATCAGGTGGTTTAATGATGTTTACATACAAATCAACACAGTTTGACATACTTGGATTTCTGTTATGTCTTTTTGCCTCATTTTCAAGCGGTTTACGCTGGACATTGGCACAAATTATAATGCAAAGATCGAAGCTTGGTCTTGGAAATCCAGTTGATATGATGTATTATATGCAGCCATGGATGTTACTGGCTGTATTACCAAATGCTTTATGGTTCGAGGGTGAGTGTTACTCCACAAATGTTCACCACATGGTTAATAAATTATCAAAGTCATTTCATGATTCTTTAGGTAGCAAGATATACACCGGGCTCATGAACACAGATTGGAACGATTCTGAAACTGTGGGACTAACATTTATAATCGTGCTTGGTGGTGCTATATTGGCGTTCTGTATGGAAGTCGCAGAATTTCTGGTTGTGACACACACGTCTAGTCTTACTCTGTCCGTTTCTGGAATATTTAAGGTAGTATCAATGTTCAAGCAGCGTATGGCCGAATGATTTATAAAACTGTGGGAACTACACAGAGTAATTTCTTTTACAGGAGATCTGTACATTATTCTTAGCCTATGAGTGGACGGGAGACAAAATGAGTGGCCTTAATTTCATAGGCTTGTTAATGTGCCTTGGTGGAATTGTGCTCCATGTCATTCAAAAACTGATGATCAGTAAGAAACAGACGATCAATGATCTCGAATTGCAATCGAATTCGGTAACCAGTAACGGCACGAAATCCGAAGATGGGATGGATATAAATTTGCCATTATTGAACCAAAAATCGACGTCCTTGACGAATCTGCTTAATGCCAATTTTAGTTCTGACGAGGAAGAAGAGGCCAAGCCGGAAGACACTTCCTCGGACGTTCTTCTGAATATTCTTCAGCGCAGAGAACAGTAAATGCATGGAAGAATTACTATTGTACCGCGTTACATTTAAGAATCAGATATATTTCACAGACTGAGCAAAATGAAGAGTTGTGCAATATTCCTTTTTTGTCTTCTGTTAGACATTGGAATTCATCATCGAATAATGTTCTGTTGATTTACGATTGCTCGTCCCAAGTGCATAATTTATATATTCATACTGATCTTTTATGTGGCGATATCCTAATCAATTTTGATCGAGGTCAATTTAGTCTGATTCAATTTATAATTGAACTCTTAAGGATACACAAAAACTTACTTTACTCTGTATTTTATCTGCAAATTAAGGGGATACAGAGTGTATATCTTTTCCTATCGTATTCCCCTTTGGAAAAATTTCACAATAGTCGCGTCAGTTCCACCAATGTTCGGATATTATTTTAATTGATTTCCCCTAAGAAATATATTTTTAATATATATATATATATATTGGAAATGTTTACAGAGGTATCTCTCCGTTACAGTTTTTAATACTCCTGCACGAGAACGTAAATCTTTGCTAGTATTCACGATACTAAGATAGATACTTCAAGTAAGCAGCTTGTCCAAAGACAATTTTTATAAGTCATAGCGATGCTGTTGCTGCATATTATTACCAAATTTGAATTTTATCTTTTCTCGTGCAACAATCACAAGGATGTGGATTGCCTTGTCGCCTTCAAGATATTAATGAATTTAGGATTTGTCTCGTTTGAACTGCTTCGAATTTAGTCATGCATAATACTTGATAGTCTTCACGTAGGGTATACGAGCATTTATACTATGATTATAGATATATACGAATACACAAATATATATTATAATTTGCATTCGGTGGCTGGAAATTTAAAAGGAGTAGCAACTGCGAGTGAATTTTAGAATCGAGCTTTTATATACAATCCAATTTTGAAAGTACGGAAGAAAAATGGCTTTACGTGGTATGTTTAAGTCTGATACAGAGAAATTGAATTTATAATATTTCTGCCTAAAGGACTAGTATTTTTATTCCACTATATGTATGCACGTTACGTGATATGATGTACGACGTGCGTGAATTTATGTGATTGTTGTTAAAATCTGTACATCGATGTTCTATTATCATTCCATTTTAATATACGATCTATGCGTAAGCAGCAGCAGGTCTTGCATTACATATACATTTAGTTTTAAGTTATACAAGATCAGATCTTGATCTAAAGTTTTTATCTAATTCATTTAAATTTACAAGCATAATATAATGAACTCTCATTTCGTCTGTAATTGTTTTCCAAGTTTGTGGAACGAAATTTCAGACACGAACCAGAATTAATTCAATTTTAATATTAAGGAAACACTGCTAGGATATTTCAATGATGAAATACATTTTGTAAGATTAATGATATCCGCCACTGCTTATAATATTATTTAATATTGAAGATATGTGAATTAATTACCATCCGTTAAGTGCAAGACATATGAAAGACAAAGATTTACCATGTGTTTCGGCAAACACTAAACGCGTAAATATTTTCTATATAATTTTTCACGGCTACGTACTTACCCCGATTTAGGAAATGTTTCAAAGTTTACTGTCAGTACTGCGACCCTCTGTCTTTATTCGTCTATACGTATCTGATATAGATGTAATAACTTCGGCACGACTGCCAGTAAATTTCTGTAACAGCCATCAGTTCTAAGTCTGATTTTTAATGCTTTATGCATGCATCCTGATCTATTATTAATTTTTAATGCTACACTTAGTTTATTAGTAACTCGTGTAAAATTGTATTACTAGGTTCCTTGTGTTTTTTTTTTTCATTAATGAAAAATTATACCCTAGTAGGGTAAAATGCCATATTACCGTGTAATGAGGACCTCGTGATTGTATGAAGCTTTTAGAAAATTACGCAACGCAGTATGGTAACGACAATTGAAGATCGTGTCCAGGAACACGGCGTGAATATCACCTAATTCCTACGCCCTCATATTGAGGCCATTGTCGTGTTTTATTCAACGATTTTAATGTAACTCTAATAAATATTTCGCATGCGAATTATACCCGTTACCTTCAGTTTCTTTACTCGGACTTATTCGGCTCGTAATTAACGCTAATTCATTTACTCGCTGTCATTTTTGTTTAAGACAATCTTTTGTACTTGTTTTACATTTCCAGAGTCGCGGTGCAGCAGCTACTAGCGCGAGGTTCGTCAAATAATCGTTTAGTGTTATGCACCGTTTCGTTTTGTGCTGTAAAATAATTAGGATTTAATGACAGGTGTAATCAAGAACACAGAATATAATGAGAGGATTATTTTTATTCCAAACAGTTATGAAGATATATTTGCTATAACGTGATGGTACTCGAAACGGAACTTTCGTACTGAGAGCTATTTTTGAAGATTACAATTAAAACTGTAACAGGTGTTAAAAATATGCATATTTTTGTTTTGCTTTTATAAAGACGTATTGTCGAACGAATTACATTATACCGAAGCCAACTGCGGAACACTTTATGATTGTGATAATCGTTAAAAATATCATCGACGTATTTAGGACTTGTACACTTCCAATTGTAAAAAGAAATCTTTGAATACAGTACAATTTGGCACTTGTAACTAGATAGCGAAAGCCACGATTTTTTATCTCTAAAAGTAGCGTCGGATAATGAAATACTCTAATTTATGGAAATAATATACATTTACTATATTCTATATTGCCTTCACATCATTTTTCATTTTGTGATAATAGTATACTAAAATCTGGTTAGAAATCAGAGATTTTAACAGTGGTATACAATATTAAATAAGCTGTAATATCAACTAGGTCTGAGAAGGGACTTGTACAAAGGTGATGATTATTTAACATGAAACACAATGGAATGATTCATATTATTATTGCAGTATGAAAATTTCATTTATTTCAGTGCAGTCTCCGTAGTTCTCGTTGTGTGTGTTTCAAGGAATTTCTTAACTGCACGATCCTCGGCTAAAATTAGACGGGGCTGCAGCGCACGATAAGAGATTATAAAGCGTAATGCGTTCGCCCGTTCAAGAGAACTGCGTGTGTCACTGCGCGCATCGTATCTATAACTAGAGGATGCTCTCTCTCCTTGGATGTTTGAGGAGAGAGAGAGAGAACTTGAGAATCTGCCAATTACGGAGATAGCACTGTGTAAATATAAATACGAAATCAATGACTTGTTTAATGATTGCTTCAAGAAAATCTATACTTTCTTTCTCTTTACCAAAGCACAGCTGATGGCCGCAGCTGAAATTAATCTATTCTCCAAGAGAGAAACAGGTAAGACTCCAGTTTATAAATAATTAAACTAATCAAATTCTGTTTCTGGTACGTGATGCTTGAAATATTCGGTGATTACGATAAATGTTAATAAATAATATGATTGTATATGTTCTGCAGCTATAGCGCTGTACTCGAGACGCTATACGATTCGAATTAATAAATAATTATAATCTAAATATATTCAATAAATAATGTATTTTTTTTTATTTAGCTTGTCTGATTTGATTAGTCTTCTTAGATTTGGCTTCGATCCTGTCTTCGAGTTTGTGAATCAGGTCGTCCAGTTCGTCCTGTTTAAAAACAGAAGTCACTTGGTAACGATCCACTTCAATAAGAATTGTTTTAATTCATACAGAACCGATATACTAACCTCACTGTAGGTGTACATGAGTGTGCAATGCTTGAGAACTTGTTTCTTTCTGATAAGCAAGTGAAGTGCATGCGGAAGACAGTATACACTGTCATCCTGCGAATTGTTCACCAAAGAAACAAACAAGTTGGTCCGACAGGTTTCACATTCAAAATCACCATCGTCGTCGTTCACCTTTTTTCCTTTTTTTCGTTTTCCACTATCAGGCAGTGGTAGCTTCTCAGTATTGGTCAGACCCAAGTACTCTAACTGCTTGCGATAGTCTATTTCTCGATCACGAATTTTTATGACGCTTGGTAAAATCTATAAATAATTTCGATGCAGACGGTACACTGGTTGATAATAAAATTTAGTATCACTACATATGATTACTTAAAAATTTACCTGTTTAAGTACATCGATATGAGATCTAGTGTCATTGATAATACTGAACAGTAGTCTTTCGAAAGAGAATATTGTTGGCTCACAACTGTCTTGTATGTCCTAAAGGAATAAAAATAATTTATAAAATAGTACAAGCTGGTACAAAGCAATATACGTTATAGAAGGCGTTACCTTGAACACTTGTTCAGCAGTTTCCAGCCAGGAAGACTGCGCGAAATAGACACTCTCTGAGACCACATAACCAGTACAAATGCTCGAAGTAAATGCTTTAGGAAACACAATTATAAATTGACCAGGTTCCTGTACCGTCTGACACAGAGGTACGCCATTCTTGACTAACATTTCTGGTGGTACCATGGCAGTATCAGATGGCAACCAAATAGTTTTATTCTTGCAGTACCTAGGTACCATCTTCGAGAGTGCTTCCCTAAAGTTATTATTGTGCTCGTCAGGTATCCCATACCAAATTTTTTTAGCCCCTGTATGCAAATATTCTATCCAAGGTAAGCCGTGTGGATCCCGATACCAACAGCAGGCACTGAACAGCATCCCGACGTGGAGCGTTGGTACGGTTACACCTGAAAGCAAATGAAATTTGCAGAAGAACATTATTAGCAATGAATTTCTCTTCCGCGTCATCGTGCATTTCCAAAAAGATGGAAAACGATCGCGTACCCATTAGTGGTCCCAAAGCTCTGAGCACCGACCCAGCATTGTTAGTAAGCACTTTAAGATTCCAAGGGTGCCTGGCAAAGGGGCTGTTCTTAGCAACAGAGAATCCAAAGCCACGACCACTGGAGTCTATGCTGGCCGCGTGGACGCAGACGTGACGCTTCCTTTCGGCAACGTGCTTCCAAAATGCGTTCTCCACTTCATCTGCCGAAGCACCCTCTGCTTCACTTCCGGAGCGCTGATTCTCACCGAACCACATACGTTGCGTGTTGCGTGCAATTCGGTAAAAAGCGTTGAGCGGCATGTTTCTACCCTTGTTAATTATATAAACGAGAGTTACTCCTTGTGGACAAAGTATAAAAGCATTGCTGTTTTCCTTATCGGTGAAGCGACATTGCTAAGCCAGATTTTATACAATATCTTTTTTAATTTCAAAAGTGCACAACGTGAGATATTTGCCATTTTTGTATTTTTTTTCTTTTGTGATAATTTAAAATTAATCCATGGACAATAAACTTACTTTTACGATGCACTCTTCGATCTCGTCCGAGCTGTCCTCCTCTTCCTCCTCGTCGTTATCATTGGACTGAGCATCTTGTCTCATTAATGCCTTGCTCTCGTGTTTCGTCCATTCTGTTTCCACTTCGTCAAATAATTTTTCTCTTTCCTCTGAAAGTTTTTCATGAAGAAACATCTGTGTCGATTCATTCAGCTTGTACGTCCGAAGAAACAAAATTATTTTTTTTTAACATACCCGGTGATAACGTGTCATAGGGCAATAAGTATTTACAATAGATGTCATCCAATTTAGTTACGCGATCTTGGGCAGATTTTGGTATCTTCATACCGTCAGCCACTTTCTGCCATTTCTTCTTCTCAATGACTTCCTTCAGTCCACCTAAACTTTGTACTGTCTGATATAAATGTGGCAGATCTACTTCCATGCCACCGATCTAAAAATTAAATCAAAACGGTAACAGGATTGAAATTTTAAATGCTTCGAGAGAGACAGGACCTACCCATGGTGGATGAGTTAAA
The DNA here is from genome assembly GCA_030142595.1 of Trachelus iudaicus. Classification (NCBI taxonomy): domain Eukaryota; kingdom Metazoa; phylum Arthropoda; class Insecta; order Hymenoptera; family Cephidae; genus Trachelus; species Trachelus iudaicus. The sequence goes on from JARQTH010000645.1 coordinate 133,433, forward strand.
GTTATGCTCTGTGTAGCCAGATATTTCTTTATAGCCATCATTTCTTTGACATTAGGTCCCCATCTATGAAGCATACGATGCACGTATTGATTGTACGCTGTAAATCGCATGTCATCGGATACCTTGCATTCCGGCTGCAACATAAAATAGTTATTGTAATACTGATCGATATTTGCTGATACGTAATTATAGCGAAGCAATTAAAATAAATACTTTGAAATTAGGCGGAGGTACCACGCGGCAAATACCGAATTTTTCAGCGATCGGTCTTATCTTATCAATGTATTCCAGCGGGTCTTGAAAATCTTTTTCAGTTGGATGAAAGGTTGGAGCTTCCACGAGTCGAGCTTCTTTACTTGACTCTAGCACAATTGGGAATGTAGTGTCGTTGGTGGGTGAGCAGAATTCTGAGATTTTATGCTTGGTTTTCGACTGTGACCTGTGCAGAGTTAAAAAATAATTATTAACAAGATCATCGATTTAAAGTTAATTAAAATATATCGTTACCTTTTGACATTTTTCACTGAATCAACGGAAGCTTTTCTTTCTCTGGTCATTTTTGGGGATTTCGTAACTTTCGACTCAAAAGACGTTACTGTAGTTGTCGTAGTTGTTGTTGCCGTTGCTGTTACAGTGGTTGCCTGTTTACTAGAACTTTGTAGATTAGAAGTAGTCTGTCTAGTTGAAATTTGCACTATAGACGGAGGTCGTTGAAAAGCAGAAGTTGACGGCGTGGATATAACGGACGTGGAAACAATCGGTTGTTCCACAGTTGTCTGTGCTAAAGAGGTTGGTGGTGCACGAGTTGTAGGTTGTACCGTACCAACTGGAGGACACCGTACAACAGATACAGGTGGTTTGGTAACCAATTTAGCACGTAACAGTACTCTTTGATTGGGTCCAGTTGGGCCTTCGGTTCCCAATTTAACAGCAACTCCTTGTATCAATTGTTGACCTTGGACTAAGTTTGGTCCATTCCTTGTTACTGCTTGTAATGGAATGTAAAATAATTGTCCATCGTTATCATCATCATTGTCATTATTACATTCTGTCTGAGTGGATATCTCAGTACTCTTTTGCTGACCATTCTCCTCACTCACTACCAGTTGTGGATCCTGGGACTGTTCATCAAGGTTAACCTGGACCGCTATAGAAGCGCTACAGTTAACATTGCTCCAACTTGTCGTGAGTTTATCTAATGGCAAAACTTGAACATTAGCTAAGCTAGCAAAGTTCTTCGGCAGTTGAAACTTATTAACACTTATCGTAGTCGAAGCAACTGGATTTTTAATAACCGGTGGCTCCTTTTCAGTTTTAATTATAATATCATTAGCTCTTAACGCTTCGTCTTCATTTTTTAATGATTCCTCGTTGGGTTTCACTACTTCCTCCACAGCTTTCATCAACTCATCCTCCGTAGTTGAGCAAACAGAGTTTGCCTTATTACCTTCCTTAAGTTTTCGCCGGAACGGCGTACTTATGGGAGTTTCTGTATCACTCTCAAAAGCATAAACACTACTTTCGTTCTCTGGGGAAAATGCGTTAGCATTTGGGGTTATTCCCTTGCGCTCCTTGACCTTCGGTAGAAAGGGTTTGCGTAGTTGAAAAATTGATTTCTTCTCTGGAGATGATTTTTTCTCTGGTGAACCGTCCACTGAATTCTGATCAGACTTCGACACAGCGTCGCTGTCATCTCCTAGAGAAGAATCTTTACTAGTTTTCATATTACGTCCTTTAATAATCTCTTTAATGTCAGCATTAATTTTATTCCTGTTAGTTGGTATGTTTTGTAGTTTGAATGGAATGGATTGAGTAGCTGTTATGAGCGTTGGTATAATTCTACTTTGTAATGCTATACGGTCCTTTGAGTTTGCTTTCTCAGCTAGCTTTGAAAGTGTCACATTAACGGGACGCACTAAATGCTGAATTCTAGTGGGAATTGATAAATGCGTAATGTCTGCCTTCACTTTTTCACCAATGTCATATTTAAAGTTCGACACTGTTTCCATTTCGACTTTACTTTCTTCCTTCGCCATCGAACTTTCATTGAGCCATTTTTCAATTTGTTCTGTTGACATGTTAACACGTTCTTTGCGTGCCAAAGATGTTGGTAATGGCATATCAATTATGTTAATCGTAGTATCATTCGAATCATGATTACACTTTCTATCTAACTTCGTCACAATTGGTATTTGCAAATTGGTCACTGTTTCGTCATCCAAATTAATACTTAGTTCTTGTACGGGTTTAACGAAGGGATAACTTGGTATTGTTATTACAGGTGTTAAGCTATCATTCTCTATAATCGTATATTTCTTTTCCTTCGAATCCGAATTGCTGGTTTGGGGCGTGTCTTGTGTTTTAAGCACATCCATTTTCCCATCAGCTTCTTCAGACGCAAGGAGATTGGCACTGACGTGAGTATGGCAGGAATTAAGAACTTTTGAAATGGCCTTTTTCGAAAATCCTCTGAAAGATTCCTCGTCGTCCGATATCTTAGAGGAGTCAAGCTTGTTGTTCACAACTTCCGGTGGAGGTACATTTTCATTTTTCTCTTCTGTCTTCTTCCGATCTGTACGAGGAGTTTGTGTATCCGTTTCCTTGGATTCTTTCTTTCTTTTCAGTTTATCTAGTAGCATTCCTAATGTTTCTTCATCCGACTCTATACTATCAGCTTTATTCTTTTGCACCTTTTGCTTCGTTGAATTATTTTTTGGAGGTGGCACTTTGGCAGTATTTTGTTCTCGCTTACGCTTTACCATGGCTTTGTCTTTGCTTGTATTGCTCTTTGTATTATTTTGAGGCTCAGGTTTCGTCGTAGCATTCCGTGAGGAGGACCTTAGGCTCCTGGAAATTGGTTTTTTTAATTTACTAACACTTCGTCTGGTGATAGGTCGTGTTTGATTAGATTCAACGGAACTTTCTGATTCTTCCTCGCTATCTAACTCGCAATACTTTTGTACTCTCATCAGCCTTTTGCTCTTCATTACAATTTTTTCTGGTTTACTTTTATCAGCACGTTTGATATTGTTGGTAGAAGCTTCGTTTTTACTTTCTTTATTAGTGCTCAATTTTGTCGTTTGTTTTACTTTCGCTCTGATCTCGATCTCCGTTTGGGCGATTCTACGAGCGTTTGGTAATTCGGGAAAACTGTCCACTGATAGATTATCGTCATTCTCTAAGTCGGGACTAATTAACTTTCTTCCAAGGATCTCCATGTAAACGGCAGCAGCTTCTTTTGTTTTTCTAGATGGTCGCCTGGATAGAGTTTGTGCAGAAATAGTTTCACTGTGGGATCTCGTTATTCTTCGCATTTCCGATTTGCTCCTGGTGCAGATCTTTTTGGGAACTGTGGATTTTAACGGGCGCTTTACTTGCGAGGTTGGTTTTACGAGAGGCACATCTTCTTCTGAGGACGATTCGGTATCCGAAGAACCACTACTCTTATCCTTTGTAATATTCCTTTTTTTTGATTTCGACGCTACTGGTTTAACTTTTGTTAGATTTGCGCGTTTCGTTTTATCTGCAAGTGCGCTGCTTCGTAAACCGTGTCTTTTTGTCTCAACCTTAGGAAGGAATTTACTTGGTGCTAGTTTGCTGGTGGATTTTAAAATTGCTTGTTCGGTCGCCGAGCGCGTTCTCATTACGCACGAGGCTTTGAATTTATTTTTAATCCTTTGTTTGGCAAGACGCTGTTCCTGATACTTTTTCTTCAATGCTTGAACTGTGGATGACGTTGTCTTGTATTTGTTAATATTTTTTTGTATTCTGTTAGGTACCTTCTTCTTTTCAGTTATGCTGCTCTTTATTTTACCTGGAGATTTCTGACACGTCGTCACCTTTGGCACTTCTATCGATGGTGTTGACATCGTTGATGACGAGGGACTATTATCTGTTGATGCCTGTTCTGGGTCAGGATCTGAAGAACCTTTCTTAGGTCCAACGTTGAAGAAATTGAGACTTGGCGGTAATATTCGTGTGCCTGAGTAAAATACAAGAAAATATGTCAATCGATAAAACATTCAAATCATTGTAGGTGTAACGATGAGCACACAGGTTTATGTACCTCGAAAGCAAAGAAATGTAAGGAAGTCTTCAGTGTTTGGGCGTTTATGTGTTATCAATTCTGTAATCATAGCAGGCTTCACCTTCTCTTTTTCTTTGATAGGAGTATGTGCAGGATTAAAGACTGTTGCCGCTCCTTGTGCAAACTTTCTTTGCGCATGAACCTTTGTTCTAAAATCAAAAGGAAAGCAGCTTGAAAAGTTAATATCTTGAATAAAAATCAATTACACAATATTACATTATTCTCAAATACTATAATTGTACAATTTTCATATCTTATATAATCTTTACATTAATCGCATCATTAATAAAGAATTTATTATCCATCAGTGTATTTACCTATTGGGTGATTCTGATAGTGGACCCATGAGATCCACAAGGTCTCCTTCTTTCCTTTTTCTCTTGTCATTTCGACTTAAGACCATTTTGAAGTTTTTCTAAACAAATAACCGATGGTTTCTCATAAATATTTCGAGTGGGCTTGAAAATAACTCTCCTAATTACGTTACAAATTCCTATCGTATCCCTGCTTTCATTATTGTAACGAAAAATCTAATTTTTCTTAATGGTCGAGAGTGTATGTCCAGGAGCAAGTGTATGTGCAATATCGAGGTACGACAATGGCTTACATAGTCTGCAAAAAAAAAACAATAGGACATACTTCTTGAACATGTTTTTTTGCCTCTTAAGGAGCGTTCAATACTTTTTATCGATTACAGTTTTACTTACGTACTAAGCCATATACATTTTACTGCCGCAAGCACCGTTACACCGAATCCGCTTAAACTTCATATCCACTTGTACGATGATTGTTTATTGTTGTAATCGTCAAATTAAATACCACTCCGTTTCTCTGTAAAACCCTATGACTTCAAGTATATAGATATGCAACGTGAAAATATTCTCGATTATTAAGGTCTAGTTTACACCGTAACAATCGTCGACTACTTTATAAAGAACAAAGATTTTAAAGTCGCCAATATCGATTGGAGACAATCTTTAATACTTTCTGGCTACCTGATGTATTTAGACTTTTGAAGTAAACTCAATAATATTATATCAACCAATACAATTTTTACTCTGTAGCAGAAGTTCTGCCATGCAAACGATAGTTAAGAATCGTCTGAATTTTGTCTTCACTGGAGCGAAATTTACTCGATAAGCGCCACCTATGCGGAGACTCCAAATTTCTCATCGTATTCTAATTTCTGTTTACGACTTCAGTGCGTAGCAAACGTGATTGGAGCATATTTGTGGATCCGCGTTCTTGGCCGTATCAATAATTATTACTGTTGGTCGATTTTGTATTCTCTCGTTGTAAAAGGTACGTTGGTATAATATTAACGTGTACAAGGGATAATTGGCAATCATTTTAATATGCCTGTGACGTATACTGTATTAGGTGAAGATGTCATCAGTGACATATTAAGTTTCGTAATTAGGTCATGTATATTTAGGGAACAGCTACTATTACCTCATGATAGTGTTATAAAAATATCATGCTTTGGTTTATGTTTAGTTTCTCCATCAATAATCGTGCGACTACCTGAATTGAGAAGATTTACACAGATATTAATATTCATAATGAAATAAGATATTCATTGTGGTTTGTCTGACTTAGTGGGGTTTCGGATGATACCGGTTCTTTTTGAAGATCCAGCTAATGTCATTCAATTATATATAAGGAAATACCAGTAGTGCCATTTATATTGATGAACGGACTACTTTCACACATTGACATAAACTTTATAAAAGTCTGATGCTAAGCGATACTTTGAATTTGAAGGATCTGCAGACTCTTTAAAATTAATTCTTATCTTGCTAATTGAGGATTCTTATATATCGTTGTGTCAAATTATCTTATTATAGGTAGAGAGTTAAGTCAACATGTACAAAAATGGTCCCCCACCGCCATATGATCCCCCGCCATGTGCACCTCCCAGTTATTCCCAATGTGTGGGTGGTGTTCCACCAGCCAGCCCATTTACTCCAGCTGAATCATGTAAGTGTATACAACTGGCTTCCTGTAATGCTACTTTGCATGTCCATTTAAAGACATGGATACCAGACACATGGCCATTCTCATTTGCCTCACAGCATTTTCAAATGCCAAAAGTTGTAACTGATTAAAAAACTAATTTTTTATATTTTAAAACATGATTCACACTTTCAGAGAGTATGTACATAATTCAAATATTTCTTTGCTCTTTCTGAAGATGCTGGTGGCCCTACTATAGTCACTACGATAGTTCCTCTGGGACCAGGATCTACTCATACTATATGTCCTCATTGCCATGCAGAAATTGATACTGCAACAAAAACAGAGCCTGGAATGATAGCTTATATTTCAGGAATTGTTATTGCATTGCTAGGGTAAGTTTAAAAAAACTTTTTTGTATAGTCCAATTATATTGAGTACATCTATAAATTAATTTCTGTGGTAGCGGTACATTATTATATTATCATATAACGAAGCAAAAAAATATGTTCTACATTTCACAAACGTATAATTCCTATTAAAGATGTTGGTTGGGTTGCTGTCTGATTCCATGCTGCATCGATGAATGTATGGATGTCCATCACACTTGTCCAAATTGCAAAGCTTATCTGGGCCGTCATCGAAGATAAGTCGGAGATAGAATTGGCTTGCGACCGTGCTGCATTTGATTAAGGTATATACAGAAATCGTAACACCTTAGTTACGCTGTATAAACAAGGATAGAATGTTTATCTCTAGTTCACACGTGTGAGTGAGATATATTCGGGAATATTTCGGTAGCTGAGCAGTCTGTTCTAGAAGTGTTAGAATACTTCGCAGCTAAAGGTAATAACTTAATCAATTTAATTTTTCTTTAATATTCAGGAAAATCAAATCGCTTAATATTGTCGATAACGATTATCGCTTTTAAAAAGAAAAAAAAAGTTTATCATACCTCTTACGAATTTCATAGAAGGTAGGGCAGCTTTTCTTGTTTACATACAAACAATCTAAATAGATTGTACGAAAGGGTAGCTATTACCATTCTTATATCAGTTACATTTGTCGTCACAGTAAATTACTGATATAATCACTCAAAGACAAAGATCCATCTTATTTTACACTCTACGCAATAGCTCAGTCTAGAGATCATCGGTATTGTGTTCAGAGTTTTATCAGTATGAGTATCGATAAGTAATATTGCTGCATTTTCAGTTATTCGATGAAGATAAATGAAACGATGCAGTATTCATTTATTGTATAATGGATACAGTGGTCCAATTATCTCTTAAGTATTTTATTATGTTCTGTTGCAAGATGTATACACTGCAGGCGGACAAAATAAATTCTAGTAAAGTTCATAAATGGAAGTTAAATTTGATATAAACCGATGGTCACATAATTGATCACATATCAAAAAGAAAATCGATCAGTCTACAATATTCCGAATAGTATTATCTCCTCTGTTATTCTAAAACTATCCACTATATTCATTATTCACAGATATAATTAACGTTACAACGCGATTCCGTAATTAATTGCCTCACATATATACATTTTTACAATTGATAATACAATTATTTAAAAATAAATAGCAATTAAGCAACTCTTTTATATCACTGCATACTGCCAACGTTCAAATATTCTTGTGATTCTATCGCAGAGATGAAGCATGCAAGTAATATTTTTAAGACTGCGTAAAGTGATCTGAATGTCAATTCTGATGAAATGCGCTAAAACAAAGAAGTCACGTCGACTATTTTTCTACCAGTAAAAACAAAATTTGTGTCCGATATTATTTCAGTGAATATTTCTTGTTTTTTTGATGACTCATCCGAAAGCTGCAATAATAAAGTCAATCGGCATATTCAAAAGACGATGTGAATTCAAGATATATTTGGCATATAAAGAAACAATAATTGGCACTCTGTTTATATTATATGTATATTGTATCTTTATCAAGCAATTATTAATATTCAAAAACCTTTTGTTTAGTGTACAGTTTTTTTTTAAATCTTTCAATTTACATTGGGTTTTACTTCCTAATATACACGATGAAGATTAATAACTTATCTGATGAAGTATAAAAATTCTGGACTCTTTAGCATACTTGTGTTTGCCGTTGCCAACAAAAATTGATATTGATGTAACAGGGCACTGAGGGTGACGTTTTTAGCAAGAGGTGATATATTTGGATAATTATTACTCGATTCTAATTAATTGGCTATCCTGGGCACGGCACTATTATTGCTTCCCTTGTCCATTTATTATCAAACAAATTATTTATAGTACAATTGACAAATGCGGTGAAAAGATCTTGTAACATTAACTTCTTGCCATACTGTTCTAAGTAAAATGAGCTTCATTGTTTAGATTGTATATAAATATAAATGTAAAAGTATATTTCCAACGGGCCTTGGAATTATATGTTACTAACTATCCTAAATATGAGCTTTCTGTATTAATTATGGGAGAACTATGTATGTTACCGTGCCTTAATCAAGCCGTTTAATAAGAATCAAAATTATCTTTCAGTTGGAGTTAATTCTTATAGGTTATTTAACTTTGTCTGCTTACAATATCAATATCGTTAAGTTTATATTACGCTTGATTGATTAGAGGATTGAAGCGCAGCCATGCAATTTAAATAGTGCTTGTTCATGTGGATCCATTAATTTAAGTGTTTCGATACAAAGCATCTTATTTGTGTCTCAGTGCCTTTAAGTGTCAGAGGTGTCGCAATATAAGATTTACAACAATTTGCAAGCAGTCCTGCTCCAACGGATATAGTATCTTTTTTTAAAATCTATTGAACTCATTCTTGTATTAATTAAGTTAAATTGATATCTTTTTGTAACGTAGGACATGTAATACACAGTTCAGATATAAATCTTTAGATCACTGTGTAAGTGAAAGCTACCAACATGTAACGAAGTGTACACCGTTACTAGGTTTTGTAAAGAATATGCGCATAATAAATAACGATATACTAAATTCTTCTGTATGATCCTCTACAATCATTCCACTAATTTCATATGGAAAAATCTCAAAATAGGTATATTGCTAAATAGTTGTACTTTACGTCCACATTTTGCATACACACGCCACCCGGTATATATTCTGTGTCTCCCGGAGCTCACGAATATCACGCGCAGTATATCTATATATACTCGATCAATAAAAAAAGAAAAAAAGGGTGTCAAACTATAAGGGTGAAGGAGGAGGAGATGGATGCAGTTAGGACATAGGAGAGCAAGTGTGAGACAGAACTCATTCGTACTCTGGGATATTCGCAGATGGCAAAAGAATATCAACGTGTATAAGTGTTTCAAGATAATTTATTCGACAAATACGATATTGATGCAGCATACGAAGTATAGATGTACATAGATATATGGTTTGTGAAATAATAGCAATAACAATACCGTTCGAGATATATTTTAAATATATCGCTGCAATATAATATACGTGTGGTATGTTATATGCTCTACCACTTTGGACTTTTCCTTTTCCCCGACAAGGGAGGGGAATCCCCGACACCGTGGTCTATACGTGTAGCTACTCTAAGAGGGTGACTACCCTTATATGAATACTCGAATAAATATGCTCGACCAGATCAAAGGAATAGGACAAGCAAGACAAGTACAATTGAAAGTGAGAGGGAACAGGGTGACACGAGGGGATAGGGGTATGTAAGTAGAAAAGGGTTAAGGAAAGAGATAAATCTGCAAGTAAAGAATGAAATATTGAAGAAGTAAGGAAGTAAAGAAGAAATAAATATAGAAATAGAAGAAGGTTGGAAATGGATATAAGGGGTGCTTCCCAGAGACCAGCATAGGAGACCGGCTCGAGGAAGAATGAGCGCTCCGAGTCCGGGCACTGCGTCGGGCGCTTCCCCCACTCACCGAGCCCTGCGCGATGAATCAGCGCGCACACAATTTTGGGCAACTTCCAGTACTTCTAAATATGTTTGGCCAGAGTTTTTACTTTATTGATTTAATTAATTATTTTAATGTTCCAAACACCTAATTTATTAATATTTCAATTTGAACGTAATTTATTTTCGATATTCTACAATTTCAATTCAATTTTTGTCTACTCCGTATATTCTGCGAGATTTAGATTTAGCCTATATAGATTTTGATTTAGCATACTTCTCAAGAATTTTTGAAAAAGTCTATTGGTGAAACATTTTTCAAAATTTGAGGTGCTACACGGGTGTCATGTTCGCATCGCACTTTCTTAAAAATCTCTTAAAAATGTTTCAGCAATAGGCTTCAATAGTTCTTGAGAAGTTCTATAGTTCCCGGTCTCGTTCAGTCTCGTTCTAAGGATTGCTTTGGGAACCAGCGATGAGGTAGCGAAGAACCTCTGTAATCCAAGCTACACGCTCGTGTTCACGTTTAGCTCTGCTACGACGGGATTCGTATTGTCGACGGAGACGATGATCACAAAACCCTACTTCAAGACTTGCCGCTACGATTTAGCGCTATGATCTTGGTTCGCCTAAAACCATAGCGTTCTGCATCTCTCTACACATCTCTGCTTCTCATCTCTGTTCTGACAGAGATGGTTCTGATATTTTCATACAGTTTTCGTTTCAATAAAAAAAAACTTTACCGTGGTCCGTTTCAGTTTTACTAATAATGTCGTTCCACGCAGTCCCAAAAATGATGCCAGATTTAACGTACTGATCTTCTCCTTTTCAATCATATTTTTTCAGCTATATTAATTTATCCCCCGTTAAAGCATTTGTCGATAAGGATGTTTGTCAGATGGCGTTGATTTAAATTATTCTATCAGTGTTTTATCTTTCTATGATTTCAAAGTCATTGGAAGCTGCAGCGCCGCTATGCATTGGCAACGATGTGTTTGCCTGGGTGCGTTTCGATAATCACAAAATCATCTTTGCTTTTCATCACAGTCATTGTCAGTTGAGGTTAAAAATAGTATTTATTAACTATAAAGTACTTAGGGTAAAAGTCTATCGTGTGGTGCAATAATCAGATGATGGGTAACGAAGAGATAACGCGTAAGCTGAAAAAGTGCCTGGTTTCGGTTCTGTCAGGGACTGGAGAAGAAGTCATTGAAGGATGGAAGGAACTGAAGGAGTTAGAGGAAGCCCTTTGGGAGTCGAGGGGACTTGGCGATTACGAGACTATTTTGAGAGACATACTCCATAGACAGGACAAAAACGTTTATGAAGTACCACGTTTAATGGCATGGTTTGCTAAGTATCTGCCGGAGAGAACTTTTGATATAGATCCGATAAGCAATGATGTTGCTATCTTTTTGAGAAATGTAAATACTGGAGATATATCTCTGCTTACCACCATGGTACAGACTGTGTTGGAACACAAGAGATACCTGCCAATTTCTTCAAATCATACTAAGCTGTGCGAGGCTATCGTTATTCATCTGGCGTCGATACCAATGCCTGTTGAACGAGAGAAGATATCTGAATTCAATGAGAATGCTACTAAGATTCAAAACTTTCTGGCATTAGTATGGACAAATGTAAAGGGCATGGAGAAGTATAATCTGATTGTTGTATGCTTGGAAACATTGTACAAAATTATTTCGGACACCGAACGAAGGCAGGAACCTGGACCAGCATTAGTCGTTGTACTTCAATCTGTAGAACCAGCTGTTATTCCTCCGGCAGTAACTAGAATTCTTATGGAGTGTTCCAGTGATTATCAGCTTGCGCAGGCACTCAAGGTACTTTGTGTATGGTTACGCATGTGGCTTCGTGGTGATCGCTTAAGTCTCTGGGTTAAAGAATTTATACGCGGCTTGGAAGCAGACCGAAAATTCTCAGTGCTTTGCGAGGTACGGGATGTAACTCTCGAACGGATGATCAGTACTTTGTTACTTCCAATGTTCCGTCAAAACTCAGCTGACATTGTGTTTCACATGCTGGAAAGGTTGAACTCTCCAGTATTGTTTCATAAAATACTCAAAGAGATTCAAAATCTTTTGCCACGTTTATCCAAGGATACTTCTGAATCTGCTAAGGAATGCATACAAAATCTGGTGGATGTAACAACGGCGCTGACAATGCGATTTCCAGGATATCACATTTATGAGAAATTGGCAAACAGTTTCCCAGTGCCACCACAAATGAGAATGGTCCATTCAATTATTGAAGGGCCGGTATGGCCCGAGGGCAATGATGAGTTTGAACCTCAGATAAACTATGGTATAAATTCTGAAAATGTAAGCCTCGCAGCCCTGAGCAGTATATGTCAGACAAACTCAATGGGCCACGTAGGCCTGATTAATTTAGGAAACACATGCTATATGAATAGTGTACTTCAAGCTCTGACGATGACTAGACAATTTTGCCTGGAAGTATTAAATTTCAAACCATCGAGTGATATTGGTGAACAAAGCGTTCTGAGAAAGTTACAGAACTTATTTGTCCTGCTCTCGTACTCCAAGAGGACTTCTCTGGCACCGACAGAAATCTTACTCGCCTCACGACCTGCCTACTTTATGCCTGGACAGCAGCAAGACAGCTCTGAATTTCTCTGGTTAATATAATGTACCCATTTTGAATGTTGCTTGTCGCAACTGTAACTATACGCGCTTCATGGTTATTTCATTCATTTTCATTATTGCAAGCCTTCTATGTCACATTCTTTTTTGTATCAGCACTTTTACTATATTCAATACACGCTAATTTTCTCATCTTCGCCACAAATAATAATTATCGTATTTAATGAATAATCATTCGCATGATACAAAAGAGCAACAGCTAAAAGCCAAACACTTTTCTTCGACTAGTCATCTGCTGGATGTGTTGTACGAGCAAGAAAAGGCTGCTAATGTACACTGCAACAGCGGCGACCCGATGACCAGCCTAAAGTCTAAAGACGAAGAGCAGTTAGGTGAAATGGTAGCGGATACAGGTGAATCTGGTGGAGTAATAAAACGTTGGACAACCGAAGAAGATTTAACTGGCGGCGGTGCTCTGCAAAGAAAGACTCAATCGCTAGCAGACTTTACACAAGGTAAGCCAGAGTGATAAAACTCCCAAAGAATAAAATCCTAATATAAACCGCAAACCGATGCATCATCCATAATTCCCCAGGTGAAGATTTAGCACAAACACAGCATCTCAGCGACTCCCATTCGGATTCTACCGACAGTGGAATACAATCTGTCGGAGGAGAAGATACCAGCAGCACCCAGTCCTTCATGGTTCACCGTGTGTTCGGCGGTGAATCAAAGATAACGTACCAGTGTGCTCAGTGCGACACTAGTTCTCACAACACTGACAAATTCCGCGACTTGCAGTTGTGCTTCCCTGAAGAAATAGCCGAGAACCAGGAGGTCTCGGTTCAGGATCTCATAAATTACTATCTAACCCCGGAAAAATTAACCGGAGATAACAAATATCGCTGTGACAAATGTACAAAGCTCTGCGACGCGCAGAGAATGATAAAAGTACTCCAAGCTCCATTCCATCTGATTCTAACGCTAAAGCACTTCCATTACGACTCTGAAAGCCGATTGCGAACTAAGCTACGTCATAAGGTTACCTATAACGAGACTATACAATTGCCAGTCTCCACGATGTCTTCCATGACTACGGAGACTTATAAACTTTACGCGGCCGTGGTTCATTCCGGTTATAGTATGGATTACGGTCACTATTTCACGTATGCTCGTGACTCCAAGCAAAATTGGTATATATTCAACGATAGTTATGTATCGAGCACCACTTTGGAGGACTTCAAGAGCTTGGAACCGCCCGATACGCCATATATACTGTTCTATGAGAAAGTAGCATCTTCGGAGGGTCTTTACGACGAGGAGAAACCGGAATTGTCGACGCTCAGTAAAAACTTACAGGATCTAATCGCTGGCGACACTGCAGCTTATATAGAGGAACTGAGACTCCAAGCTAGTAAAAAGAGATCGCAGCGTGGACGCGTCTCGACGAATTACATAAGGCGACACGACAATTCGGACGATGAAAATCCACCACCGAGCAGTTGTCGCGGAGCCGTTGATATTCCTGCAAATCATTTTCTATTTTAAAGAAATATCCTACTTGGGTATTTGCCTTTAGGAATATGTCGCGACACCACCGGAAGCATTGAAGATCTTGAATTATTTATTTTCTAATTTTTAATGAATTACCATCGAAATTATCATCCAACCATCTCATAGTCAATAGTAACCAGTGAACCGTCGCGAATGGTGCATTTTCATTGGAAGATTACGATGATACTTGGCGATATTGTGCTGACGCTCCATTAGAACAAAATCGCAACGATAACGGTGAAATTGGGTGATACGAGTTTTTAGATATGCAAGTTCTCTCGATCGATCCTGTTTTTTATAATACCTAAACGATATTCAAAGGACGATCGCTTATCGGTATAGCTAATTGGTCGGCCATTTTGTTATCGTGATTATCATCGTGTTATACAATTTTGCAGATTTTCAATGCCCGTAAGTTAACTTTTTAACGACACAACCAAAGGGTTTGCAAGATCGGATCTGATTGCAGATGTTGCGTGAGTCACTGTGAACGTAAAATTCAAGATCTGACCAAAAGATTACGTATATTTTGATCAGATGGACCGAATATGCAATCCAAGGAAGTTCATATATCCTAATTATTATCTGATCAGTTTAAGTCAATTGGTACAAAAGAGGTCAGAGTCTGGCGATAATACAGAATTTTCGTTATTTTTTTTTTATCATCACTGGTGTGTTCGATTTTATTAATATAATTATTTAATTAAATTGCACAGACTTCTAATTTCGCGCGTGAAAGTCGCGCATGCTAATTTTATATGTATGTACACGAATATTCGATGTCTTTGTTGCCGATCAGTACAATAAGTTCCCCTTCGATAAAACGTCTTACCCGAATTATCTGCAATTTAATCTAGAAATACTGAAAGCTACATTTTTGTTATTCATGCCCGCGTCTCGTAAGCTTGTATCGTTTATAAATATCATAATCGTTAAGCACTGTAAACTATCGTTATTTAAATAATTATTTATTTCTTAGGGAAAGACACTTATTATATGCGGACGAGCATACAGTTAATTATGACTTTCGAAGGTCAAGTGGCAATCGCGATTTTTGACATAATATAAGTTGACGATTGGTTTTTTTTTTTATTTAACCGTCGATCGTATCGACGTCCAATTAATTATAATAAAATGGAACGTTATCGATAGAACGAAACGAATCACGTGCTCCCGCAACTCAAATTTAACAGATGAAAACGAAGATCGTCATTGTTGTACATAGTTGTATTTTATATGTAGTAGTTAAATTGAAGATCCTGAAACATGAAGAAAATCTGTGATAAATTTATACTGTCACATTGACAATATTAATTTCTTATTGCAGTATTCGATGAGATGGACGTTCGCAATTATTCGTTCTGATTTACAATCGAAACGCATATATATATATATACATATATATATACATACTAACTAATCATTTTTGTTAATCCGTGTACATTTCGTAGTTATCCATAATGGATAGAAATAAATTATTCAAAACCATGATTCCCTCGTAAATTATGTCTTTAATTTATTCTCTTCGTTATTTTTGCCACACGAACGCAGATATATGTACGGGTACCCCTGATTTCGACTTATGGTCGGAAGTCCGAATAAAATACGTCACTAAAATAAAATTTCGAGTGTCATTCCCCTGAAATACAGATGAATCAAAGATACAATATTCCGTTATGCAGATGCATATTTGAATATAATACAATCGTATTGTATTTTTGATAAATCGAAATTTCAGGAAAATAATTATTTATGGCATTTTGTTTTAGTGGTGTGGTACGTTCGGGTTTCTAACGCGTAGTTGACGTCATGGACATTCGATAAGTACCTATAAGCAGATGAGTAGGGAGACGCACAACAGAGATGGTATAAGCCATTGTTCAGTTCCTCATGAATTTCTTATTTGCATGTCAAGCTTGTCTTAATGTTACGCCCCGTGTAAAACTTTTTGGAAAGTTGCTAATTATACTTTCAAGCATTAATACAGTTTACGGTACGTTATAAGGATTATAGCGTAATTTACAAAAATTGCCAAATTCGATAACAATTTGGCGAAATTTTAAAATTGATTGAATTACTCCAGTACCACATAATAAGTATTTTGACTAAATCACCATATTTGATTACACTTTTATCAATCACAATTATCACGGGCTTATCTCATTTCCCACTAATTGTTATTTCCACTTCATCATGATGAAGTTTGACACAAAGGTAAGTTCACAATGCCCGTCTGCGCGACTTTATTCGCTTCTTAACCTAATCTTACGACTTACAATCAGTTAATACTGAGAATAAAGTCGTCCTGGCAGACGTTCCAAACGGCATCGCAGCACAGGCGGTTATTGACGGATCAGATAGAAAATATTTTTTATTGGTGAAACGTAAGCATTAATGCTAGTGTGATTGATGCGGATTAGACTTTGAATACCTGGTCCGGTATACTGACTCAATATCTCCATCCTGATTTTCCTCCGTGAGCTCTATTGATTTATTTATGAATATCGAGTACTGTCTACTATACCGGATAGTGTACGATATTCTCAGAATATCCTAATTTAATCTTCAACATTCGAAACATGTAGTTAACATCAATTCAGTGATCAATTAATAATGTCATGCTGGTCAAAATTATACAGTTGCTGTTATGGTTTTGATATTACTCTCTCTCTTTCTATATATATATCGACTCTGTGTCATAACGCTGCATCAGGACAGGCAATAAATATCCTGAAATATAATGATTGATATTATTATTTAAATTATCCTCATCAATCAATGTACGGCTGTTCGAATTTATAGCATTGCTGAATAAATATTATATTGGGATAATGATTATTCATTCTTATACACGTATACCAGATACCTGGCGTTAAACATCAGCTGAATTATTTAAATGCACTTGTCGTGACGTGTATAAATAATCATCAATTATAAATTAAGTCTACTAGACAGTAGGAAATGCTTAACCACTTGCACGCCTATAGGAATATAAACAAAAAGATAATATTAAAATATCAATCCATTTGTCACGTCATACCTATACATCTGTATTATATAGTACTGAATATTTAATGACAATTTGTACGCGAAATATTTCATAGAATACGCATGGAAGAGTCAATTAGATTAGTCGGTCTATATATATAGTATGCAGACATATGATACAGGCTAGTGTTACGTTCAATTAATTACTATCATGTACCAATTACACTATGGCAATAGATTTTCAGCTTTCAGATAGACATGATGTCTGTTGAGTCGCGAGCGGATAAACTTTTCCTTTAATATAACAATATATCTGTTAGGTATAGTTCTAGAAGTCTGTATCTCTTTTTGTAGAGGTTCCTTATCGATATCAGATACTACGTGAGCTTGCATATAGTCGTGGAGTAAAATCCAATGAAAAAAAAGAAAATGACGAAAGTCGTTAATGTACAGGATGAGCGTGCACTCCTGTTGTTGTCTCGTTATAAAACTACTGCCATTACGCTTACTGGCAATTCATCTTTCCGACAGTTGCGGTACCTAATTAATTTCAATTCTCGATCAACGTCAGTGTTAATTATGCAAAAGGGAGCTTTGCGACGAGATACCGCGCTCAGCTCGAATCTCCATAAAATCCAGTTAGACGATTTTAAGAAGACTAAAAACGAAGGTACCAAAATACCAAGGGAAACTTTTCTCCCTTTTCTTCGCATTCCTATTGTATTTCTGAGACTTCCATCTATTCGTTCATTTTCCATTGGGAAATTCGACATCCAAGGCGAAACGTGGACCTTTTATTTAGCTTTGTTGGGGCTTGTCGAGTCTAGGAAAGTTCCTGTTCGTCGGAGCTATTCGAAAAATATTTACTTTGTGTTATTCTGTACACAAAATGTACGTGGGATGAGAATAAAAAAAATTCGTTACGTTCAACAGCAAAAAACTAGTATTCCCTTGGTTTTCTACGGAATCAATACGATTTCCATGGTTATCTCGTGCCATCTGTTTTCTCTGCGTATATGAGTATACTCTTCGGAATCAACTTGTCTATTTGAAAACCTGCCTGCCCTGTGACGTGGGGTACGTGGGATAGGTACACTGTATCTGTAAACGACAGAATTCATTATAAAACAGTGACATAGATAATTTATTGAAAATTTGCAAACAGTGATCGTCTAAGTAAAATCAATGTCTATAACAAACAGGTATTCAAAAAACTTATTACAGCCAATACACAATAATAACGTACATTGCGAGTAACGCATCTTGAGGCGCGACTTCGACAGAGATGATTCATGCTGGTTAATTGCCTTAACGTTTATCCGTCTGTTGGAGGAAGTCCTAGTTATCCTGAAATCAAGAGAAGAATCGATTACACGAATAGCCACGGCTTCCGTTACACGTGGCTGATAATTGCGAAGTGCATATTTCTTTAAGAATTAATCTCATTTCCATAACGTGTATAGTGACTCTGCCACTTTTCAAAGCAGTACGCGTATGTTTAGTCCGTTGAAAATTTTTTTCAGTAATTTCTTTTTTTTTTACTTGAAAAAGTTTCTTTAAAGAGTCAACGATCCTGTGGTAAATCGGTCCGAAGTTTGGGGTAACACGTATCAATGCCATGGAGAAATATTTAAATTTAATGGGGCGTTCACAAATTTCTTGTATCCTACAGTCAAACGATCCTTGTACCATAGAATAATTACAAATTGCTTTCTTGCGGTGTTAGCCGTGACCATTGCTCAAGCAATTATGATAGATGTTACTCTGTAAATTTTTGGTAGCAGCTCTGGCCACATTTTGCGTATCGTGACAGTAGACAAAATGATGGACTGTTCAAGCGATTAGCAGGAATTATCAACGTCCACAACAGAAATTATTACGAGTCTATTTACAGAAGCCACGGCGGTAAGAAAAATGAGGGTAAATTTGGAAATGTATTCGTTCCCACAGGGCCGAGAGGGTAGACGTTATTTACAAAGGGAGAGAGCAGAAGCAAAAAAAAAAGGTTTCTTTTTGTGTAGCGGGAGGGCGTGAAAAATGTTCGTCATCTAGAGGGTCGTGGGGGCACGTTTCTGACAACTTGAGTATAAAATTCAGCGCGATATGAGAATTATCGGTATATCGATCGCAGGATTCTGCGCTGACAGGGAGAGTTTATTGTCCGCTGGGCACGACGAGAGATTTTCCCAAATTTAATGAGACCAAGGCTGGACGGTCAGAGGGTGACCATATCTCTGCTATATAACATGTTAAGCCGGTAATGATTTTTCAAATTTAACCCAGTCTTACCTATTATTACTTGACCATACCTTACGTAAGGGATGCTTTATGCTTATCAGCCTTTTATGACAAAATATTGTTACCCATACGCAGAGGCTTACCTAAACACCAACCCTTATCGACGCTTTTTTGTAACTTATGGTTAGGCTATTACAAAAGGTTGGTCCGAAACAATCGTAAATCGTTAAAATAACAGTTTTTGGGGTAGCGAATTCGCAAGAGGTCAGAATGCCACGATAAGGATGATTTGCATAACCGCGTGCAGGGACAAACACACTACATGAATATTCTCGAGAACCACAGTTAACGCGCGTGTGGTACTTAACAAAGATTTGATCAGTCCGACAAGATTGTATCCACGAAGACAGTCCGCCATCTTGGTATAGATAAAACATTTAAACAAATTTAAAATTGGTCTTTAGCCTTCTGTCAGCTTAGGACGATCCTAGCGGAATATCCTACAAGTTTTCAGGTACTTACAGCTGCGAGTGACTCGTGCTAAATTGTAATCATATAGCACCGTTCATAATCAAACGAAACAATTACAGACGAGTCGGTTAAGTAATAATGAAACGCACAAGAAAATAATAGACTGTCACAATTGCCAATATAAAAGTTCTATCAAAATAATCTTCACGGGTTTGTACAAGGCTCCTAGAAATTTATTCAATTGCTATGAATTACTTCACGGTATTGCTGATGATACCTTTGAGTATGTCGCATCCGGTATTAATTTATTGGTCCAGAGTTTCCCGTACCCGAAGGATACGTTCCCAACTATTCCTTCGTTCAATTGTTTAAGTACTACGACATCGATCAACATTCATCCAGGTTCTAAACTGTCTCTTTTTCTTGGTCATTCATTGTTAAAAGTAACTATGGAGAATTGAAGTTTAGAAAATAGTCTTGTCCACTGCGACTAGCTTAGGTACGGCGTGTAGAGTTTTGTATTTCGTGTGGGGACGACACACGTTGCTCCTCAGGTTTGAGGATTGCCGCCGTTGGTCTCGGCGGTCGAGGATTGATTGGTCGTCGAGGAGATGAGTAGCAGAGGAGCAGTATCCACTGCGGGTGGCATTAGTTGGCATGGAGTTCTGCCGAGTTCAGTCTCTGGGGTCCACCTGGTCGTAGTGTCGACTATGGCAATTTCTGAAAGAAAAAAGTGAGAGAGAGCAAGAAAAAAAATTTGAAGAATGGATTTTGAATTTCCCGCCAATCGTAGAGTACTAAGGATATTGATTGTGCTGCGTCGAGAGAGAAATAAATTTAAATATGAAAAAAGAAAGGGAACTCGCGTTATATTAATATATACCGCGTATTCTAAGCATTTAATTTTCTACAGGAATTAAATTGGCTAACCTGACTTTTCTCCCTGACTCTCGACGGACGGAGTATCGGGGAACTGCACGTGTTTCCTCGAAGCTTTACCCACCGTCGGACTCTTCTCCGAAGCCAAGGTGGTTTGTACGGCTGTCGGGCTTTGGGTAGGTGTGGCTGTCGCCGTCGCCCTAGTCTCGTTATTCGTAACCGCCCTCCGTGAACTCAGACACGAGGTCGCCGTGGTTGTAGGTTGAACTGCGTATCGCACCGCTGGAATCTTTAAATTAGGATATCGTTATTTTTCTTTTTAAACTTTTACAAACTCGACGACTGTTTCTGACGTTTTTTGGATACTGTGAAAAATTGATATGCAGCGCATCATCGCGATCTTTAAGGTTTTAAGGTTAAGAAAGAGTTAAAGGTTAAATTAGAGGCTTAAAGAAGACCTCCTCGTGGATGGGGAAGAAAATTAAGGTTAAGAATTACATTGTGAGAGTTATGGACGGAGGACTGAATTAAAATAGGATAAATGTCAAAGACCTTGATATTAAAATTTTTGGTATTAACTTTGGCATTAAAATTTTTCATGAAAACCTTTCGGTCCAAGAATAAAGGCTTATACGCATTTATTCGATACGAAGGACAAATCCTATCTGGAATTTTTCATGAAATAAGATTCGGATTCACCCTTAACGCTCAACCTCGTGGGATGTGAATGGTCCGTTACGTTTGCCAATTACGCCGAGATTGCATGTACAGGGTGTGAAAAAGGTCTTCTATGGGTTTCTCACGTGATGCTTCATTGTTAAATCAAACATCAGTCAATGGACAATTATACGTTATACATTATCGTGAAAACGTGACAGGTCGTTACGAGGTAAAGTTTAGATTTTCAATCAAGAAAAGAAAATTGTGAAAAGTTAAGAAGCTAATAAAAAAATTGTACTTATCGAATCTGCGTGTAAACTGCGAAGTAGTCTGATCGATGAAATTTTACAGAATTTCGATAACAACGTGGATCTATTCTCGAAACTAAAGCCTGAGCCTAAATATCGAGCCGATGCGTATATCCCAGTCAATGTAAATATCAGAAGCGATTACAAAAAAATTTTGTTCCACCTCCATGAATATCAAACCTCAATAAAGCCTAGATTACATAACAGAATTGTCTATGACGTTAAAATGCAATAAGTGTAAAGCTGCTGTCTCTCTCTTTCTCTCTGATTCGACTAACTCCATTGGTAAACCCTACACAAGGTCCTATCTGCATGTGCAGACGGTACTACGTGTTTCGCTGAATTCTCAGGTGACAAAATTGTAAATTCCACTCACAGCGTTTAACGTCATCCGCACGTATGGGATCGCGCGGAAGGACGTTTCAAAGTTTCATCCCTTTTCACGGAGTCCCTTCCCATTTCGAAAAACATCTAATAGGAAATCGGTGAAAGCCGCTTTTAGGATTTTCAGGTAAATTCGAATAGAGCTTCCCAGACCGTTTTTACTTGTGCACGTGCAAGTATATAGGTATATACTACAAGCGCGCACAAATAGTTAAATTGATCCACAGTCTCATCATACAACTGAACCAGTCGTACCTTTCGTAATGTAAATAATTTTTTTAATTTAAAACATTTCATACATTTTTTTTTCCAAAAACTACAAAATCAAATAGCAACGAAAACGCGAAAAACGAAATTGACCGTTCGCATGAAATTATTAAGGCCTACGGAGAGACGTTTGTTTTTGCAGATAGCTGCGAGCTAAAGCCATGCAGATAAGGGAAGATGCCTCTTTAAAAAAAAGTGGAACGTCGCTTTGCCGCCGACGGGGGGGGTCAGATTGGTTTTCCCAAAATCGAGGATGCTGGGATAAATAGGAAGAATTTCTTCAAACGTATTTGATTAATGAGTTATGCAGTACTAACCTGTAATAATTAATATTCGCAAATTTCAATCTGCGCGAAATATCTGATAAATCCGCCCAAAATTTATGTACAACACAGTATACATATACACATAGAGAGAGAGAGAGAGAGTATACATATAGCTGATACATATTGGCGAATCACGAAGCTCTTTGATGACTGTTTAATTAACCGTTTAATTATTTCCATATAAATCGAAGCGATCCCCCTTCAGGAATTCGCCAAGAATGCGAATAAAGCTTTTTTCCACTTTCTCGAATTTCCATCGTGAAAGCGTATAATCGATTAAAGCAATGTATTTCGCTCGAAAAATTTCTTCCTTAAGACATTTCTTTTCTTGCCAAAAAAAAAAACATTTTTGTTCTCTTCGAGTGCGTACGTGTTTACAGTTTGAAAAGGATAAAAAAAAAGGCTCTGCAGAAAACCACTGGCATCCCCCTTGCTTTTTTTGACGATAGCTTTCTGTAGAATTCCCTTTTTTGGTCCTCGCCCTTCAGACTTTACTATATTCACTGCTACCATCCAAATGGATACAAAGAATACACTCAGCGTTCGTGCGTGTGACAAATTAATTTATCTCCTTCTATATATACTTATATATATATATATATATATATATATAGATTTCCGCGCGTTTTCTTAAGTATCGACCACTTAACGAATCTCCTATAGGAATCACCGTTACGTATAGCGTCGTTTCCGGTATACGTTGTTTCTTCGAGTATCCCTTAGTTTCATCCCCAATATTATACCTCCTTCACTGCTAAGGGTTGGAACTGCACTTAACCCTCCGTACTAGACGAGTGGGGGCTTTTTGCGTAGGAGATGAGATAATGGATGGACTGGATACATTTTTTTTTCCCCCGCCTCCTGTTTTTCCTCTCATTCAGTTTCCACGGGAACAAAAACAGCAGAGGACAATAGATAACACTAACCCACTAGACAGTACGGGGTCGAACTCGTAGAACCGACTTTTCTAATAGATCTGTAGACATTTTTTAAGAAAAAGAAAAAAAAAAGGCGGAACTCGTCACAGGCTGAAATTTATTAATGTCAGTTACATCGCAAACAGCCCCCTCTTAAGTTATGCCTCGTTATGTGACATCCCGATGGCAGCCAGAGGGCGAAGACTGGATACGGGCCTACCTGTTACCTTACCAGCCTAATAAAAAAAAAAATTCTTTGAAGCCGCCGTAAGCCCATATATCGTAATACGACGAGAAAGGGAATAGGACCATTTTGCAACTTTTACATTTTATTTTTCCCTTTTACTCTTTTACGACCCTTCACTCTCCCCGCTTTGTTTTCTCTTTCCAGAACGGGCTTTTATTCGTACGCAGTTACCTACCCTGTACTCGCAGTCGTCCGCGGCTCTTCCGCGACCCGCTATGTATTCCTGGTACTGCGATATGACGCACAGCAGCGAGTATACCTGGAAAAAACCGAATGAGTACGAAGTAAAATATTTGTATAGTCCGTTACAGCTAATTCGAAGCAATAATCGTTAGGGAAAAAGTAAACGAAGCGATCGCGGTTACTTACGTTGAGGCACAGCAAGAAGAAGTCTAGGGTGAAGAGCATGGCAGTGATGGGGTTGAAACGAAGCTGTAACAGAATTTATTAATCGTATTACCGGTAAGCCCCGTTGAAGTAAGGTAAGGCTTTGTTTTTTATATCATAAAATTTCCATTATTCCGACCTCGTATCGGACACAACGAAAATATGAGAAACTGGGCCAGTCACGTGGCGGAAATTATACGCAGTACCGGGGAAAGGCAAAGAAGGGTCGACGGCAAAATCCCTTTTTCATGAAGGTAATGTACACATCGGTTCGTACAAGTCATGGCGTACGATGCGTACGATCGAGTACAGTATTTTTATATCCAGTTGAGGCAAAGAAGAGAATGAAAATTATTGAATATTTATGCCACGCTTTATTAACGTTCAGTGTGCTTGACGGTGTAACGTAAAAGATGTTTGGGTAAGAATCGTAATTTTTTAATGGTTAATAAAAAATTCAGACGTTTAAAAATTGGACGGGTTTTCACGTACGTAAAGGTTGGCGCATGGGGTATTTCGTGACACGTTTCCTCTCCACGTGTAACATATTAAACTTTGAAGGGGAGACACGCGAAAGTTTGTAGGAACGATTGAAAAATGTTATTGGCTTTAAAGGGCAAAGTGGTTTTCATTATTGTAAAAAGTTTCACGACGTACGCTTTCTAGAACGCGGCAGGGTTAGTACAAGTGGTTAGACAAAGTTCGGGGATGATACACGATTTTTTTGTGCTACCCGAGATATGACGACGTCACAGAAACACATTGCGGAAGTCCCACCCGACAATGTAAGGAAGAAAATCGAATTTTCGGCAAAACACAATAAAGTACCTCGCAGCATTATATTCGTCCGAATTGTCGCGTAAGAATATCTTGAAGTATGCCAAAAGCCTTCGTCTCGTATAAATGTATGTACATCGCTCTGTGAAAATTCTAACGGTATTGATTTCACGCTTGGAAAACATTGTAGAAATTTGTAACGACGAAGAATGCCATTTCAAATAGTATAAATTGCATCGTTAGACGACTAAAATATCATTCCAAATACCTACGTGAATGTCTTATAGGTTATGTCGATATACAAACGTCGTTTTCGATATAATTAATCGCTTTCGATCTGCTGTTGCAACCGAGAGCAGCTTTCCAATTGGCAAACATTGAAAAATGTAAATTAATTCTTAGGACGTTGATAAGATTAAGTTCAAGATAGGTAAAATCGTTTTACCTGGAAGTATGTACCTAGTTTAACCTATTTTCCGCTTGGGTCGTTGCCGATAAGAATATTTCACAAAATGTTGTACAGGAATTAATTGGCCGGTATGGAAGACGGGTAAACGAGTACGGAGGAAAAACTTAAAACAAAAATCCGAGGAATTTTCATTTTCCCATTAGTGGCTTCGTGCCGGCAAGGTAACTTAATTTTCCTTGTTTCTGCTTCAGAGAGGCCATCGTCGTGACGTCCGTCGTCGAGCGGCCGCCCGAGGCGGACGGAAGTTGCAACTAAAGCATTAACGAAGATTGCACCTACGAAGAAACTCCTGTGGTCGACCGCGACGAGCTAGCAAGCTTGCTAGACGTTACCGCTGTAGCTAAGAGAGGGCAGCACCGTCGACGGAAAAGAATTCTCCAAAGTTTTTCCATTCTCAATTATCCCATCTCCTACAGTCCCTCGCAATATTTTCTTTCGCCCAGAACCTCCCAGAAGCGTTCGGGAGTTTGTTCTCGGGAGGACGTCACTATAATGCAAATTTTCTCTTCAAAAGCTTACCGAAATATTTACGTAATTAATCCTCGTCTTAGCACCAACGTTCCTTCGAGATAGTTCACGTAAATAATTCAGCATACGGACTAAATGTTCTCCTAGTAAACTAAACCGATAGGATTGTCAAACCCCGTTCACATTGACACGCTACAAAGTTCCCAAGCTTCCCAGATGGCGCTAGTGAGCTAGGTGCGCTACACAACATTTAAGATAATTACCAGGGATGTGGAGCGATGGGTTTTCACGGAGAGTCTAAATTATCTAGACATGAGATATCTAGAGGGTTTAACGGTCCACTATCAATTTTTGCTTTTACAAACTTCGATTAGCGTTTCCTCATTATTAACGTGGAAGATATAACGATGACGTCACTCTCCTAATTTCGCTCTGTCATCCTCACGTAAAGCGACTCGTAACGTGCGCTGGCTTTTCTGAAAAACACGTAAATCAATTGCAAATTCCGACTGTCTTTCTCGTATAATTCCATTCTCGAGTCCTTATTCTCAGCTTCCAAGTAACATTACGCATTGAAAAGGGATCGCTTTGGGCGACGAAACTTTTCAGTTGGACGAAAGTACTATGGCAACCATATTCAGGGGGACAGAGAGATCCTGGGCCGTAAATGCAGATTATGCGAGGCGAATGGGAATGTCAAAATATCAGGATTTACGGGGATATATTCGTCGCGCGGATATTGCAGCCACTTGCGGAAATTCAGAGGGGAATTTTCAGCCGGGAAATATGCACTGGCTGAGTAGATACGGCGATCGAGGTATGCGTATGCACGCTAAACGATAATACGTGTACAAGTGGATGACGCGTACATTAATAATTTAATCAAGATGAAAAAAAAAATACAACGTACGACGCACTATGTGTATCCGCACATAGATGACAAGTTGCTTGAGTAAGAATTAATTGTAGGTCATAAAAATATAAAAGCACGAAAACGAAGAAATGGGCGTGGAAATGGAATTTCTCGAATCCCCATGAGAAATTTATAACGTGTAGATTTCCTCGAGCCTAGAACCATCTCGAACCACGGCTATATTAGGTTAGGTTGGGACACGGGTGCACGCACGTATACCAGGCCTCGTCACGTATTTATTCGCATCAGCGACGACGACGACGACAAATGTCGATACAAATTTTCTCGCACGAACGATCAAACGTCCTTTTTTACCCCACTAAAATCTATTCGACTATCTCGGTTTCTTTATCGCATTTTCCAAAGCATACAATGTCCTCGTAGCTCGGGATGTGGCAATGGTTATTGGTAATATCTTTTTTGCATTGAAGATCAGCCCAGACCTCTGCCTATCCTTACATCGGTCAGCCTACATATACCCGTATGAAAAACTTGCCCAGGCAATATATAACGTATATATATATATGTATACATATATGCAGCAAGAAATATGGAATATTTGCATTTTCACAGTAGGATAGATATAAAAAGGAGTATGTATAAGATGTATCAGGAGGGCGATTCGCGATATTACACTTGACCGTAATTTCGTACATATATACATATATACAAGTTTATACACCTATGGTTTCGACATTCTTTGCGGCGCACAGAGACGGGAGATTGCGACATATCTCGTAATTCTCAAAGAATTCCGTTAAGGCTCTGTCTCAAGTGGGCGACATAAATTCGTTCCTCTTCTTTCCCTATTCTCAGTTACGTGACGCGGAAACGGAAAGACGTACGGCCATGCCGGTAGGTGTATTATACTTGATGGACGTGAATCCGATTATTTTGATGGGTCCCTATTCTTGGCTGATTCCCCGCCGGATATTCCTTACGACTAGTTGAGACTTAGCGACGGGATCTTTTTCATCCCGAAGATTGCTTTCTGATATGTAGGCTAATAACGGAAACGCGTATAAAACTGTTACCGTTTCCTCGAGGATAATGGCGGAATCGAGCGAGATAGATGAATATCGACTATTGGATATTGGTACTTGGATTCGCAAACAGTGCCAAATTCAATCATTTTAAATATTTGCCAATTTTTGGGCGAAAAAATTTATATGCGAAAAAATTTATGTGCGAAAATGAAAACTGTACCGAAAGAAATTATCAGTTAAATTACTTGACCATCGGTGATCTCTCTTGACCTCTTTACGACCTATGAAAATTACCTTGAGGAAAAATTTCATTTTTACAGTAGTGAATTATTTGGAAAATATCGCCTATCGTTCCCGGTCGGGCGGTGGAGATCGGGCCTGATCTTTTCATGTGGATTCGCCTTCGGTCCCTTTCTCGTAGAACCATTGTGGTCAGGAGTGACCTCGAATGACCCGAATCGCTTCTATTACCCCATTTTATTAGATTCCTGGTTGAACGTATGGAACGCGAAAAATAGTCGTTTATAGAAAAAAGACACAACTGCCGTATAAAAATTTTGCAAACTATTTGCATCTACAATGCAAGCTCAGGTACATAATTGTGAAGTGTAGCTTTCGTGCGAATATACCGATGTCCAGGGAAATTAAATAAATAACACGTGTAACCAGCATGGGTCTCTCGGTAGCAAGCACTTGTTTCGCCAAATTAATGAGAAAACTTTTTAATTCACTTTTGGCCAAACGAGCGCTCGTCGCCCTCCAAAAAATTACCATAAATACGTGCTACGTGAATTTTTCACCGAAGTTTTCCTGCTCCACTTTCTTTTCACGATGGCAATCTTATCGAATCTATTAAACGTCGAACTTACGTTAAACGATCCGACGAATTATAGCCTTTGATACTTTAATACGTAATGAAATATTTATTCAAAGATACACGTACCAGGTTATTAAGCCCAAA
Organism: Trachelus iudaicus; assembly: GCA_030142595.1. Lineage (NCBI taxonomy): Eukaryota > Metazoa > Arthropoda > Insecta > Hymenoptera > Cephidae > Trachelus > Trachelus iudaicus. The sequence goes on from JARQTH010000645.1 coordinate 162,177, forward strand.
CGTACAACCTGAATATGGTTTTATCATAGGACTCAAATACTGCCCGCTAACTTCAGCCGATGCGTTTGGCCCGAATAACCCAGTGCGTATACAGTGTGTACATATTAACTTACCGTGACAAAGAAGAACAGATACATCGAATGCGCGATGTCAATAAAGCTGAACGTAATTACAGTTAGGATCCAGGGTATCAGATATATCCTTTGATCCTGAAACAGAGGCGGTGCATTAGTATATGTGAGGATCAGTTTACGAGTGCATCGTCGTGACGTCAAGGTCGTTCGAGAAGTGAATTTTCAAAACACGTAAAAGAACCGTGGGGGGGGGGGGTTCATAATTAAAAAAAATTTAGTCCGCGAAATATGGTTACGGACGTATAATGATATACGAGTAATAAAAAAATGATTACCCTTTTTCATTTTTTTTAAAATAATTTTTACACCCCTCAGGTGAACGCATACCAGGACGACACTAAGTGAAGTCGAAAATTATGATTTAAATTTCAATCCCGCTAATTAGTCTCTGGTGGCAGGCCTTGAGGGTAAGAGGAAAAATTTTTTTCAACCCAATTCCATATGACCCGGTATATCTCCGTGGGTCAGAGAGTGGGTCGGGAGTGGCGTGAAAGCTCATCGAAATATCCAAGACAAAGTTGTGTAATGCATATAAGGACGTGCAGGAAAAAAAAGGCAGGTTGATGAAAATAATGAGGCAATTACGAAAGGTAAATTTTCAATGTCACAAGACAAACAAGCCGAGTCGGAGTAAATTTGTTACATCGTGAAGGTAGCTGATTTGAGGGTGGGCGAAGGAGTGTCGGTAGGGTAATTACGTATAACAATGAGCGAGGTGTTAATTGCGTCATGGAAGTTCAACCTGACGATATAGATATAGTAAGAAGAATGAATAAGGGTCTGCGGAAGTAAGTAGTAGGCGGCAATTAAAATTTACATTTGAATGTAGCCGATGAGTCTGAGTCGTTAACAGGGCACGTCGCTCTACTTGCACAGCTCAAGAAGTTCGGTGCGCTCGGTCGATTTTACGCAAAATGCGCATTTATTTATTAAAGTGTCGAGCATTTGATTTTTCGCGTCCCCAGGTAAAAATTTAGTGATAAATTAGCGGGGACTCGTCGAGGTCATAGAAACAGGGTAATTTAACGGGCAATAACGTATCTCGGATATAACGGGTGTACGGATTGGAAATATTCGATTTTACACTATTTGCTACAACGTTGGTACAGGGAGCGTAAACGATGCCGTGAAGGTGCTCGGTGATCAATGTTTGACGATGGTGTCTGATCCAGGACGTAGTTGACGCTCCCTGTACTATTCAACGCACTTGGCAGATTCTCATAGTTGCGACAGGAGCACGCTTCGCTGCCGACGAAAAGTTTTCGTCATACGGAACGAAGGGAATTATTTATTGTCCCACCCGTAACATAGACGGAGGCTCCACCCTCGGGCTGTATTGAAAACTTAATTCGCTTACGAAATTCGTAAAGTCATGCGATCTTTGTACACTGGCGTGGCCGATGGCTATCGTTGAATTAATTAACCGGTTCCATTGTAGAGGCGTTAAATTAAACGATAATTATCAGCCACCCCGTATAGTGACGGCGGACAAGTTTATACCTGGGCCTGGCGGATATCTGTTCCGAGGATCGGATAACGAAGCCACTATCGGACGTGCCTAGTCTTAATAATTTTAATTCAGTTTCCCGAATCTTTAAGTGCTTATCTATAATTCTTATCTGCAGTGATTATCTATAGTGCCTGATCCGTAAGAATCTTGCTGAAGGAATGCGAAGCCTGTTATTTTTTGAATTTCACTATTTTTTTTTTTTTTTTTGGAAGAGCCATAGCCTTTGCTTCCGGGACAAAATTATGGTGCTTGGAGGGGGGAGGTGAACGTTATAAGAGATCAGACAAGGGGTTCGTAATTCTGCTAATCGATTGATCGACCAGTCTTTGCCTATCGACCAGAATAAAGACAACGCCGGTATTATCACTGAATGATTGATGGACACATCGGATACACGTGTGAACGGTGACTAAGGGTATATATCATATGCGATATATATGTAAATATTTGTACAAAGGGATGAGAGTCGTGTTTGCGGGGTAATAGAGGACGAAGGGGATGACTGACGTCATCCAAGTGGATTATCGTTGAAAAGAGTGAAATTGTGAGTAATTGCATGAATTTGGTGAAACTTTGAAAAACAGAGTCGTTATACGATAATTGCGAAATTTTCGATGGATCGATACGACGAGATTCGTCAGCGAGCCTGCATGACGGCTGGACGAAAAATTGATAAAGTTACTAAACCAATATTAGGGGTTGCGAAACGGTATACGAACGTGTGTCAATTTTTGAAGCAACAGTGTGTACACAGAAAACCATAATGGCTACGTAACCGTCCGACAAGGGGAAAAGCCAGCCGGGATCACATTGGCCAAGGGGAATAAAACTAGGTACTGCTAGGTAGCTTTTTCCGGAGTTTTTCTCTGTCAGTTTGCCGAACACACTGAAAACCGATAGCGCGACTGGCAGATCCTAGGGGTCGGAGGAGGGCACGTTTGACTGGCGACCGCAGAGAAACCAGTAAGCGAAGTGACCACCGACCCGTGATATTTCGTCAGAGACGTATCCTGGATCGGTTAGGACGCGAAGCGTGACACTGATAACAGTGATATCGATATTTGTTTCCTGTGCGGCATTCTTTGGGAATTCAGAGAAAATTTCGTTCAAAATATTTCGAAAAATTTAACGGGCAAGAATTCTCACTTTTAGGAACAGTGCTGCCTCCTCGCGCCCCAATTTAGCGAAACGTCGAAAGACGCTCCAGGCAAGATATCTAAATGCAAAACGAAGTAGGCGAATCTTTCGAATCCGTTTCCGTGAATTCGCCCTCCCGTGAAAAGGACAGGAATTAATTTCTCTTTCTTTCTTCCCAGCCGACGACTCCTTGCCGATCCAACGCTCGCGCTCCCGAATCGTAAAACTGTAAAATCGTCTGTCCCTTGTTAACGCGCCAACGACAAAATGACATTTCTTTGAGGTGTAACATTTCACTTTTCATCTCTCACGTTTCCCTCCGTCCACTTTGTCGGTTGGCCAAAGAAAAACATCGGGCGTCAATCTTCTGAGAAAAGATACGAGCCAGAGTGCTTTTTTTCTTTCTCCCTTCTAAATATAACTTCAACGCAGCAGGTACAGTTCGTAGTACAGCGAATGGCGTCCCGAAAGTCTCTAAGATGTTCCTGTAAGTAACAGCTGATTCACCGTAATCGATTCAGCACGACCGAGCAGAGATTTTTCATCGTTTTCTCGAACACTCTATAATTACCCCGAAAAAAATCCTATAATTCGAACGACCGACACGCATCCCTGATTTATACAGTTATCGACGCGAGACTCCGCGACCTGTCAAAATCCCACGTGTATTTTTCCCTCAAACGATTAACCGAATCGCCATACGCGATTCCGATGACTTCACGCATTCCTCTCGCATCGGCACAGAATCCACAGACTCCCATAATAGACACGGAAGCAGCATCCCAGCGGCAACGAACTTTCGTAACGGCAAGAAAACTAAGGATCGAAGTCACATAGGTCCAGCGGAAGCGTCTTTACGATCTTCATTAATTTGCTGCTTACAGTTGTGATAAGTTTTATCAATCGCACGACATCCGTCAGCTCAGGTTCCACCTTATCAAGTATATATATATATATATATATATTGCATATACATATACATACAAGGCAAGTACGACATAGCTATAAACAAACTCAAAAGCTTAACCACTGCTTATAACTCCGACGAATTATCGCGTAGTTCAGCATAAATCCCAGACACCATGTATAACCACGTAGAAACTTCAAGTGTATTATAGGTAGTGCGCACATAGGCAAACGATAATCGTACCTCGTCCCCGTAGTACGAAAGGATTTCGATTGCCAGTTGAATGCCCGCGGTGATTCTGTATACACGTGTAATTTACGTATTCGCAAACCCAGCGCGGCTTTACCCAACTTATGCACGGGGCTATGGGAAAATGGCGTAGCCATCCACGCGATACGGTAAATTGCATTGGCCCTTGCCGACAGGGAGCTATTCCCGTTTATTTAGGATAAACTAATAGACGCCACTAGGTAGATACAAGAGGAGGGATGTGGTACATGGGAGAAATGGGATGGGTATATATATATATATATCAGCATCCCTATTCTTATATATATAAAGTAAGGTCGATAAAAATCTGGAGAAAGTGGAGGCATTAGGTCGGCGAGTGAGAGAGTAAAGGAGAGATACGTACAGATCGAAGGAAAGAGAAGGGTAGAAAATCATTTGACGTTGAATATATATATATATACACGCACCCATACGTAAGGATTTAGTTTGTCGTAGCAGCGACACGGAAACACGGCTTATGGAGTCCGATATCTCAGATCCTGATCTACTTGTTCCCTGATGTCAGTGATCAAGGGATCTCATAGATCACCACGTGCGCTTGGCATGATATCGGTTTAATGGAACAGAATTTATCGCGATAACTCAAAAACAGTCAAAGACTGCTGGTGCGATTGTTATTGTTGGACGATGTCAAAATTTGTTAGTAAAAAAAATTTTTTTGGGGCAATTTTCTGTGTAAAAAAATTAAATCTTAGGCATATACTTACGTTACCTTAAACAATCCGTATAACAGTAGGAAGGAGCAGAGGACACCGCAACACGAGCACGTCAGCAGTGTTACGTTGAATCTGACAGTGGCTGAAAGCACGTGGATGTTTCGGATAAATATTTTTCCTTGACGTTTATCTTTATTATCCGCGCACTGCGTCGCTTCTCGTGTTATATAATCCGCCTCCGTGTACTTACTCGGCGATATTGTCTGTGGTTCGAGGAAACTGGGCGATTGGGGCTCGGTACGATTTCCCGTCAGATACTGGCGTTCCTCTTGGAGAACGGCACCGGTCATCATGGCCGTCAGAAAGAAGTAGAGCTGAAATAACGAAAAAGAAAGTTAATGAGCAATTTTCGAAAAACAAAAAAAAACAGTCAAAAACAATCGTTCACTAACACTGATCGAATAGGGGCTTGTAAAAAAAAAAAAAGGTAATATACACTTTTTTGTAAATTAAATTTGAGAGTCTCATGGCACTGCGATGAATGCGAATTTCGTGCGAATCGAAAAGTTGATTAATTTGTCATTCTACCATTTAAATTTCCCGGTAAGGAATTTAATTTGCGAACGGTGCGAAACGAGTGTCCCAAGTTCGTAAAAGCTTCCCCCCCCCCCCCCCCGTTAGATTCGAGAGATGCTCGAGTTTAATTGGTATTAACGGAACCCGATCAGGAAGTTATTCGGCGAAAGTTAAATTAAATCACGTATGCAGATAATACGAAAGATGCCGAGATTACGAGATCGAAGACAGGACCCGGGGATATCGTGTGTCTTTTGATTTCGGAAGATCTCGCTCAACTACGTAAACTAGGACTATGAATAAATGTACGTAGGTAAGTTCAAAATTTGAATTACACATTAGTTTGAGAAAGCACGTGGATCGTGCTCCTCCTTATAAATATATGCCTGTATGTTTGTTTATATATGTATATATATATATATATATACATACATCAGCTGATTGATGATACCGATCCTTTATTCCGTTCCTAAAGTCGAGAAAAGAGGAACAGGATCGATGGACGCTTCGCTCCGTAGTAAAAACTTAAATTTACCGTCAGAACTGCTTTTTATTTTCGTTCCGAGTAGCGTGTCACGCGGTTAATATACTTAACGGCCGGGAAAACTTTGAACGAAGGTGGGGGGGTGAAAGTATACGGAACAAGGGAGAGAAGGGAAGAGAAAAAAAAATGTGTCCCGTGAAAGATAACCAATATCAAGCAGCTTCCGGAACGTGAGGTAGTCGGAATTTCGGTACAGATGTGATTTGCCATTTATTTTATTTCCCTCATGACGTCACTGCCTCTCAGACACATACTACACGTTTGCTTATTTTCTTGTCGTTGCCCCGTACCAGTCTCAAAAGAAACCAAGAAACCAACGGGCCACGCCGAAGCTTCCCACTTGTTCGAGTCTCGGTCTCCCGTAAGACAGCGGTTAGACAATCCAGGTTCCTGCGTCAGCCGCGGGTAATTGGATTTCTTGTTTGACTTCGTCAAGTTCGTCCGACGTCGGCGAAAGGGACGAGGATTGGCGACGCTCGGAGATTTCATTTGTCCAGGTAAATATCGACGCCCGGAGGATACGAAGTCGTGAATCGACGAAATAATGATGTCGATCGCACGAGACGGAAGTGCAGTCCACGCGCTTTTAGGTTATGTCGGGTAATTCGATCGATCACGTGCGTTAAAAATACTATTTCACTCCCAATAAGTTTACATTAAGATGAAACAGTGACCGTTGGTTGTCGATATCTTTTATTTTCTTTATAAAAGTCCATTTTTATCCGCGCGTGATACCCCGTAGAATAAAATGGGCGATAAACGGCAAAAAGAAATTTTCTTATCGTTCGGCTCGTGCCGACGTTTTTATTCGTCCTCGTGGCGGCTTCGTAAAACGGACTAATACCAAGAATGTCCGTGCGGGCGTGCACGAAGCGTGGCAGTAAAAGTGCCCGTTCGTACGAACGCATGTGTTTACGGTGTTCTCCCGGCGGTATTTACTAATGGCTGCAGCGCTTAATCTACAGCTGATCGTTCTGGAGCGTCGAATGGCGAAGCGTACGGAACGGGTCCCGAACGAGCGTTTTCACGTAAAAATGTATAGTGCACGGGTTGTAGGGAATTTTTTATTGTAAAAATTCATCGGATTTTAATTTAAAACGGTTTCAAGTCTTCCGGAACGTTACGCGATCGGTCAAAGGCGAAAGCGTAGAAGGCAGAAAAAGCCACGTGACCTCGGTAGATCCGATCGTTAATTCGCGGCTCGTCAAATCGCCCGAAGTCTTCGTAAATCCGCTTCCGACAGAGGCATTAAGGTCCTGGCTCGTAGGATCCTCATAAAAATTCCTCCGAGATTCGTGCGATCACGGTCAGAATTTCTACGGGTCGGCAGTGTATAACCTTGTCGTACGGAATTTTTCGTGATGACGTAATAAAGAGCGTTGACAAATTACCGAATTCGTGTTAAACGGTTGATGTCCTTAGAGCGAGACAAAAGATGACAGAGCATTATACTTTCGACAAAGCCGAGAGAATGAAAGGAGATGGCAGGAGAAAGGGTAAAAAGGTACAACGGTGATACCGCGGAACGATAACGATTTTTGAAATTTCGACAGGACTGCGTACTAATTGGATCGAGGGGAGAGAATTCGAAAAAAAAATGATGTTCATTATCTTAAATAATAAAAATGACAGAGTTATATCTTCGAAGAAAATCCAATAACGTGCTAGAACGATACATCGTATATAAGTCTGTATAACCTATATACAGGGTGACGGATTCGCATACGTTTTCTTAAACAGTTTTTTTTTTCACCTAATATCCCTTCCCTATGGCAACGACGCTTCTTAACCTTAATATCTGACGTAACACGTCATCGGCCAAGATATTTCCACTCCCCCTCCCTCTCTCCCTCCCTCGGATTTGGGGATTTCGATATCAACCCTTTCCTCAATCTCATATCCTTTTTCAGTTTAATGCCAGTCCGTAAATTACATTGAGGAAATAAATTACCACCCGTGGTGCAGGACGTCCTACATCGTCACGGACGTCGCACGAGGCATCGCTTTGAATCACGTGGCTCAAGATTAATAAAATAATTAATAATAAAAAGTTATAGCTACAGTTGGGCAACGTCGCGTGCACGGAAAATTTTTTAAATCTCAAAATATATTTCCATTAAAAAAAAATCAACAGTATCAATATCCCCCTCTCCTTCTCCGAGTATTCCAAGATAATTCCAAAGAAGTACCGCCGCGTCACGAAGAAAGAGCCAAATCTCAAAATGACCTGGAAAAAAAAACCCCAACAGAACAAACAGAAACAGTGTGATATCCCTGATATCAGTCGTTACGTCATAATCCGCGCCACGGGTGTATCAATCCTCCAGAGAGTTTCGAGAATCCGGAAAAAAAAAAAAAAAAAAAAAACGGAGTTACCCTGAACGCACGTTATTTTTTTGTTTACCCATCATCAATTCCCGAAGCAACCAAGTATCGAGCCATTCGAGCACAAGCAATAAACTAGTAAGCCGTGACTTTTCGACATCAGAGCTGAATTGCCTCCACGTTAACCGGTGAGCAATAATATGTCAGAAACTTGGTCTGACCCCCCCCCCCCCACGGGGAGGGAGGGGGACGGGGGGATCCTGGTCTGCAAAAATACTTTTCGATTCGCTACCCTCGACCGGTCGAGTGTCGAGAGTTTTTAAAGAGTTTTACGAGTAACAACAGAATCGGTATAGAAGTGTACACGAACGTACTATATCCAATTCAATTAAATAACCGCATCGAAGTAACTGCAGTGTAAAATTTGCACCTGTGCCTGCGCAAGAGTAAAAAAGAAAAACGAACGCCCTTTTAAACGTTTCCCCGTTGAATCATCTCTCGGTCCCCCGTAAAATAAATATTCAAATTCTTGGATGCTTGTCACTTTTTCCACCAGCGCCGTCAACGTCTACCGCAACAGCAATTTTATGGACTATTACAGTTTGCCGTTATTGTGTCGGCGGTAGGGCTGGGTACGCGGCCGACGAAGTTAAAACTTTACTGCCGTCGCGGGCACCGGGGGTTAGCGCCAGTTAAAGACGCGACGCCCCGAGAATCGAATCGCTTAGTTTATATCGCTCGACTCATAAGTTCTTAACGGCCATCGACCTTTCACCGTGGCAGCCAATCCGCCCTTGCTATATATTTTAACGATGATTGGATCTGCGGACCGATCCCGGTATACCTGTAACGATTTAACGTCGTTGCGACAGTTACTTCATGCTGAAAAATTGGAGAAACAGGGAAAAATCACAATTACGCGTTGTACGATAAACAATTGCGTCGCGTGATCCTCGTTGCACGCTGAATTTACGTAATTTTACGAAATTTACACTGGATCGAACGCGTACGGAATGTTAACGTGATTTCAGGATTTATTCGATTTCCAAATATTACGTTCGACGAACAGTATTCGGAGAAGCACAAAATTCTCCTGTGTAAAATAATCGTAATTTGTGCAATTTGATACGATATATATATATATATATATATATACACACACACACACACACACACACAAACGTACACACGTCGCGCTCAAACTCTGAGGGAGATTCGATCGTGCCTCGCATATCAGCCGGTAAGGGCGTTTAGATTAGGGTAATTTGACAGCACAAGGGTTGACAGGTACAATTCCCGCGAGTCATAAATATCATATAAAATTCATACGTGATCCAATCCTAAAATTCGTATCTAATATTATTCTCATATGAAAAGAATCTGAAGGGTGGCGCAGGACATTTTCGATAGCAAGAGGGTGGAAGGGTGGGGTGGGATGCAGGAAGACACGAAAATGGCATTAGCCGTTGAAAAATGCACAAAAAAAGCCCAAGTAAACAGAAACAAAATAAAACCCACAATTTAAGAACCACTAAGACTGCTCCGAAAAAATTCGCGAAAGTCAAATTTGGAATTCACCCACTTATCCAGAAACCAACCCCATCCCCCTCTGGCCGCAATATAGAAAGAGTACCTACCCACGTGGTACGCAAGGTATGTAAAAAACCTGATCTCTATTTCAAGAGCTCCCAAGTTACATGACATTCGAATTTAGAGGCCACCCCTAAAGTCAAAAAGCCATCCCCTTACGACCTAAAACCGCTACGGGTATTCCGACCAAAAAGGGGTTGAATTTCTAAAACCTTAAACAGGCCACTCAATCGGCTCTCGAAGAGTTCCCAATTTCGGAATAGATTTTATTTCGACTTTCCACCGCGACGCTTCGAGCTTCATCGACGTTTTCAAAGAATTCCAAGATCAAAATACCAGAGGATGCGATTATCAGGATGTTTCGCGGATGCCAGAAGTAAGACTGCGAAACAGTCGCTCCTCCCCATGGTATCAAGCGGATACGTGAAAAAGAAAAAAACCAAAGCTCCGACACTCCCCGAGGTATGGGCGAATGCTCTGGATTTTCACCATGGACACGTTACCCGAGCGAAGTGGCTATTTTCACGTTGATCGTCCCACGTGCCAATGTAAACGTATTCGGGCCAATCGAAGACGCAACGGCAAAGCACGAGCGCACGACGACATTCCCGCGTATTCGGCGCCGCTACGTTTCCCCGCCTGTAATACCAAAGTCGTTCAGACGAGACAGCGGGAGGGAGGGACGCCGTGCGTCTTTTATTCTCCGAAGTAGCTAAAAGACCGGTAAATACCGAAAGTTCTCAGCGGTCGCCGTCCTCGTTAATCATCCTGCGCCTTCGTATGTAATCGTGAGCGTGAAGGGGCTGCTGCTCAAAATCGAAGTCCTGTAAGGGCAACCCTTGCCGGGCGACCAGGGTCTACGTACGTCATTGACCATCGTTTGAACGTAATACCTGGTCGACGTAATTGAACTATTAACGAGCCGTATAGGCAGCAGAGACGATAGGTAATTTTCAACGAAATCGCCATCGTACCCCCATACTCCGTTACTGCGTCGAGCCGGCATGGCTTCCTGGTAACTGCTGATTATATTTGTTATTCTCACTCTCCGCCTCCCCCCTCCTCCTCCTTCTCCTCCCCTCCACCCACCTCCGGACATCGTCAATTTTTCAAATCGATATCGTCAATCTGCATCCCATTATATACCGATAATTACCATAAAATTTCGATCTATCGCTACCGGTACGCGAATGACGCGTTCGCGAATAATTTTCATGTAAATAACAAGACGCCCGATGAAAATGATCACCGATCACCGATATCGCATTCTCGATATCGCATTGTGCAATTGAAGTTAAGCACCGCGACCGAGGGGTCGTAAGAATTGAATGCCTACAGGGGGAATGGCAGGTGGGGTCTGCCGGAGGGGGTGCTGCACACGTAGGGACGCGACGCCTCGGTAGTTTCCGGTGCGATAAAAGTAATGCGATTGCCGAGGACGAAGCGACCGAGTCGCGAGAATCGTTCCCTCCCCCTTCCCCTCCCCTCGCCCCCCCCCTCAACCATTTCCCCGTCATTCGTATTCCGAAGAAATTCAACGACCCTTTTACCCGGAAGCGCAACGCAGTTCCTACCTTTCATCAGTACCGGTACACACCTAGCCAGCCACTGGGACTTCATTCGTTCCGCGCGACAGAGACGCGAGGCTATCGCGTTCGAATTTACTTACTGGTCCGACTGTTCGGCGTCATTCGGACAAATTTTCTATGCGGACGGACCGAAAATGTCGATTCGTCGGTGTCAGCGAAAATTGCACGTAAACGTTTTCGCAAATCGTTCGATCGCAAATTCGATTCCGTCGCTTTAGAACGATCACGTTGACACCGCGCCAGGTGGGCAGACGACGAGAAAGAAGGTCCCAGAGGAATCTCTTTCGTATTAATGAAAAACTTTCACTTTGAAAATCTTCTTCAAGGATATATCATTGCCGTCAGATCTTTCCTCTCAAATTTACGTTAAATTTGCATGTCCTTTGGCTCCAATGTGAAATACGCCTGGGTAGGCGTATAATTCGATTAGGACGTCCTTGTATATCTATCACGGAGACGCATTCGTAAGAATGTTTTTCGGCCACGTGTGGATTACGAAAATTTTTATTATTTTACAAATAAATTGCCGGACGCTGCTGTAATAAATGTATCACGCTAGGTGAGAGCAGTCCGAGTACGAAATTATAGTGTTTTCTAGCAGTCCCCCTTACTCCTTTTGTCGCGCTTTCATTAAATTGCGATGGGACCGTACAAAAGAGCTGACGAACAAAGAGTTTTAAAAGTTCGAACGGATATTAAAAGCCCAAGGAGCACACGGGTATGTATACTTATATATATATATCCCAAAAGAACTACAATCGGTTCAAGCTGCCCCACTCGATATTAATAAATTGAAGTTATATTTCGCATGTTCAATATATTCAGCTCGTTTGACTTTTCGTCCTTTCATTCGACGATGCTACCCTTGTATCTTTATTTTTCATGTACAGCCGAAACGGTCCCCTGAATACGTGGGATACTTCGGGAAGGCGAAGGCACGTGAATACCAACGTAACGCGATATCGTGCTCTTCGACTGGGCTCTCCGAGCACTGGTTACGTCGCTCGATGCAAACTCGCCCTATTACCATATAGTTAATAAAGGCATATTGCCACGCGCTGGGAAGCGAATTTACGTTCAACGATAAGCATTACCGTCGATATTGGGTTCGAATCGAATGAAAATGAATTCGATCGATGAGGTTAGAATTTACGTGCATCTAGATTGGAACGTCCGTCCTCCGGGACACTTGTGGTACAGGAGCAAAACAAAAAATCCTTTCGCACAGAGAATTAGGCGAGGTGCGCGTAACGGATATCGCGGGTACCATCGGGACACGGGATATAACGTGAGTCGAAAGGCAGCGAAGAAATTATAAATACTACTCCGTAGTATCGTTAGCAGTCAAGTCGAAAGCTTTCTTAGCGTATACGTATAAAAGGCTTTTTACTTGAACGCTATATGGCGTCTGTTACGAGGAACAGAGGTTTCCGCTCGACCCCTCGCCCCACCCCTCTCCACCCCTTCCTTTTCCCCGTCGACGCTCACACCTATCTTCGATCTACGCTTTAACGGAAATTACAATATTCAAAGTAACCGGGAAGCCGTACGAGACCGCAGAAAGATTCGTAAAGACGCGTCGAGCAATTTCTGATACGAGAATATGATGTTTGAATGAAAAACTTACTTCGTTAAAAAGTTGGTTGGCTTTGACTGGAAAAAAAAAAAAAAAAAAAAGATTTCGTCCGAAACGACTGGTGCTCCCCGACGGCGATCGAGCGAAACGAAATTGAATCCTTATCGAATAAAAGTAATTTGACGAGGTAAGAAGGTAAAAGGGACCGTTCGCAAGAAGGGACTGAAGATTCGATAGCGAAAGGATTTAACGCGAGTAAAAAAGTATCCCCGTACGAGCGAGCGAGAGACCAGTGTTGAATTAAGTGACGTTTTCATTGACGCGACGTCGCCCAAACATATTGGAGGCAACAGGCGAGAGAATTTAAACGTCGCGTTTCACGTGTGCCTCGTGGCAGGACGATTTTGATAGATGTCTTCTTTCCATTTCCAATAAGTCCTCTCGATTTTAACGATCGCAACGGCGTCCGTAAATACCCGCTTCCCGTGCCCACGGTCACGCCCTACTTCCTGCTAAGCCTGTGTTTTCGAGTGGACACGTGTTCGTGCATTCAGGTGCTCCCTGTGAAATCCAGCTTAATCTCCACGTTAGGCCGGAATCATCGGACGTCAGAACCAACGACAACAATGGACAGCTGCTACCCGGTGCCTTCGGCGTAACCCGATGAGCTCCGCGCGACGTCACGAACGGTAACGGGTAAAGGGACTGTGATATTTTTTTTTTTGACAAACCGTCACACGTCATACAGGCGATACTGGATGGAAACGAGAAAAAAAAAAAAATTACGTAGTAAGTCCGATCCGACGGCGAAAGCGTTTCGAAATGAATTTTCCGTGCAACGTTTATTTCGCACCGAGTGTGTCAGCCTTGACAGAATAATGTCGCACGTGGGGAGGAGGCATTGGCTGTTTTTTGTTTTACCGGACGTCCACTCGAGCATTAGGGACGGCTGAGTCTTTTCGACAGAAAATTGGAAGAGACAAAAAAGTATTGTGCCCTACGAAAACATCCCTAGCCGAGTCGGACTGTACCGAGTGTCACGTTGGGACTAAATAATGTAAAGTGTACGACAATGATGAAGTCGGCTTAGATAATATCAGGCCGTTGAATAATGTGTAACGACTCCTGAATGTTCCGTAGGAAAGCTAATAGTCTTTTATATATATATATATATATATATATATATATATATATATATATATTTAGCCTCTGAGAATCCTTTGACAGATTAGTCGCGACGAGGGTGCAGTACATTAATCGCGCACGTGTAGATATATTGTTGTAAAAAGTGGGAGGTCGGAAGGTCAAAGCAAAGTAATAGTTCTCGTGTTAAACGAAACCTTAGGACCAATGTTCCTGCTTGCTATTAACGATGAGATTAAATTTTCTTCTGGACCCCTGATCCACCCACCCGCCCCACCAAGACCTTCGTGTTTCATCCCTTACGCGTCCCTTTCTCCCTGAACCAGTTACATATTTCTACTTTCTTATCTGTCTTTTTGTCCTCCTCCCCGCGCCCACCCCCCTCCCCCCCCCCTCCCCCCTACTACAATCTAATACAGAAAACGAGATCTTGTCAGTGGCGCTAAAGAACGTAATCGTACTATCGGATATTGCGCGAACAATAATGAGACTGTAGTATCGGGCACAAAAAGCTCCAAATTTCAGTACTCAAATACCAAATGCGAAAGACACACGATTACGGCATTAATTCGCATATCGACGAGCACTGGCACACTGAATTACATAAATTATTATATTTTTTAGATATTAATTGCAAAACACGGTATTTCACGATATACGGGAAAACTTCTTTATTTTTCTGAACACGGAAAATTTGCCAGGGTCAATTGTCGTTCGAGGTTTCCGAAAATATGATATTCCTAGCGACATGAGAATTTTTTGTATTTCATGTCAAAATATTATTTTACAAGTGCGACACCCCCTCCCCCCCTCAGCCCCCTCCCCACCCACCCACCCCTACCCTATATTCCAGCCACGTTAAAATTCTCATGTTACAAATGGATCATACGCGAGTGCGACGTCTATTGTTCGTAATGTACCGGGTGTGTATATAAAGACGATAACATGCGTGCACTTCAATTGGGGTGTACCCAAAAAAGAAAAGCCTGATATGTTGTATTGATTTTGTTCGAGGCAGACGCGACCATTTATTACGACAGGAGTGATTCATCGAACGTTTCCCGA
Source organism: Trachelus iudaicus (assembly GCA_030142595.1). NCBI lineage: Eukaryota > Metazoa > Arthropoda > Insecta > Hymenoptera > Cephidae > Trachelus > Trachelus iudaicus. The sequence continues at coordinate 177,220 of JARQTH010000645.1, forward strand.
TCAAACGGAATTTATCGTCGAGGAGTTATTCGTCTCGATGCGAGATTCGAGATACGAATTGTATCGAAGAGAGTAAAAAATTGTTGTTACCCTGTAAGTTAGAAAAAAGAAGATAAAAAAAATGTCTATGATTTATCCGATACACGTGAAAGTTCGGGAGGCTTTAGTTACGAGGTATATACCCTGAATAAGTATCGGGGGGTTGCGGGTTGCTTCAACTAAAATCTGACTCGATGTTGGTAGGAAGTGGTTCCTGTCAGAAAGCATCCTTAAATCATTATCCTCACGGCGAATGTCTAAAGTCGACCTTACCGAGTCCTGATGGAAAATGCCCCGGAAGAAGAGGCAAGTTTCTGACAGGGAGTTATGAATAATGTTTTTCCCTGATTTTGTAAATGCCCCGTGCCATCAGGGTGGAAAGTACCTTTGAGTGTGTATCTAAGAACGAAGATAGATGAAAGGTAGCTCTGTGAGCGAAATCAGCCCTATCTACCCTGGGTCTTCGCGAAGGATTCGTACATAGTGGACGTGCAGATATATATATATATATATATATGTACTGTAGGCTGGATATTATGCAAGGGACTTTGAATATTTCGGGGAAAAAGAAAGAAAGGCTGAACTTCGATGAGAAATCGAAAGGCCGAGACAGCTGAATGTTGCCGCCATTCTACCGTGGATCGTCCAGAGGAGAAGATACAAAAATAAATGGCTTGAATTTTCACGTGCTGGAGGGCTCTGATAAACGAGCAAACATGCCGTCATTTTTTTTTTTTTCCCCCTCGGACACGCCAAAGGGGAATATACGATCTTTTTCCGATTCGCGTTTTAGTTCCCTGAATAAAATGAGGAGTCGCTTTCTGCAAACGAGATTGTACCTTACTCTAGTTTGCCCTTGATCGAAAGCACGGGATGTTCATTATTTTTTTCCCGGCCATCCTTTATATCCATGACAAGTCTTTAAAGAACTCCGTGGCGTCGCGCACGAAATTACAGCCGTGAAATTATAAGCGCAATAGCGTATCTCTGGTAATTTACATAACCGACGTCGAAACGTCCATTTTGTTACGTGAAAACGCGAAAAATATTTGGCCTCGCTCGTCTTCCTGTTATTCTATTATTAATTTGATAACGATCTTCTCTTACTATGCTGTCCTGATAATGTCAGATTGCCGTTTCAGCGGCCATTTTCTTTTATCGACGATCAGGCAATTATAAGCTCCTCTCGGTGCGTCGGGTAACAAACAACGTTCTTCGTCCTTGACGCATTGCATCGTAAAAATTGTAGGAAGCTGTCGTAATTGGATCGATAATTGATACAGAGGTTCATTAGAAAATAGAAGCTGGAGCCGTCGACGCTCTCCCATTAAAAGTGGTAAGCAGCGTCTCTCGTTAACTGTCCCTTGATGGATCGGTATGATTGAACGACACCTTCTGTAATAGCGATTATGACGTGGACAATCGGTTACAGTGGAAATTACGAAGCAGTGACAGCGTGGAATATTAAAAAATACGTCCGAGGCTGCACGTTAATTTTATGTTAATAAACTCCAAGTCATTCGTCTGACTCGCGTATTCATTTCGTCGTTAAAACTTGGAACGACGAGTTGCGATAAACGTTAGGGCCGCAAAATTTAATTTCTATTTACATACTAATCGCGTACGTTTCAAACCGAATAAGTTATAGAATTAATTAGTCGGAGGGAACAAGGTTATAGTATCCTTTGTGTCCCAAGAGATCTTCTGGATATTTCCAATGGACGACAGACCGCAAAATATTCTTACAGCGATATACATATATATAAAGAAGCTTCGATGCCTAGTAGAATCTTTGGGTAGGTGAAAATTTCACGAACTTCTTGCATTTATTTTACCTCAAATTAAATTTCTACAAAGACTGTACCACAGTGATATATATATATTATAAATATGCGAACAGTTTCTCGTGATATCGGAATAGTTGAACATTCAAAAAAAAAAAGGATTAAAGCGTCTTCGGGACGTGACGTTTGGGTAAAGAGAATGTTAAGGGTTGCGCGAGATACGAAGACTATCTGAAAATTGATCCTGTAGTAAGAGACAGGCAGGCCTTTTCATTAAACGGAGAAGCTCTGGAATATCCACGTATCGTAACTTTCTGCTATAAATAACACAGTAAAGCTTATGTAGGTGTCGATTACATTTGACGGCGCCTTGAAGTTCCTATACTGTATATATACACTTGTACACATATACACGTAGGGGCGTACAATGAAAATCAATCAATTCTGTCTAAAGGTATAGTAATAAAATTTGCAGAATCCGAACCCTGAATATGTTACTGGTACAATAATTATTGTAGTATACTTACGTACTGTGGATTTTTAATCACGAAATGGGCCGACTAAAGGGATCGCCGCGATGTTGCGTAACCGTAAAAATGTACGTAGTCACATGTAAATAACGTCTCGACCTACGTACGGAATATATTATCTTCACTAGGGTGAGCAAAGGATTCTGAACGCTATATACCATAGAGCGTATCACCTTGTGTATTATTTACGTATACGTTAATCGATTATTGATTCAATTGAATTAATAAAATTTCACACCTATAAAGCTTGTCTATAGAGGTACAGTAAAAGCTTACTCGTCTGTCACGCAAATCAGCAATTTACGTATGTAATCATGCCTGTCCAGCGTCCACCATGAAAATGACTAGATACATACTTGGCTATGTACAAGGAACTAGGAAAAATGACTGGGCTTTCTATTCCACGTAAACCCAGTCCTGTTTACCATTTCGAAACACGTACAAAGATCCCCAGTGAGTAAAACATTAGACATTATGTTTGTATCGCGTTAAACAAGGAACGTAAGCACGCCGCAGGCACGTGTTAGGTTAGGTTAACTGGTGTACCTTTAACAACCCTCATCAGTCGTAAGGTTAGTATCCTGTTTTAACTGAAAGTAGGTATAAAGCACATATGTACTCACTCCAGTGTAAACTGCACATGCGAAACTACCCCTCCGCACCGAACGCCAACAGCAACACGATTGCATGATGGCCATGCTGCCCGCACATGGATCAGTTAATCCGTTTGGTTACTGACGCGATATAAAATTCATTTTTCAGACCGTTCTTCTACGCGTGAATACGTTCAAAGTAGAAAGTAAGGTTACGCCGTAGTGGCATCTCTGATTGAGATTTTTATCGTAGATTCGCGATATTTCGTACGCGCCCGAGTATACCTGTTCCCGTGCCAAGACGACCAAGTTACCGCGGGAAGGCTTAAAGCCGACTGACGGCACTTGGACTCTTTGTAAGCTCTACAGGCGTCTCGGGCAGCGTGAGAAATACTTCGACGCGCATGCGCAGTGATCGAAATTATACGAACGGTACGGTTTGAAATCCGACGATACGCTACGATCCATAGATATCACATTCATATTGTTAATTGCTCGTTTATGCGTAAGTGGTTTTTTGTATTTGGTTAATGCACAGATTGGTTTGACGTTTTGGAAAATTTAAAAAATATTTTTACATATTGCTGCGTGTCTACGTCGGCAGACATTTTCCATTGTCGTTTATTATTCAAATATCGATAATCATATTTTTCCAAAAATTTCTTTCTCTTCAGCTTTCTCTTCAGGAGTCTGTTATTCTTAAATTCGTTTTGAATACTTATCTTTTTTTTTCCATCAATACGTTTCCACTCTTCGTATTTTATTTTCGTCATCTTCCACTCGAGAAGATATTCAAATAGCAAATTTGTACGACAGGACGGCATGCTGTTGTTCCTATCTCTCTGAGATTTCGTGTGCATTATCGATGGAGTTTCGTTCAGACTTTTTCCTCGAAGAGAACACCGTGTGTACATTCGAAAGTCCTTGAGGCTACCAAGTTGTTTGACTTTCTCGGGGATGCGAAGGAGCTTCAGGATAAAGGAGATGCTCGGTCCAGCGTATTACACGTCAAACTTCTTTAAGGAACAAGTATAAATTTTGTAAACATTTTCACATAGTCTAAGATACCCTTTCAGCATGAGAGACGCAATTTTCGGTAAAACGAGTCCGTTATTAATCTTTATCTTTTATCTGCGTACACGTGGGTTACTTGTGTCAAACTACGTTGACGACGTATCCAGTGCTCTCGCTGGCCAAAAGCGCCGCCGTCCAGCCTACCTGTACTCCGCACACACCACGTGCTACGGTAGCTTTAAATTTAGTTAGTACCCGTTAGAAAATTAAATATTAATACTAATCCTTTATTCCCAGGTATACAGGCTATTACATAATTGCCTAATCAGCCAGGAGCAAAGGTATTCAAAAAAATTTGAAATTTCACATTTGACCTTTTGATACATAAAATTTGATTAAGCTTGAAGATCCGTGTCACAAAAAAGGATCGTCCTATTACACGTTTAATGAATAACTCAGGTTACCAGACTGTAAAATTCAATTTGAACCTTGTGAGGTAACAGCTGCTGTATTTAGAGCCATTTTCTCACACCCAAGGCGACGTCTTTGAAGTCTTTCCCGAAGATCGACTTTGGGGATCGGGGAAATACTCCACAATTTTTTTATCTTCGCATCTTCGAAATCATGACGTCATTGTCAAATTGAATTTTATTCTTTTTATCGCCAAGAAATTTTTTTTTTTTGTTTTTTAATAACATCAATAGCTCATCCAGTTGACCCCAGGCTGATGGACGTTATCGTCCAGTGAACTTGCAATTAATAATCGACGATCTGTCTTCTTTAATTTTCTCCTTGTACGGTGTACCTTCGTGATAATATTTAATTGATAATTTGTCAGGCCAAGAATGAGGAATGGCTTTGTTAAAATATCAATATACAGAAGGTGAATGGAAACAGCCAAGGAACAATGGCTTTTGTTAAAACGGCGAGGGAGTAACCAAGTTCCATGACAGGCGGGACAGAGAATTTCTGCGCCAGGACTAAACGCCTGAGCGGAAAGGGGACGTTCCGAATAAATAGAAGAAAACGTAACGGAGCGAAGATAGCATTGGGAAAAAGAAGAAATTTCTAAAAATAAAAACATTCAAATAGTTTTCAACGTGGAATAACGAGATACGAGATCCGTTAAGGGCATCAAAATAATGTTTATCGAAAATCAGAGAAATCAGACTTTCAAATTGTCCTCCAGTATAAGGCCCTGTTCAATTTCAATATTTGAGATTTCATTACCGATCTTTTCAATGTCTATTGCTCAATCAGGCATAATCTCAGATTTGAACCCCCAAGTCAAATAATTCCAGCCTGATTGCAATGTTCGCCTCCTGGTAGCGTTAATACGCGATATAGGGGAGAGTCAATTTCACCCGGAGAGAGAAAACAAATGAGATCATAATTTTCCCTTCCTCATTGAATCCACCAGTCCCGCGTACAGACTGCGAGAAATTAAAGCGCTTACGAGGCTATCAAAGAGTTATTTTTCTTTTCCCTTTTCGTTATTTTTCTTCGCATTCGATCAAATTCGTTCAGCCCTTAATTATGTCGGAGAAAGAAAGTAAGTTAATTGACGCCGTGCACACAAACCACACACACCCCCTGCATTCACCAATTGAACTAGCGAACAGTAATTTTTGAGACTAGCGAGCAGTAATGTTTGATAGTAATTTACAATGTTATTTCGCTGGATCATTTTTACATCCTTTTTTTTCTTCTAGGGATTGTATGTGGAAAAAAAAGAAAATTTAATAACAAAACAAAAACACATACTTCCTTCTCACAAATAATATCCGTAGAATTATCCGAGCACGTTTATACGCGGGAGTCTCGAATTATCACCTGCCTGGACTGCTTTCGTTTTCACGGCTCGTACGGCCAGGATTCGCGCTATATGAAAGAATCGAATTGACGGCAGGGATAACACGTAAAACATAAAGCCCGGTAACTTTGGAGCGGCGCGAAGGCCGGCACGCTCCATGGAAAACTCGTTTACTCCTAGGGCAACGGGTCCGACTTGTTTGTGGAAGTTTTCGCGAAGGCGAGGAAAGGATGGAAAACGAAGAGCAAAACGTGAAGATCGAAAGAAAAAGCAGGGCAATAACAATGAACAGACAAGGATTTCGAAAGAGGGAAAAAGTAAAAGACTGTATAGATTTCTCAGACGATGAACTTTCGGAAGAATCACGGACACTGGGAATTGATTGTCTCGAAAATTGTCCAGAGGCGGGAAATTTGAAAAAACGTAATAAAAATTTGAGTGGTAGATCGTCGTTCATAGATATTTTTTTTTGCTGCAGATCTTCAAAGATACCAGTCTTAATTTTTCTGTTCGTAAATTTTGATCAACTACTACATTAAATTTTCTTATCTATTTTCTTTTATCCTCCCTCGGTCCTAAATCTCGTTTTCAACCATCCCATTCGAAAGTTCTGTCATTTTTCAACTTCTCCGGTAATTCTACGATACCTTAACTTTCATTATCCAAAGAGTATCCCGCTTTTACGCTTGTCAAATTTCTTTATTTTTTTTCATCCCTCGCGTTATACCCTTACACCGATGTCTTTCAGAGAGTATTATCGATTCAGCCAGCAACCCTTAGGGTTATTCGTATTGATAAAAAAAAAAAAAAGTGACAGAGCTCAGTGATGCCAAGAGGAAACCGTATTTCCAAGATAGAAAAATACATTTTCCGATGATTCATCGTTTTACTTAATTCAGCACCTTTATACGATATTCAAATCGAACGACAATTCGTAAATGCTCGTGCGCCTTAAAAATTACTTTTCGCAGCATCCGTAACCCGATAAGAAATTTTTCAAATAATTTTCACTCGTCGCATCGGACATGCAAAAATTCTCTGCCGTATCGAATAACATTGAAGATCCTTAATTGGCTGTTCTACCTTAATCTACAATTTATTTTTCAGCTCTATAATTAGCATAGTATTTAAAATCTCTTACGTTAGAAGTCTTCGAGAAATCAATAGAGCCCTAATCAATCATTTGAAACTGTACTGTGCTCTGTACCATAGTGATTAATTAAATATCCAAAGTTCCAAGTCACTTTAAAGATAAATATTTAATCAGAGGGTGAATTAGATTTGCTAGTTTTTAATTCATTAAAAATTCAATCTGGGGAATGTTTGACGAGTCAACGATCCACGAAATCGATGTATACATAGACTGCTGATGTATCCGGTAGGTCCTGTGTAAATAAGGAAATTCCTAAAGTTTGATTGATGATAGTTCAGTAACTTGTCAAATTCAAAAACATAAACTTAGCAAGGAAATTCCTGACTGTATACTTATACTGCGTACTTTTTGTTCTTGAATACTATTATTCATTTTTGACTTCAAACTATTATAATATCTTATATAACTATAAGAAATCCACGCGCTAGGTTGCATGGAATTAAAAAAAATTTTTACATGAAAATTTCAAAACACCCTATACAATTTATTGGAATCACGTGATCTCTTAGTGTACTTTCCTATCTTCCTTAAAGTTCACCTCCGTTGCGCAAGAGCGGAGAAGATAAAATTGAATAATACCGGAAATTTCTATAACGAGTTTCTATCTCTTATCGCGTTATCGCGTGTCTATCAAAGTTGGCCCTTCCGTTACCAGCGACTCAGCACGAAACGCCACTTTGGATGTTACAATACGATTATCCAATTTCCATCGATAAAGACAATCAGGCATTCGTTACTTGGATCAGTGCGAAACGACTTGAATTTTTTTTTGCATCTTTCTCCAAGAATTATTTCTGGTTGGTCGCAAGTACGGATTCATGAATTTCAATATAATTTTCACAAATGAACAATATTCGCGATTTCAAAAATTGTCTGAAACGATGTTCGAGCCTCGTTCTACGTTCCTTTAATTTTCGAATTTTCTCACTCGCTTCGGCATGACGTAACGAAGATTTTTCCCTCTTCGTTCTCGGCCAACGGCGGCAAGTCTCGCCCATGAATTATTCTTCGTTAACGTACGAAACGTAGCGTGGCTATATATAGCCCTGGTACAAAGTTCATCTGAACTTTGTTAACCCTTACGTTTTCATCGACAAAGTTCAACGTAGTGTACAATGTCAGGCAGATATCGCCCGGAGTAACGTTCCCACGGTGGCCACTGTTTAGACAGATTATAGTGCGAGAGAAGTACAGCCTATGGATTACCGTTGCCATGGTTACGATATATAGACCCCCCTTTGGAAGAATGTTATCATCGTAGTAAATTTTTATTTTGTTTCGGCCATAAAAAAAAGATTACCGACATTAATATTCACCGAATCCAGTACAAGCAGTGAACTTGGACCACCGAATAAATCTTACGTCTCCCGAGATAACGGATGCTGGAACGACGATTCCCGTGGATATTAAGGACAATGAATATGCAAGACATCTGTGGGTGGCAGATATTTTTTCAACGTTTAAATCCTCGATCGGTCTTTCTAAGGCTGCCGACTCGCCGCGGTGTCTTCGCTATCGGTGGACGTCATTTTTTAACGAATTTGAAAATTTCCAAAATCTTTATTATCACGTGAACAAATTTTGGAACGATACTAAGCAGGGGTAAAATAATTTTAGAATTTTACAATACTTCGTACTTTTCATTACTTCGTACAAATATTTATTTTGAAAATGGCTTTCTCGAAGTACAAAATTAAATAAAGGTTTTGCTCTTAGATATCGAGTAATATCGAACGGAGGAATTTAATTTGAGAAACGAAATAACAATTTCTACACCGATTTCCAAAGTCTTGTGTCTTGGATCATGTTTACCTCTGGGATGATTGTTCACGAAAGTTTATTAGTAGACTGGAAGTTTGTCTTATGAATTTCCACGAGACACTACTTCCCTTTGAAATAGGAGTATTATTGCTCCGTGTACTTTCTGTTGGCTTCTGTCGTGTTGGAGAAAAAAAAAGTTTCAAACTTTTCAATTTGAATTTTTTTTATTTTCAAAAAATCTATTCTTAACACAAAAGCCTCGACGACTCTTCGCCACCTAGACTGCTCTATCCAGCTACCTGGCTGTGCTAACAAAATTACCTAACTCGATGTTAAAGCTATTTACAAAAGTTTTTTTTTTTCAAAAATTATTCAACACACTTACCCCTGGCTCAAATGAAAAACAGTGCTTCCTCGGTTAGCTCACGACGCAGTATCAAAAGTGTAATTAAATTTTAGAAAGTTATAAATTTATAACTTAATATCACACACTGTACGTAGCCTCGAGATTTTCGAAAATGTATCGTATACATATAATACTCTGTATATATATTTTTGGAATTTGCGACGATCATACCCGTTTAATTTGATAATTCTTCGAACCGTAAAATCCCGTAGGAAAAGCCTTAAAGTACCTTGTCGAATTACCGCGAATCCCCGTGGAATAGAACCTTTCCATGTAAATAGGTTTACGTAAACACGAAAATTCGCATGAATTTAATAGAAACAAAGAAATTAATCCTTGAAGGGTATCGTTACAAATCGTAATACACTGAAAGGTATACAGGACGATCGATAAATGGCGAATCTGAAAGCAAAAAATATAATTTCCATAATAAATTAAAAGATGCCAGTGAGGCGAATAAGTGCCCAATCGATGTGCATCGTCGTTTTTAATAAATCAACTGAAACCCCTATGTCGTATACGAGGCGAAGAAAAAAGTCTATGATGAATTAGCTAACGTTTTAAAAAATTTGTTGCAGAATCCCAGAGGGATTAAGGGGTTAAAGGGTATCCTGTATTTTGATCCTGAACGCCTTGCTATGCAATACCTTAGCCATGTCCGTTACCTTCGGCCAGAGTGCCTGACATATTACAGCGTGGCTAGACAAGAACTTATAGGCTTCCGTCTAACCATAATCTCAACGTAAATCAATTACGCGCAGCTTTTGATGGGTTTAAGTCCAGGCCGAGTGTCCCTGCGGTAGCAACGTGCTCCCAGGTCTGACTTACTCGACCCTCTTCCACTAGTCTGCTCGACCGCACTCCACAGTAGAGCAAGCCTGGAATTCGTACCGGTCAGACACTTCGGCTACGTACAGTACGGCTACGTTGCACGTGCGTGGAAACAGCATGTGTACAGTCTGTGTTAAAAATTATAAAAGGACGGCAAATTCCTTGGAAATGAGATACAAAATTTTGGGTGGGGGTAATTGAAGAGTCTTTTTGACCTGTCCATGACTTTTGCTAATGGAAGGCTGAGGATGATTTTACGTAAGAACCTTTAAAGGAGCCATATCTGGTGCATCCATTTAGTATTTTATCTCGGCCAGGTCGTCTCCTAACGATTCCGAGGGGCCCTGGGGTAGCGAATAAAAATGTCCCCCAGGGACGCCAGGACCCCCTAATCGTACGGTACTGATGGCTGTAGGGGTCGGTGCAGTTCGAGAGGGCTTTTTCCGAAATTTCCATAAGATGAGGATTCGACTCGTGGGAATTGAAAATACGCCAATGACGTCATATAATGTCTAAGGGAAATGTCTTTGTAGCTGCTTTTACGTAACGTAACGTATTTTCTTATCTCGACGCCGATAACGTGAATCCGAGAGCTACGTCACTTTCGGCCGTAGATCCTTCGTGCATCCGCGTGCCAGGCGGACGCCAGCCAATTCTTTTTTCACCAGGAACTGAGGACCCAGCGGGACGCCGGTATCTCAGCCGGACCTCTACCGGTCCTGGAGACGTCTCCGTCGGGACGTCTCCTCTGCCGGGCAACCCGGTACCTCAAGACTTCTTAACGGCAGATTCGAACACCTCGACTCAATAATAAAAAATTTTTCAGATAGCATCGGCGTAACCAATCGACCCGAGGTCGTAGCTTCTGATCAGGATGGCGACTTAAAGATAACCAGGAAGCCAGAACGTTATCCGAATCGGTAGCTGGAGTCGCCTTGTGAATCGAAAAACTACGTCACAATATATATATATATATATATATATATATAGTACATATATACACATATACGCAGACCCGTAATCATCGGTACCAATTGCATTTACCGTAAGCGGTTTTAATTCCGCATAGCGTAATACCCTGAATATGAATTCCGCAGATTCTGTGTATTCGCGGAGTTTTTATTTGAAACGAGGAAAAAGTATAACAGGAAATCCCCTCAATGGTAACGAGATTAAGCGAGCGCGTAATTGTACAGAAAAAGAGGTCATGTCGTAATTGAGTAGTTGAAAAAGAAACACATTCTAATTTATGAATTTTTCCAGGGTACGTGAGAACGCATGAAAAATTCATTAACCTTTTTTTTTATCATTTACGAAATCCCATCGCTCGCCTCATCCCTGGTAGTAATAGATAATACAACGGGGATTCCCCGTACGGATTTAACCCTCCTGGCAACCCTGATAGATACAATGTAATTAAGCCCTAATTACTCCATACTTCTTCTTTACGCCCTGGTATAACGTCGCTAGGTCGAGCGCCGCTTAAACGTATCCGTTGAATCTGAAAAAAAATGTATGCTCGATCGTCGATACGAGTAAAAAGAAAGAGAGAGATCGATTCGTTTGATCAAAGGAAAACGGAGAGAGAAGTAGGGGATAAAAGATAATAGGGGATAAAAAGATAAAGAGAGAGAAGGAGAAAAAATAAAAATGTATTTCAGCTTCGCACTACCAGCCGACCCGTTAGCCAGGATTTTACGAGGTTCGAAGCTTTTAATGAAAGCGTTGCGAGCTTTTGCACCAGCAACAGGATTGCCAACCGTGGCAAAAATTATCCGCGAATATTGGCCGGACTGTGGGACTTTATCTAGGGAAATTCTGATGTCGTTCGCCAGGGAGCTCGCGCTGGTAATTCGAAGCGCGAAAGTCACTGGCGCTGGGGTTACTTGAGCCAGGATTAACAGCTGGTTGGCATTTGGTAGAATCGATAGTCAATCTGAATTTGTACCAATCGATATCAGTGATAATGTGGGACGTAGGTATATATGTGCTACTGTATATAGGAGGCGTTTGCGTACGTAGGAGCGAACCTCAGGAGAGTAGAGTGTATGTAAGGGGAAGAGTGATATAAAGGCGCGTACATATGTGAGAGAAGTCGAGGACGACAAGCGTCCCGACGGCGTGGCCTTTCTTCGCTTTGGATTACGCAAGCACGCGAGATCGGTTGGTATCGGCAAAATTCGGCGTCGGCAACCCTGACCTTTTGACTCGCTTTTATTTTTCAAGCTTAAGCTTGGTAAAAGCTGTCGCTGGTCTTCTGCAGACATTTAGGTCCGGCCCTCGTTTACGCCGAGGGTTGTTAACGATTGTGCCTGGACTTCAAGTAAAAAAAAAAAAAAAAGAGATGGGGAGAGAGTGGGAAAAAGTGATAAGGATCAAGATGGAGAGAGAGAGAGAGAGAGAGAGAGAGAGAGAGAGAGAGAGAGAGAGAGAGAGAGAGAGAGAGAGAGAGAGAGAGAGACTTAAATTCTTTTTTCTGTCCGTCGCTCTCACTACATGGATTCCGAAATCCATTTGTTGCGGAACGACGCCGACGTCGACCTTTCTTGATTTTTGAGTGTGATGACAATGAGAAATGGCTATACGTATTGATATAGTGATCTTTATGTTTTGAATGATAAGATTGAAAATTTTTATATAATTTTTTGTAATATTCATTTTATTACAACAAAATTTCATTCGTTACGATACGTATAATAAGATTGTATAAGATATTGGTCCTTTGTATTTTAATATAACGAGGTAATTTTATTAGGCCTTAGACTGTATATATCGCGGCGCCTTGATTCGGTTGAGTGACGAAGAGGAGATCCTTGATTTCAGTATTCCCGTGCTTGCGAATCTTATAAAATTTATTTTCAAGAGCCTGCATAAATTCCTGAGCCTTGCCTTTGGTCGTGATGGCAACCACGCAGCCACCCCAGCTGGAAATTAAAAAACAAAATAAATTGTGGATTTCATCGAAAAGCTACTTTCGGTTACTACTATTGTATGGTAAATTTCAGTTGATACAGAAAACATTTAAATTTTTTTCTTTGTTTAAAAATGTCTTTCCTACTAATCCCAACGAGAGCAAAGAAACTTTTTTTTCTCCTTACAAAAAGCACACGTGGTTTATTTTATTTTTTCAAAGGAATCTCCATGTGCCTTTGTCACGATGACAGCTTAGCCATCGTTTAAAAATTCTTTTACACACGTATTGCCAGGAAATGATGATAATAAATTTTTGGAATTTCCTTAAAAACAACAACAACGTTGGATTATCAATAATTGATAAAAAAATATTATTTTTCCATTAATTTTTACCTATTCCATATACAGTATACCTATATCGTACAGCCAGAAATGAATGGTAATAATAACGATAGCATACGTTCTTATCAGTTTCCTCAAAAATCCACAATACTTGGTACGAGTATAATTTTTGCTGGATTTCAAAATTCATTTAATTCTCTCTGGAGGCCTTAAAAAAAAAATCTCTATCAATATCTAACGTCGACCTGTCAACTCACCCAGCTCCAGTGAGTCTGGCACCCAGAGCGCCACAGCTGACGGCGTCATCGACGAGAGCGTCGACGTTCGGATGACTGCACTCGTAAAGCAGTCGCAGGCTGGCGTGACTCTTCGACATAAGACTGCCCAGACGAAGAAGTTTTTCATTCTCGTTTCCTCTCTTCTCCTCGCAAGTATCACGAAACACTTGTACCCTGGAAGCTTCTGATAAGGCAAAGAAATTTTTCGATATTAAAAGAGTGACGAATTCCAAGAAAGAAATAATCGAGTTGCAGCACTACGAGGCAAAGCGAAAAGAGAAAAAAGACGCGAAAAAGAAATTAGATAAAAATGACGTAACAGTGAATTACGCATGGACAGAGATAATCGAATATACGAAGCGAGTCCTTAGGGATATTCGGGGAATGGAGGGAAAGGTCAAAATTTTTCCGGGCGATATTGGAAATCTGACGGGTGAAAGAGTCGAGTATCATACTTTAGGTATTTCAATCTGAATTTTTCACGTATTTCCTCGCGCATACGATAATAAAATATTTCTATGAGAAACGAATGCCAGATAAATGCGACGCGGCTGCAAGTGCAATGCGGTTGACGCGCGATAGATAAAATTCCGATGGTTATTTAGTTCCGTAAAGATTTACGAAGTAATTTCGAAAAACGTCTAGAAACAATGAAGACACCGCCAATGTTCACGTTCTCGTAACGGAACATGCGTTTTTGATAGATAAGTCTTATCGCGTTGATGAAATCTTAACACGCGAACGTCCATATATATATATATATATATATATATAAAATTGCTAAAGAACTTTCAGGAAATCGTTGCAGCGGAGATCCACATGAAGCTCGGGACACGCAATCTCGAGAAATCACCACTTGCGTCGAACGATCGTTCTCAAAGCCGTCTGACCAGTTCGGCCGTATCTCCTTACGGCGCGGCGCAAAGTGCAGCTTCGCCGCGCTGCTAAAAATAACTAAGGAAAACGGAAAAGGAGGGTTCCTCCTGCCGGAAGTCGGCAGAGTACCGCGTCAAGTACAGGAGGAAAAAGATAATTGGCTCGGATCGTGGAAATCGGGCTTAAATGATTATCGGTGAAGACTCACCCTGAAATACATGCAGCGCCCTCTGCTGAAGTTTGAAATTTTCCGAGGTACTAAAGGTCGTCGTTAAACCGGCCGTTTTCATGTGTTCCTGCGTCGTCTCCAGGATATTGCATATCTAGGTGGATAATATATATATATATATATATATATATATATATATAATACATATAAAAATTCTTATCATCCGCAATAGAGCTTTGACAGCTGCTTGAAAAAGTCCGACGGATCTCGGTACGACTACAGGATATACGAGCATTGAAAAAAAGCAAGGAAGTATATATATATATATAAAGTAGCCAGGTAGCCGAAGGAATGCCGTGTCTCGCAAAGTGAATATACACTGAGAATCTACTTTGAATTAAATTTTCACGATGTAACATCGTCCGGAAGTTATTTCCTTGAAAAGAAAACTTTTACGACGGTCGAAATCAAATTTTGTATTCGTCGCTTTATCCGCACGAATATTAAAGGTCCTTTTCATCCAAGATTTTAATCAGATTATTCCGCACACCCGTTACATATATAACGAGCAGCTTTTCTTACCTCTTCAAACGTATAAGGCTCCTCGTGCAAGTCCTCCGTAGCTACGGCAGACATCTCCTCCAAGTTTTTCCCAATTTTTTTCTGCACGTCCGACAGCTTTTTCACGCACTCCCACTGACAGCCTCTCTTCTTGGCGATTACCTGCGAAGGGGTTACAAAAATTTTTCCGATCCGCCATGATTTCGTTATGTAAAAATAAAAGCACGAAAAATCGAGCCAATACGAGACGGATCGTGCGAGTCTTTCGGAATCGACGGGGATAATATTTTAGTTAAACAGTCCCATCAGTCAAGAGCTTCGACCCGCGCGAATCGATTCTACGTTTTATATCCCGGATTCAGAAAGCTGCCCGAAACGCTTTTTAGCTCCTTTAAAGCTCGGCACTTATTATAACGAATACCGGAGTTAAAGTTCGCTGTCGGGTGTACGAATAAATCAAGTAGAGAAAGGGCTCAAAGGGATCAGGGAGATTTTACATACCGAAGATAAAATAAGGTACGACCGGTGATTTTTAAAAGTTCACCAATATCGCAGTGAAGATAGTAAAAAGATTTTTTTACATTAAAACTATTATAAAAGATAAACGTCATCCGCAACGAAATCCACGAATTATCCGGCACGTGTTCAAGTCATTAATTACATTAGATTGGCCGCACCCAAGTTCGGCATAAAAGACATTTATTGTTCGCCCGATGTCCTACAGCGCCAGTAATACAACAGACGTTTATACGCGACGGTGCTAATGGCTGAAGGTAACGCGAGGGTAAGCAGCCATTTCGTTGTTTGTAGAATAAATTGTAACGTTGTGAAAATTATATTGAAATATGTACAAGCCATAAGGTATAGTTCTAACGATGAATTCTGTTTCGTTTTAAATAGGAGAGAGAGAGAGAGAGAGAGTGGAGCTGGTGAGGAGTAGGTGCGAGAGAGAAACAAATAAAGAAAAATAAATAAACAGAAACGATTCGCTCGTATAGCAGTTTATAGATAGAAAGTTCATCCTGAGCTGGAATCGTAAAGGAGCTTTCTATGTTGGCACGATGTGCAATTTAAATGAGATTAAAGTGTAGAAGCGATCGTCAGCGTCCGCCACGAATTTCTCAGCTCGAGTTTTGATTTGCTTGGGGTTCTGCTGATGCACTGCGTATTTTATAACGTTGGATAATTAAACGTCCGTACGTACTTGGGCCGCCATTCGACATTCTGCCACTCTCAGGTTGTAATCGTTCGTAGATGCTTTATTGTGCGAAGCCAGACTGTGCGCTATCACGAACACGGCGCTTTCCGGTAACGTCACATCCGTAGCTCTCAGAGGATTGAATTCGATGAGTTTTGCAGATCCTGTCACGGGATAAATCGTTAATTAAGATTGTTACGGGATTGATCGAATTTTCAATCTTTTTCAATTTTTCCACCCATTTTTTTAATATAGAATAAAATTATTCGCGGTATTTTGCAAATTCCCGGTATACCCTTTATACCGTATACGTGATTTTATTTTTCATTAAATCAAATTTCACCTGCTTTTTCATCCTGGTTTTCAAAATTCATATCTTCTACTTATTCTTATCTCATAAGGTTTACCTTGTTTTCCCAGAAAAGCGATTGCTTGATCCATACCGCCACCCTCGGTTCCGATGTATCTCTCGGCTTTTGCGGTTAGGGTCGCCATGCCTTTTTTTGACAGTTGACACTGTAATGAGAATCGCGAAAGACGTAAAAATTATCCCGTGGATGATTCTGCGAGAAAGTTTCATGTACGACGTTAATATATATTTGTCAACAGCTGAAGGCTCCTCTGCGGCTGGAGAAACTTGGGATTTTAATGGAGTCAAAACGGCGAATATTATAGGAACACAGAAATTTGAATCTATGACCATAATACATAAGCGTGGTAAATAATAAATAAAAATACCTAGAATCAAGCAATGCATGATACAAAAATTTTCTTCTCTCTTTGCAAACATCTGCACAATCGTTAAGCCATTAACGCTTTCAGATTTCGATTAAAAATTCATTGAAATTCGAGTAACTCGTTTCTCCCGAGCGAATCGTCAAACCTCCATTTAAAATTTGAACCTAGCGTGCACAAGTACCGTTAACTCGGCCCCACCTGCTCAAACGAAGAAGATCCACGTAAAAAACCTGGCTATAAAACTTATCCAAACGTATCCCATGAAAGCCGAGTGTATTTCAGGGGCATAAAAAAAAAAGACATAAAAGTGGAAATGGTAGCGGAAGGTAAAAGGAGTTCAGACGAGCAGCAGGTGGAGATACGGGCTTTGAAATTTTTTTTTCTAAAATAAAACGTATGTTCGCACGAGCGCGGCAGAGAGGAACGTAATCAGACACCCCCGTGTAACCTTTTGAATTAAAAACGTAAAACTCTCCAGTACTGGATTACCGATATCGATTTGTTCATGAACGAGACTAGAGAGCCATGACAATGAAATTTCTGATCCCAGGAACCAACACAATGGCCATTGTTTCCATTGACGAGGGACGTTGAAAATTAATGATCATGCTTTTCGACGTATCGCCGGCAAACCTTGTGAGAAACAGAGTGGATGTTTTCTAAAAAAAAAAGAAAAAGAAAAAAGAAAATTTTTCCTTTTCTTATTTACTATGAAATATAAATACTTTACTTGTCCTATAAATATGACTGCCGTCAGGATAGACGAGACTCGAGTCAAGCAATTAATCACTGGAAACCCCTTAAGTCAACTGAGTGAATATCGTCGTGACAGAAATACCTATAGTTAATTACTTACTTACCTACCTAGGCCGCCTTCTCATCTTCCCGTCTGAGACTCATCTTGTTCCTAACTTTGTGCCGAAGCTAGAAACTTTTCTTCCTATCGTTTGGACTTGAGAGAATCGCTTAATCTTTGCTCCGTATTAGATACTGTATAATAATTATAACAGCAAAGTATAACGCTTACAAATATACCGAACAATATATTCTTGAGATCGAATAAATATTTTAAGCATATCAAAAGAAAGACGACGCTGATAATATACGAATGTAGAGTCGAAAGAAAAATTTTGAAAATTCTACATATCTTTGTATACTTTGTAAATACTCCTTTTTGACTGTATACACTAAAAATGTTAATGTCCTACCGCTGTAATATTTTTATAAAGATTTTATCATTAATAAAATAAAGAACACGATTTTTTCCTGGTCACGATATCAGATCACGGGTACTAAACAGTAATGACGCATTTCTAATTTACTACAACTCGAGAATCTGATCCTGGCATAATTCCTCCTTAATTATTTGAAAGGAGTCGGATGCTAATGGTTCTCCGTTGATCCTTGCGTTCGACTCGACTAACCAGGATCTCCGTACGCATCTAAATCAGCAGGACTGGCGCGACAATAAAGGCGGATTCGAATGCACGACGCCTCATCGAAAAGAGGTTAGGATCGTAGAATTCCCATTGGGAATGGACATTGCGACCGGGAACTTTGCCCATAATAATAATAACTCCGAACATTAAAATTCTACTTTTCCCCTATGAATTTCGTGGATCCTTCAGCGCAGCGGGCAACACTGTAACGAATAAGTGTGAAATGAGAAAAAGAAAAAACACGCAAACTTTGCATAGAAATAAGTTATGAGAAGCCGTACCTCGTAATGCATCCTATTTTTCCAGCTGAGGTCAAAGGTCGCAACTATCAGTGATCTAACAACGGGTTCTCCGATCGATCATCCTCGGCATCCCTAGTTATCCTGTCGGAAGGATCTCGATCATAGAGCAGAATACGATCCGGCTTACCTTGCTGATGTGCATAGTAGCAAGAGCCGCAGCTGATACGAGTGCACTTGAGCTCGAGAGTCCTGAACCGGGTGGTACGTTGCCTGACAGGTCAACCAGGATACCCGTAGGAAGATGTCCTTCGGGAATGACTTCCATGGCACCCTTGACCCCACAGAGGAAATACTCGTGCCATGAGGGTGCTCCGTTTCCGGTTTTGGTCCATTGCCTGTAAGATAACAGTCCGATAAGAGATTTCGACTGAATGAAAAATTGATAAAATATTCTAAAAAAATAATATTCATTGACTCGTTGCATTTTAAAAGCACACGAATACGCCTTGCGATACCTTTAATTTACGTGAAAGGGTTGCAGCTCGGACTTTGTATAATTAGCAGATATAATTATTACGAGGGAATCCTATCAAAGATTAGGAAGGCGAAGCAGCTACCACGTCTATTTCTGGATTAATTTTCAGGCTAATGCAAATTGGAACGGAGTGATAGGGTGGATGGTATACAATGAATATTGGGAATACGTAGATGCGAGTGGGGATTTAGGTAGAATCGTGCGTGGAAACGTACGCGAGGAACGTAGAAAATATTCCGATTAATTAATCTGTAATTGGATCTCATTTTAATTGCATTTGTACGGTGTCACGGAGTTGCTCTCAATTTCAAGGTCATACAATCTTACGTAATACCCGATGACGGTTTATCGAATTTACTTGAACAAAATTTTTCGTAATTGTACGCAAGTTACGTGGGGTCTGTTACGCAAGAGTTTTCAAGAATCGACGCTGGGTCACGTTGCCGTGACGCCGGCGTCACGCATAGACCGACGCCAGGGACGCCTCCGACGAGACAGTTCGACGCTAATGAAATTGCACGTCGGCCATTCGCGCTTTTTATTGCGCGCTTGTAATTCAACGAGACGGCATCGAAACGGGCAATCGACATTAAACTAGTTTTACTCGAATCAGTCCTCGAGCCGCTTGACTACGAGTTTCCGGTATACAGTTTAAACAGCTATTGCGTAACTTTGGTCGTTAGCACGGTGCTCTATGTATAATAGTATTTTTTTTTAATTTTTTGTATCCGTATACGTACGAGTTTAAGATTCATAAATTTTCTACGATTCGTTCCTCCGCGTATCGACCCTTTTGTTTATTTTTATTTCAGATTTTCATGAAAAAAAAAAAACAAAAAAAAACCACACGCGAATTTCATTTTCCGACGGATAGCTTGATTCCATATTTATCCGAAAATTTGTATTCGGTTCAGATTCGTTTCGAGCATGTCGCCATGTTATTCGATAAATCAGTAACGCGATATCGGTTCGGATATCCAGCGAAGAGAATATATATATATATATTGTTCTAGTTTGTCACTGACATAACGTTATATCTCTAAGTAGAGAATCTCGGTAATGGATTCGATAACGTTCTTGGCAATTGCAGCGGAGTCGCCATTTCCCATTAAACTCTTGACAAATGGTCCTTTGGTATATTTCACCTGAGAAAACGATGCTTACACCGCGTTAATCGTTTATCCCTGTGCCGCAAAGAGCCAATTCCTTTCGGTGTGTCCAACCGAGTGGGAAGTACGTGGACGGATATTAAATATCAATACAAATTTTGTACAGTCTGGTGTGTATATAGGTATACGTAATAAATATATGACAGAAATATTTGACAGCTGTCACGCGATAGCTTTGATGGAGTATCAGTTGACAAGTCGTTAATTCGACCGACGGTAAAGGAATTGGATTTTTTCAATTTTCCTATACCTGCCGCGAGTGCGAGAGAGACGAGCTTATGAGAGTTTACGTGGGTAAGAGAGAGACGGCCGTACTTCTGGTTAATTTTACGAACGGTAGTACCCTTTCTCGAATGGACTCTGTACAATGCGTCTTCGAACGAAGATAATTTTAGGAAGTTCTCGAGTGTCAAGAAGGACCACCCGGAGTGATAAGGCTGATTAAAATTTTCTATTGAGTTAAAAAGTATTAATAATAATCCTGGAATAACAAGAAGCTTCATAAAGTCCAAAGCTCTTGAGCTTGACGTATTTTTCAGAATAAATCTATGACAGGGATAAGTACGACAGGCAAAATCCCAGTGTTTCGGTAACATGGTATTATGGATCCAATTAGCCGAGGCAAATAAAAATTTTGAGCCAGGTGTCGATTACGAGATTTTCCATTAGAATTACCTGGATCTCTTGATTTCGTATCTTGATCGATAGTCGTCACGAAATTATTGGGGACTTTAGCGATTCTAAAAAAAAATTACTGAAATAATTAAGCTATCGATCCAATATCTTTTGGGTGAACGCATCGATTTTGAATTTTCCCGCCATCAACGTGACAGCTGAAGTCGTTCGATTCCAGTGAAATAATTCAACTTCCTTTACCCACCCGATCGCATTCAAGTCCCATTGAAAGTCCGGATACTTTGGATTGAAGTTGATCAAACGAAGTTTGGCTTCCTTGCTGGTGGCAACTGCTAGCAGAATGTCTTGTTCAATGGCCATGGGACATACGGAGTATCCACAGTAGTCGACATGCTCGCCAATCAGATTGACCCTGTGAACGAACGGAGAAGAGAATTCGATTAGATTCTATTATCAGTGTACTGGAGAGAAATGGAGATAGGAAATTTGTATTGGACGGCTAAAAAAAACAGTGGATTTAAAAAATGCAGCAGTTAAATTTTCTGTTAACAGAACGTTAATTGGATATCGTGAAAAATATTTTTGTTTCACCTTCCAGGCACTCTGACGAAAAATTTCGGCTCTTCTTGAAAACGGGATCTAAAGTCATCAGCCAAGGTGGTCAGTCTTGACTGGAGATCAGGGTGCGCCTTGAGGATCGGCACTCCGTCGTCGTTAGCGATTTCGGCCCTTCCATTGGTGCCCTTTGACATACCTGTTGATAATTTATACAAATATGAAATTCCTGGTAGAGTCTCAATGGACGCATGTCGTGTTTCTCGATCCTTCGTGACGTCACTGTGACACTACGTAAGGCAGCTTATATCGTATTACGTATTATATCGGATGATCCATAATAACCAATAGATGGCAGCACCTAATCGTAAACTTATCCATTTGGCGGTCATTTCAGTGGCCTTGAACGACGATAACGTCGGGAACATCTTTCTTATCGATCTCTGTTCCCCCGATCGAGACGAGTACACGGTGATTGCTTCAATTATTTTTCTGATAATTTCCTCCGATAAACCAAAATCTAGTTACTTTTTATTCACACTGTAAAACTTTTTATGATAAAGTTTAACGAGCACGATATATATATATATATATATATATATATATATACATATATATTACACAAAGGCTTATCGGGGGGGTTAACGGTGTTGACTATGCCACCGGTCGCGCTGTACTAAAGGTAACAGACATCCCACCACTTGTATAGGCTGCTAAACTGTTTCTTGCGATATCTCTTAATCCCTTTTTGATTGGCAAGAATATTTTAATTATCAAAATAATCCGTGTTAATTATTAAAAAATTTTTTTTCGGTGCCTAAAATATAAATGAAAAATTGTAAGGGGCTTGTAACGAGAGATTCTTTGTCACTCTTTTGTTTTGTCTAATTTGTATATTTTGGAAAAAATTCGAAAATACCATAGCATACCGTCTTCTGTCACAAGTACATGGGGTGAATCTTGAAAATAAATAATTTCGTGGGTTTGAAATTCATTGGAAAAATTTATCGTGCAGTCTATTGGGTAAGGAGGGTCTTTACGGCAAGGAAAGAATTATTAATTTTTTCTTTCTTTACGTCAACCAGTATCCTCCCTTAGAATGCTTCCGTAGTGGGAGTCCAATCTACAGAAATTGGGATGAATCTGATATTCCGTGGTATGATTAAATTATTGGCAACCCTATTTTATTACGGTTGGTAATGCCGAGGCGCAGTTGGCTGCCCTGACGATTGGATCAAACGAAACGAGAAGTAACCTTATTCCAGAGTGTGGATCCTTATCGGTGAGAAACGCAAGGTAAGGTCAGCTTCGTTAATTTAATCAGTCCGCGATAGGTTCGTATCTGCTGGGCAAAGGACAGTGTTACGTTACAGAAAGTTTCTCAGAAATAATTTATTGATAATTTATTAATTTTATTAATAATAATTAATACTGTCGAACGATCCATAAAAGAAAGACTGACAAGATAAATTTTTCAAAGAAGATCGCTACGACGTTTTAAAGAATTGAACTAGCCTGTGGTTAAGATACTACGTTATCATAGTGATTAAAATGATAAAAAAATTTTTATACAAGATTTAAAATAATTTTAATAATCTGTATTATTTATTGATTTCAAGTCAATCTAACTTGGGAGTATCGATCGAGGCCGATTAAATATGGAGACGAAATTGCAGCAAATTTATCGGCTGGCATATTTGAGAGACCTGAGTACCATATGGGCGGTTATCACCGACACTTATCAGTTACCGACCGAGCATGTTGCGGGACATGCGAAATTTCTGCAAAAACCTATCAACGTATATGTTTTACGTTTATGATTTACACGTAAAGGGAATTTGAGCTTCGAGTGATAAACAGGTAGGAAAATGTTTTATCATATTTTATGAACGAGATACTATTTGAGGGAGATAAGCTGGATGACTGATAATTCTCTAGGGACTTGGGGATATAGGGATTTTTTTTCTATTTTCAAGTAAATCCAATTTTAGCGAAATCACGCATTCGTATTTATAGCCAAAGAAACTCCGGCTTCCCGTGGCCATCGCTCCGGAGGATATTCGCAGAGATGGTAAGTTGAACGAGCAAACTACCGCAGTTTGGAGCAATTAGGCAAGTAAATAGGTTGCGTGGGTTCTCGCAGAATGGAAACAGCCATAGATGGCGAGAAAGAGTGAGGGGAGTTGGAGAAATGAGAAAAGTGAGATAGCAAAAGTACGGATCGTAAGGCTGGACCTGGATGCTGGCACGAAATCCCTGCTATCTCAGCGAACGATACAAATTGTACTTCCTGCGAAGTCTCATTTATCTTGCATAATGGCTAACTTTTGCTAGACTTGGATTGTAAGGCAGGATAGGTCATTCCACTTGTAATCTGTAATGAGGTGTGTGTGAAGTTATATATTGCGATGAAATAAATAATGAGATAATTAAATTGATCAATGTTATAATTAAATTAATTTTTCTAATCAATCAGATTTTACCTGTATGATTTTCATTCAGTGATATATGTATATGGTATCTACAGTGGATTGTAGTTATTACCACCCAGCTGATAACGATCCTCCGCATGCTGCATCCTACTTGTCACTTTAACTTTGTTTTGAATACAAATACGCTGCCACGTATTTTCCTGTTCTTCGAACGTCGTGATAAACCGACTCGACTGTGTGTATATGAGATAAATCTTGTAATTATCTTTAATATGATAAATTGCAGTTGGACTTCGTGAAAGGGCGAATCGTCCATTATTTTTAAAAAATGCTGCTTTCAGAGATCAGTCTGAATCTCATATGAAATGTATATTTGTGTTCCAGGTACAACAGGTGTATTATTGGTGGATTATAAAAATACCTGGGGCGAATTCTAGTATTACGATTTCGTCGCTGCGTGGCGCAACCGGCTGGACGTCCCTTTCGTTAGACATGACTGGCCGGCTGCCACGCTAGGCATGGGATGCGTCGCCAGCAAAACACCAATAACGGCTCGAGGCTTCGTTTACACGAGGATCGGAGCTATTTTTGGTGGCTCGATTAAGAAAATTGAGGTGAGAACGTACCTTGTTTTGTGGGTGCTGGTTTACTTATGACAGTCCAAGAATATAGTGCGTTATCGCACTGAATTCACTTAACACTCTAAGCTTTTTTTTTCCTTGCACCAAGCTAGCTAACGTCGCAATGCTTATCGACCCGGGTAAAAAATTTTAATGCTTTTCTTCCTTGCCGTCGGCAGCGTTGCGAGCATTAAAGCCGGGCCATCTTCTGGAGAGATTTGGGAAGCTGCAACCGGATTTTTTAAATTAGATTCGTCGCTATGGGAAAGCGTGAATTTATCAGAAAATACATTTTTTATTATTAAAACATGCTATATCTAAGGATTTGGTACGAATTAGTCTTGAATCTTTCCAATTAATTATGCAATTCTATGTAATATAGATTTAAGGTATAAATACCATTTAATGGTTCTAGATGAATATAATTTAAAAAATCTTACGGGTTAACATGACTATTACCTACGAACGGTAAGAACGATGTCTGCCGTACCGACGATCGCACTTATTCTTTACCGGTACAATTCTACAACGGTTTAGCTATTATCAGTATATCGTGCACTGATAGTTGAGAAATAATCCGATGAACGACGAAATCTGTAAGTTACTTTTCCGATTGAGTTTGACAACGTGTCTCCCTATTTCTGAAGCAGCATCGAAGATGGCAGATTGAGTTTAACTATTTTTAGAAGGAAATTATACCAATCGCCAACCACCACATTGGAAAATGGATACTAGAAAGAGGTAAACAGAATAATAAATGTCCTATACACTATTAGATATACGTTACAGAACCGCAATACAGTTGCAGGAGCCATCGCACGTCTATCCAACACGAGTATCCAAAGCCATTAAACATTTTATCTATTTTCTCGCCATTCAATCGAAACTATCGTACAAGAGAAAACGTTCTATTTAAATTGTCCTACCATTTTATAGGTCGTTTCGAAGATTGGCATTACTACGAAAAAAAATTACGAATCTCGTCACGCACTTGGAACAGCATCGTCCAATGTCGAATTGGCTGTCTTGCCGGCAGAAGTGGGCAATGATAAAGTCCTGGCAAGAGCGATAAAGCAAGGCAGAGGCGTGCGGGTAGTTTAAAGATCGGTCGGTCGACCATTAAGCGATTCGATGTTCTGCATATATATATATATATATATACATATACATATATACAATTCCGAACGCTACAAACTCGCGGATAACGATAGCATTCAAATGATTCCACGGCATGAAATCACTAACTGCATACCGGCGGCCTTTACTGCCGGCCATTAACATTTCCCCTAACTTTTATTGTAGCATCATAAGGCAGACGTTAGTTTAATTCGTATTACTTCCCCCATAAATCCAACGGATTCGCAGTGAGGGCGGTATAAACTAACGTATAACGTGAAAGTAGGTATGCTTTACCGACATTGGATGGGTTAGGTTAGGCCAATGCCAAGAGACTACCGAATAGAAGAGCGCCGGCTCAGTGGCTTCGACGGGGGGGCCGGAAGGGGGACACGGGGAGTCAGATCTGAGCCCCGGCTCTGATTCGAGACAGTTTTTGCTGAAACATCGCGTCGTTGATCCAGCATTTTCCAGGCCGCTTGGTTTATCGCTCAGCCTGATCCCTCTGTTCGTACCGCAGTGTTACAAGCCCCTGCAATCGATGTTTTCATCCCATCTTCTCTCCCTGACTCTCGGCATTCACGAACCTCCTCCCCAGTGGCTTCTGGCCCTACCACCTAGATAACTGCAGCCATTTGTTTCTTCGGGTCTTACCTTCCCAGTGCCTCCACCCTGAAAAACCTGAAATCATGGCCTGGAAACGGTTCGGCGATATGCTCCAAGGACGGGTAGGAGCGACGAGCTCATCGCTGGGGTAGCCAACCACCCTGGGTCGACCCATACCTTGCTATCGTTTTGGGGTATTTTGTTTTTGCCTTTAGGGGGTTGGTATTTCGTGAATGAACCTCGGGGACACGTGCTTCGATATTCAATATCCTAACCTCGGAGACAGTCCGTCTCTTTCTCTCTCACGGCTCAGTGCCGCCACTCTTGACTCCTTCGACCCCCCCCCCCACCCCCCACCCTAGGGGAATGTTAGGCGAGCCGCTAAATCCAGTTTTCGGGAATTTTCACGATCAAGATCACAGATTTACGCGATATTCCGTATAACCTCAAATTTTACTATTCTCAACTTCACCCCTCTGTACGCATTCTGGAACCATCCCCCTGCCGGAAGAATTAGTCCTTAACGGGGGAACTTCTGGAATGAAATTTTGGATTTTTGAAATTTTTCAAACACTCTATATCGCGATAGTGTAACGAGGTAAACTATGTTATTCTCTGTCCAACCTCCTCCCTCCTCCCTCTTCCATCCTTCCTTACTTTAATTGGCACTTACGTAACGCTCCACGGTATTTGACACTCGCTCACGCGTAACGCTCTCTATCGAAATCCATTTTGTAGCTCAATTTATTTCATCCACCCCCCCCCATCCGCGCCCCCCCCCCTCCCCCCAATTCACTATATCCCATAGTTCTGTAACGGCCGTACCGAAACGGCCCATATTTCATAGAACGAAAATCCGGAAGCGGTCCAGAGTGGCGCAATCCCGAAAGATGTAGCGCGCCGGTTGCAACCGGAAGTACGGGAGAGGGTATAAATTGAATCGGGTCCACCACATCCGACGCATAAAATGCTTCGCACGCCCTTTAAATCGTGCCATGGACCCCTCTCGAGACTGCAGCGTAGACAACCATTACAGAACGGAAAATGCCAATAACTTAGCCGGAGACAGCGGGTTACTTCGGTCTCGCTGTTACCGCACTTACCCGTAACTGCAAATTTCCAGACTTCTTGTTACATCATGTATCATTATCAATATTATTATTATACTCTATACCGTCTTGGTGGATCAAATGAACTGGATTTCTCTGTCGCTCAGGCAATTGGAAATCATTTGTCCAACCCGTAGCTTCCGGTTATTCCAATAAGAAGAAACCTACCTTTACCGATATAAATGCTGTAGATTTTAAGTGCCGACTGGTTCTACCGTATACGCTAATGTTATCACCAACTATTTAGCTTCCCGATAACCATGTTCGAGATGTTACCGGGGTAGTGCGGTATTTCAGTAATTTCGTCTCGTCCGCGATTCGCCAGGGTGGCACGTAAAATATAGGCGACATGCGAACTTCGACGTGGTACAACCTACTCCGGCATACTTAGCCGCTACGTATGGCCGCTTAACACGCCACGTATTTGTCATTAGCGGTTGTTTACAACCGAGAAAAATCACGTTTAATGCCTACGTATAAGCGTGACGCCCTGCCGACTCAAGGTTCGCCCACCGAACTATTTACCTCTTCCTTTACCCCCCCTCAAAGGAGGCTAAACGATCACGCTCCTGAATTCTTTCATATACCTATATACACCTAATACCCGAATCAAACTTTCCTAAGATACCGGAACGCATTCCACGTGCCAGCCAATAGGGCTGGCTTGCTAATAAAATATCGGTATATCCATACACGCTCGTATAACTTGACACGGACCACGTAAGACTGACCTGGATTAGCTCTGGTGATAAAGGAAAAAGCCTAGTAACTTTTTTAACTATAGCACTGGAACGTGAGATATCGGCTAGTAATATTTAAATATTCAGGCACTGTCGGTAAGGAAGATTGGACGGTTTGGATATCTACATACTTATAGTGTAGCTATACTATGTCCGTGTCTAGTTCCTATGTCCATTGGGAGACGGTTCGGTCTACCGTATAAGGCAAATATTCTCAGCTTAGTGAACGCGTATAGCCCCGACGACCTGTGGCCGACGCGGTTTGGCCTCCGAGGCTTTAGGGTTCGTTTGGATTTTGGTTTAGGACCCTCACGGAGGTGATACATCAACGTCATAATGGAGGCCATAAATTCGACTCGCACGCGCCCAATCCTAACTTCCTCGAACCGCATGCTACGCTTTGCTCTTCTGTACGGGACACGTGCTGACGTAGTGGATAGATATGGTATTAAGTAGATACGGGGTATCGTGGGGTAAAACAGGTGGTGTATGAAATTGTTGGTTGGTAATTTTTTTTAGCCAAGTGACATACGGGAATTGGTACGACTGGGTGGTAACAGTCAATCGGTCGGGGATGGACGTTTGGCAGTGATGGGAAAAGTTGAGAGGCAGTGGTAGCGAGTTATGGTGAATTTGACAGGGCCGTAACCACGTGGCACACCGAATAGCAAGTTACCGGTCGAAGTGGCGAAGACTGTGGCCCCCGTTATGGCCACTAAGACCTGTTTACACTGTCGTTGTCCAGGATCGTATATTCCCTGAACGATTCTGTTGGCTGCGATGGACCCGATTGGGAGATAGCGTTGGATGATGCGCTGTAAAATTGCCTGTTAGGAACATAATGGCGTCGTTGCTATGGACCAGTGTCAACGGCTCTTTTGCAAATGGCCGATAAGGGCCGTTTAACGAGAGACTCTTGTCCTATGATACTTTATCGGTTCAAGCTCTGAGATAAGAATGGTCTTCTATGACGGAACATGAAAATTTTGTAAAAATATAAATATATCTATCAAAGATTTGTTTGCGTGTTATCGATGAGCTACGCGGGGCTTTGTCGAGTGTTTTGGAAATGAGTGAAATTGCAAAAAAAAAAAGGAAGGGGTATCAGCAGCCGTACGAAGCGAATATTATTTCTGTCTCGGGAGTTTTAAACCTTTTTAGTATGCAAACAGACGGTTCTCCGGGCAGTATAATACTGGAATGGCGAGGCTGGCGAGCGGCGGGGCACCCATCTACGGGGAGGTCGTATTTTTATGGGTGTCTAGCGAAGCCACGGTGTTAGCGGACACATCGGTGGTGTGAGCTGGGCTCATCGGGCCGACTTTAACGTCCCCATAACATAACACCCCCTCTGCCGATCCTTTGTCCCTTTCTGCTTTACCATACACTTCGTGCGGGTATCTTTTCTCCTTTGTATACCTATATGCCCATTGCATTCTGGGTTTGTCCCTGGTGCCCATACTGTTAGGTTTTGCGATACGGTAGTAGGTATGCTTTTTATAGCTACATCGATGCGATATGTTTCCCTTCTTTGGTATTGTTTGTAGCCGCGCAGGTTCACCGCCAAACGATCTTCCGAGTGGCGAGACATAAAATACAGAGTGCCTCGACCATTTTCATTTGGCTTTTTTTTTTCTGAGATGGGCAAAAAATGGAAATTAACGAATTTTGATTGAAAAAGTAAAAAAATAATAAAAATTACGAAAATATTCGATGCATTTTTTTTATTTCTTTCATTTTTACACGGTAACCTCCTCGTGTCAATTAAACTTCGTGCGTGTCTTTTTATCAGCTGGCACTTATGCTCGCGGTTCAGGGTAATGCGTGTAGGGTCCTCGTAATATCGCGGGATAAAGCTGCTTTTCAAGTGGGCATGGGTCGTTTCGCGGCCATTTCCTGAAAGCCACAAGGTCCCCTCCCTCTTTTGGACAAAACTATCGCCGCTCCCGTACGATTCCCGGCGCACTCGCGCTAACGGTCCTCCCCAACGACCGCAAACCGTTTATATTTCAGCGATTGAAACGCCCCCACTCCGACAGTTTGGACTATTGAAACGCGCAAACTGCATCTCGTTCCGCTAACTTCCGTCGCGTTTCGAGCTCGGGGGGCGGGTGCACAATGGGCGTCGGGAAACGGACGAAAAATTTGTCAATACATTGTCGCTACGACGCGCAGCAAAGAGCCAAGGGCTGGAAATTTATCCTTTGTGCTCTACCCGGTGTAACATATCGGAACTTTGCACGAAAAAAATAATTATTTTAATACATCAAAATTAATGACGATATTAATTTCACATAAATTCCACAAAAAAAAATTTTTTTCTCTATCAATTAACCATTCCACCCCATCCGATAATTATACGCGATTCCAATAAAATTGCAGAATCATGTAAATCAATCATTTTTCCGGTTGGAAAATCTTGGAGATCTCTGAAAATATGACACTCGCTGCTCGCCAGCCTATGGCGACGACGCCGTTTAGTGCTCGGCGAGGAAGATGCTGGGCAGAGAAGACTCCGGGGCGATTGGCAGAGAGGAAGAGTGGCGAATCCAGGAAGCAGAGGGTGCTGGAGGATCCTGGTGGTAAGGGTAGCTCCGAAGAAGGGAATGGTGGAGAGTAACCGAGGCAAAGTAGTAGGGTTGGAATGGTGGTGGGTGGTGTTGCGGGGGTGTTGCGGGGTGACTGGGGGAATGTAGGGGCGGCTGGTTGGTGATGCATTGCGCGAACTCCCCGTGGCGGGGTCACGTGACTCGTCCCCCCGGCCTATCATTGATCGCTCCCCGGAGAAGCTTTGGACACACCGTCCTACACCCTCCACCCCCAACCTGTACCTACGTCAGGACGACGACTCGACACACGTTATGTTACTCGTGTTCTACCGGAGCATGTCTTACTTAAATGCACTCAGTTGCCAACCAGTGGATCCCCTATTCACCGAATACCATAGCTAAGTATATATTTTATGCACCAAAAAAAAAAAATAATTTTTAAATTTTTTCCAAAATTTTTTTATCCCTACTCACATGCAATTGTCGGTATACGAAATTTTTTGTTTTCGTACCATTGCCATGGGAGAGTGATACCGGATATAGGGGTTGGTTCGTTACCAGGTGAACCATCGCTTACTTACCAAAGACACTTCCGGAAGTGGTTTGGCAAATTGGTCGGGACTTTTCACTCTTCCGTCGTGACTTCGTGACCCGATACACGAAATTTCACGGGACCAAATTGAAATTTAAGTCTGGCAAATTGCGCATTTTGGTAAGGGAGCCATAGGACGGCGGGGACTGCGAACCTGTGAAATATTGCACGGAGACTGAGAGCAGTCTATGGGGTTTTCATTTATATATTATCCATAGGGGACCAAGGTGTTTACCGTTTTAGCCTTATTTTTCTTTTTCGTCATTCAAAATGATTATACTTTCCGTGACTGTTGACAGCGATAGAAATTATTGTCAAGATAAAAATGTTTGTACCAGGTACTTGGGAATTAATAAAATACACGGAGCACTCGTGAGTACGTAGTTTAATTACTCGTTTGGATAACCCAGCCCTTTGGTTAACGAGATCGGGTAGTGATGTAATGGCGAGTAATTCACAATTACCAACGCAGCGAAACGATAAGGGTAATAAGAAAATTATATTTAAGCTCGGAATAAAGGTTTCCTTCCATGTAGATACCGTCGGGTACGATTAATTCAATTCGAGCCCCTGTACTCGTTCCTCGTAATCACCGAAATGATAATTGCTTTACGTTATCGATGCCTTGAGGGAATTAATTACGTGTTGGAATAATTTTAATAAAAAAATAGCGATTGGTA
Source organism: Trachelus iudaicus (assembly GCA_030142595.1). NCBI lineage: Eukaryota > Metazoa > Arthropoda > Insecta > Hymenoptera > Cephidae > Trachelus > Trachelus iudaicus. The sequence goes on from JARQTH010000645.1 coordinate 209,239, forward strand.
TATTTATTATTAAAAAAAAAAAGAAATCAATTTTCCCATTAAGTCGGCAGATAAATGGACTAACCCGCTAGAAAGGACTGAAGGAGAAAAAAAAAATTAAAGAAAAAGGAAAAAAAAACCTAAGAACACAGTCAGCGGTAAAATCCCTAGGAATTGGAATTTCCTGCGGTTTCCTTTGTCATGCAAAGATGGCGACGTGTCCGCTCGACGAGCGAACGGGTGATGCTGTCTTTTAGAATTAAGTAGTTACCAGGCAGCTCTCAAAAGGGTTCGAGGGAAGCGATTTCGCTGAGCTTTCTAACGCGGGATTTCAATTCAACTGGGGCCCTCTTTCTTCCCTCGAAACTCTTTTAAACCGTGCCTTTACCTTCCGCCTTGGAGATTATTAAAGGGGTGAACACGCCCAGGAGCGACGGTGGTCTTGGTGGCTTTTAATATATTTTGATTAATAGGATTAGAACTTCTCAATTTAATAACACTTCCCTGTTAACAGTCGCCCGATAAGTATCATAAGGATTTTTCATTGTGAGTTCGCTTCTCTTCCGTCGGTCCTTCTTGGATGTAGAGGGACGATTGAAAAATTATAAGATATCGAGAAAAATTTGGAACGGCTGATATTGTCAATAATATTTTTATAGAAAATATATAAAATTTATAGGTAAATTAATAATTAACAAAAAAATCAGCACAGTCTTTTAATTAATAAATATTTACTTTGTATTTATTTCTTGGTTGTCTTGTGAGTTATATTTATGCGCGCGCATGCGAACCCACGTTTCACCCCAATTGTAACATCTAAGTCAAGAAAGAGAGAGAGAGAGAGAGAGAGAGAGAGAGAGAGAGAGAGTCCCCTTTCCGGCTGGTTCAAAGTTTGATATATTTTTTATGTATGCAAATTAATTCCGTTGCTTTTGTAATTCCATAAATTCGTTGTTCGTCAGAGCTCCGTGACAGACGGGACGGACAGTCAGAGAGACAGACAAAGATGAAGATAGGCGAACGGATGGGCGTACCGGATGCTGGGACAGAGCTAGGTAAGCTATAGTACAGGAGAGACAGAGAGAGAGAGAGAGAGAGAGAGAGAGAGAGAGAGAGAGAGAGAGAGAGAGAGAAATTGAAGAGATCTGCCACTAAGAGAGAAAGGAGGTGGGTACAAGAATAATTGAAGAGGAGTTTCCTTCGTTGCGATGGATGCAGGGGTAGTCGTGCGGCATCGGGGTTGTTGATGGAGGCAGCACCAGATGTTATCTTCCTTTCTTGGGGTGACGCCGCCATCAACTTTTAGACAATGCGAGACTTTTCAACGACGACGTCAAACTCCTCGCGCATCTTGTTTGCCCGCCACCACACAGCCTCCATCTTGTGAATTTGACACTGATAGTAGACTTTACGAAATTCTCGGATAAAAATATATATATACATACATACCCGCAATACGTTATAAAAATACATAAAATCATGCAGGGTGGTACCTATTAATAAAAGAAAAATTTCTTTACAGCCCTTAACGGTATTGCATCCCCCAATGCATGGTGGCTGATTACACGCGTGCATGCTGTTATCAGCTACATAGTGGAGGGGCGAAGGCGTGTTGTCGATCAATGAAAAGAACCTTCAGGTAAAACCTAGAGCGCACCAGTAAGTGGAGCTAAAACGGAGGATGAGCAATTTCGATTGGAACCCTCTTTGCTATTCTCCTTATCACACGCGTTATCACTATGGATTATATTACGGACCGACTAAAAGCAGCAGAGTGATTATGGCCATTCGAGTTAAATAAAAGGAACGTTCAGGAGTTCGGAATGATTTGATCGTGTGCCGATAAGCCGATTGGCTGAAAGTCGCCGGAGGTTAACGGAGAAGGTGAGTACAGTTGGCCACCTCCACGGAGCAAAGAGCAGCCTCGGCGGATGCCGAGACGGATGCTGCGAGCGAACAGGCATTTATTGACGCTATCTTCCTCGTAAATTGAATCAAAGAAACGAAATGAGAACGGAGCACGGCGGAGCGCCTGGATTCACGGAGTTAAAATGGGCTTTTAATCAATGTCCCTTTTCTAACTACAAGCCATGAGATAAACGGCCGGAAATGACGTCCCGATAAGAAAATTGCTTACCCGACCGGTGCTTTATTCCGCTGTCGCAGTTTCTCGAAAATTGGCTCGACCTCCGGTCCAGGCTCGGTGCCCTCGAAACTCGTTATCGAAATGGATGCTCTTTGCTTGCTCCTACGGTTCCATACTTCTTGTACATCCTTAATTCAGTTTTTACCCCTTTTCTCCTCCTTACGCCAACCCTGCCGATTCGTAAACCAAACTCACAGAGCTACTATTTTTCCCTGTACTCTATACAGGGTCTGTGGGGTTCAAAATTATCGACTTGAAGTTGGCTTTGGTACAGAAATTAGTCATAGGGGGCCAACTTCACTCGTGTACCTTTCAGCCTGTTAATAATTTTTAATAACGCGTTTGACAAATGCGAGGTAGATCGCCGTCCATTTTTTATTATTAAATAAATAACGAGAGGCAGAAAAATTTAATGTATAATTATTGCACTAGCTTTAAAAAAAAACAGACAAATTAGTCCTTTAACCGAGGCGCCATAGGCTAACAACACGATTAATCGCTGGACGCTTCTCCGTGCAATTATAATGCACTCGCGACGTACGTTACGTGTGTTTAACATTTGTATGCGAATCGTGCTGCGGCAGGACAGGTGCAAAGTCCCGTACCGAACCGACCCACAAGTTTTCATGCCAATTATTGATATTTCGCAAAAGTTTTGCGATACAGCGATTACAAGCGAAACGGACGAATGTCCTTTCATATTCCACGAGTGTCCTGCATTCGTTTTAGGCAGGTGCATTCCGGACTTGTTATCAAGTTTTTTCTTTGAAAAGATAAAAAAAAAGATGAAGAAGGACACGAATAAAGTTCCGCGTTCTATAATAGATGCGACGCAGATGCGATCGACCAACTGCCTGGTTTCTTTCAGCTTTCGATTTGAAACAATACATTGGCCGTTTCTTGTCTGAATATATTTATATACATATTATCGTTGACGCTACGTAGGAAAGTATCGAACGTTGCGAATAAAACGAAGCTCCGGCGATCGATTGATTTTATCGATTATCCAATACCGTCGTTCGTCGGATACTGATTTCAATACATCGCCTGCAGACTCGATGAGATACGTGAATTTCAAAATCGATAATCGATCCGACAGATTGTAATTGATTGGTTTAATTTTAGGAATTAAAAAATTAATTATTTCCCAAATTCATGTAAAATCACGTAATGGACCCAGCATCCGGAGTCTGATCATCCAACTCGGGTGGAAGGATGATGAAACCAGTAGCGTTAAAGATCACGATGCAAATAGCCGTATTATTATTTTAAAGAATCCACCACGAAGAATCTTCATTGAAATTCGGTACAACCAGCGGAAACCGTAAGGCGGAACGATCTCCGTTCTTCGGCATCTTAATGCGCTTATATACCTATATAGTCCTCGAGGAAGTTGGAAGATAAAACGACCGTCGAAGAAGTGGCGAGAGGAGATGAATAAAAAAAAAAGCGAGATAAACGAACGGAAGACAGACAATACAGGCGCCGTATAAGTAGAGGTTTGCCGGAGATAAAAATCTGAATGTACGAAAAGAGAAAAAAAAATCTCAATCCTTATCAAGTACAACAGTCCTCTTATCGATAATAATTTCATATAAATTATAGTTACTCCTATCTGTAACACGATTGCTACAGTTTCCAGGGAGACACACATATATATATATATAAATTTTGAAATTTAAAAGGATCCTTCGGAACCCTCGAGGCTCCTTTCTCGTCCTTCCCACTGGCACGACTTAAACCGGAACGAACGACTCCAGCATCCCGGGATACAGCATACAGTCTCTGCATTACATTCCCATGAGATTTATACCCAGTTGAGACGGCGACTCCTGGCTTGGCTGTTGGTACCAACAAATATATCGAGGTATTCGCGAGGAATTGAGCTGCGCTCGGTCGCGCGCGCGTTATACCGAGGTCACTGAAAATATGTTCGTTCCTTCAACAATTTGATCGGACCGGCTAGATAGCATTGTGGCCCCGTGCGCTCCCTGATATTTATACCCGCGACAGAGCCGCGATAGCGATGTCGTATCCGCGAGCTTCCATGTTTTGCCGTCGGTACCGTTCGCGCAGTCCTGTTTGCGTGAGGTACTACATTACCCGGGATGGTTAGACCAGCCGTCTGGCTGGGCCGTGTGGCTTCTGCCGCCACCTACTGATGTACGCGAAGCGGCCGTCGCATGTCTTAACACATGTTTTAAGAAAAAAATTTTACGTCAGATCACCCGATAACGACGCTCCGGATTCTTTTGACGATCATCGCCGCCGTACACGAATATGAATTATTTTCATAATTTTAAAAGGTTCATGCAATTTTCAAGAAATCATTGATTTTTCAAAAAATTTCGAGAAACTTCTAGCGAATTCTACGACCGTTACTGCCAGTACCATCCATAACGAAGACTGTTTCTTGCAGGCCTTCTCCAGGAGGCTGGTTCTCATAGTACGCGGTATTGTGTCGCTTGTATATATATACATGTTGCGGTGTCGGGGTCGTACATAACACCGTGTATGATATACGTCCGGTCCGCCACTACTGACCACGATAATACTCATGTAGGTTGGTACGTACGAACGAAGCAAGGAACGATCGTAGGCTGCCCGGTAGGGAGTAAACCCCGTAACTCACGGACTGCGAATTATGGACTGTTGGGATGCTCGCACCTGGAGCCCTCGGACCCCGTTTCGACCGGAGTACCTTGTAACGGGCAATTTTTGGCGAGGAGCTTCTGCGGTGCATCGGTGTAGGAAAAACAGACTAGAAAAAAAAAGCACCAGAAAAATCCCTAGATCAAGCAGATATACATAAAAAAGATTCCTAGAAACATTTTATATAACCCAACCTTACCCCGGTACAGTGAGAACTCGCCAGGGAGTAAGATCGTGTCGTCACGCGAGGTACGCTCGCTAATTGAAAATGAATAATCGACCCGCCGATAGCAAAGTGGTCGCCGGGTTCGCGCGAGCGAAGACGGTAACTGGGAACAAAGGGGACCGGCTCCGCAGGAAGGTTTTATAGGAACGATTTTGTAATTCGCGCCTCGGACGTGTGGATGGCGCGACGGTCGCTTCCGTTTGCTTCGTGGCGCTTTGTCTTTTTTTTTTTCTGTATCCACGATGAATAAGTAACTAACAGTCTAATTAGATTTGAACGGGTCGATGCCGGTGGATAACCATATACAGGATTCTCGATCCAAGCGACGCTATGCATTATGTAGAGTCGATACTTGGCAAATCGTTCCCCTCTGGCTCTCTCGCTGTTGTCTGGCTATCTCGCTGCCTGCCTCACTTCCTCGCTCACTTTGTCCCTGTAGAATCGGGCTGCCTCTTTAACTGCCTTCTATCCGACTCGAGCCGGACCCGCACGTCAGCGACAGCCACCAAATCACTTGGTGCAAAAAGACCGATCAATTTCAAATTTATAGTCCAGGTACGTTAATTAGTAACCCGAGACTGACTGGATAAAAAACTCACTGCACGGAGAGAGAGAGAGAGAGAGAGAGAGAGAGAGAGAGAGTGAGTGGGAGCGAAGCGAGAGAGAGAATATACAGTTGATGAGAATAAGAAGAAGTTAAGTATACGAGTGAACTAACTGCCTTCGTTCGAAAGAGTAGATTGCCTGCCAGTGACGCAGACGTAAAATATATATATGACATGGGTCTAGGCCATTCCAGCGAATACGTCCTCTTGGAGCATTCGTGTACGAAATGTATATACATATGTATCTATGCTGTTCCGCCAAGTTTCCTAGTGAGCCGCGGGGGGCGGGAGGGGGGTTAGTCGACCGTGGGGTGGGGGGGGGG